>CM030367.1:178505961-178840961 GCA_017893485.1 Hemerocallis citrina
CGGACTCATCATTTCATTTCACTCGACCAACCTGGTCTATTTCTCAATACCATTTCATTTCACTGCCGGGGAGACTTAGCTACTCTTTCGTTTAATTTCAAATTCACAATATCCAATGGAGCATCATCAGCTCATCATTCATTTTAGAGTCTCACAGACTTTCCCATCATGATTTCACATTTCATACATTCATTTGGTTCTCAATTCTCATCTATGATTCAATTACACAATTCATGTATCCATAAACAGAGTCCATTGACTTTAATCATACATTCACAATTACCAACAGCAAATAATATGAATTCAAGTATACCAGAGTTCACTCTGTACAGTCGACTTGGAAGAATACCAGTCGACTCATACAGTCATACATGATTATCAAAGGGCTCGGGATAGTCGACTGTATACACTACCAGTCGCCTGTCCCGCAACTTTCAAGTTCACAATATTAGTCACACGACAGTCGACTGTTCACACCTCAGTCGTCTGTCTTAGCCATTTCAGCAACATAATTCTATGTCCAGATCAGTCGACTTGCTACACGCAATCGGTCGACTGGACAGATCCATTTTCAGTAGAATATCCACAGTTCTTACGTGTATTTCATCATGATGTCAATTAACAGTATACATAAGTTCATGTTCCACAGTCAAGGTTTCTTATCATTCAGTAACACTACAACATGGATTTTCTAGTTTACTAACATGCTCTTTTCTTGAGGGCAAAATACTTAAGACATGCATTCACAATGCTCATGTTTTCTTACGATCATGAAGATATGAATCCCAAGTCATCAAACTGGGTCCCCATGATGAAATATCTCAATTTAGGAAACTACCAAATAATCACAATCAGATTGAAGCACCAGTCGACTTAGCGAAAAACCAGTCGACTGCTTCGACAATTCTAAAACATTAATCACCATTCGTTCTTTTCATTCATTTACTTTCCCTCCATCATATGTGTCATAGGGAAAATTATATAATAGTAATCACACCATCATGTTCATTTATCATCACAACCATGCAAAATAATGTCTCGTACCAGTCGACTGGCTCACATGGCAGTCGACTGCATCGACAGATTAGTTTCTATAATAACAGCATGTCAAACAATTTCTATTTCGTTTAATTCAATTTCGTAGCATGGCATCAATCATGACAATTATAGTAACATTCCTACAATAGAAGTCCTGAGAAACACCCACCTTTTGTGACGAAAATAACGAAATCCCGCAAAGTCCTTCAACGTAGAGAACACCTTCTTGCTCCTTTGCTCCACGCCGAGCTCCTTCAACAATGCTGCTTGCCTCCACAGAAGAGCTCCCACACAACTCACAAATACTCTCTATTTCAGTAACAATCTTAGTGTAAAAGAGATGGGAGAGGAGAAGGGGTATTTATACTAGAAAATAGATAGAATAGATGGCTAGGATTAATAGGGGAGTTGGTGAATCAAAGGCTGAGATCTAGTCGGGAGTTAAGAAACTACCCACACCTCAAGATATAACCACCCACACTCCACAAATCCGGCCAAGGCATAAGTGTCTTGTGCACGTGTACATGAAGTGCACGTGTACACACAAAAACCCCAAAATGCACATCTAATCCGGGAAATAAAAAGAGAGAAAAAAATGCTACATATGCAAGTTGTGAAAATAAAAGGTCAAGTTTAGGGGTTTAAATACATTTGGGCCAAAATATGTATTTTATACAAGAAAATAAACAAGTCACATTTGGGCTTTGAGAAGAATGTTTTATAAGAAAATAATACACTTTATTTATCATGGAGAAAAGTAATAACAATAGGCTATCATAGGAAAATAAATCTCCTTCCATAAATATATTGAGAAAATAAAATCGGGGTACTACATCACTCCCTCCTTAGAATAGTTCCGTCCCCGGAACTACAGTCAAGAGCGAGAACAAAAGAAATACAACACACTCAACCAGAACAAAAGACATAAGATACAAGATACCAGATACAATCAATACAAACACAATCAAGCGAAAAGCTCAGGATAGTCCTTTAACATCTTATCCTCGGATTCCCAAGTAGCCTCTTCAACCAAGTGGTTTCTCCAGACTACCTTGACCATCGGTATCGTCTTATTCCTCAAGACTTTCTCCCTACGGTCAACGATCTCAACAGGAGTCTCGATGTAATTCAGGTCTAACTGCAAACCTTCCGGTACTTCTGGCAAATGATGACTCGGGTCTGGAATATAACCTCTCAACATAGACACATGAAAAACATTGTGCACCTGAGACAACTCTTCCGGTAATTCAAGCCGGTAAGCAGTTTTCCCGATCCTTTTCAATATCTTATATGGGCCTATAAATCTCGGGGCTAACTTCCCGCCTTTGCCAAAACGAACCACACCTTTGCTGGGTGATACCTTCAGAAAGACAAAGTCACCAACCTCAAACTCAAGGTCCCTCCTCCGGTTGTCTGCATAGCTTTTCTGCCTGCTCTGAGCTTCCACCAACCTTTTCCTGATCAGATCAATCTTCTCAGAAGTCAGCTGTACAAGCTCAGGACCAAACAACTGACGCTCCCCAACCTCATACCAACACACAGGAGTCCTGCACTTCCTGCCATACAAAGCTTCATACGGCGCCATCCCAATGCTAGTTTGAAAACTGTTGTTGTAGGCAAACTCCACCAAGGGTAAATGCCTTTCCCAACTGCCTCCGAAATCTAGTATACAACACCGAAGCATATCCTCAAGAATACGGTTGACTCTCTCGGTCTGCCCATCGGTTTGCGGATGAAAAGCAGTGCTGAAATCCGTCTTGGTACCCAAAGCTGCCTGAAGACTCCTCCAGAAATGCGAAGTAAACCGCGCATCTCGATCAGACACAATAGTCGAAGGAACGCCATGAAGTCGGACAATCTCACCAACATACATCTCAGCCAACCTGTCCATCGAAGCTGTGAGTTTCATCGCCAAAAAGTGAGCGGACTTGGTAAGTCGATCGACTATAACCCAAATAGCATCATTGCCTTTAGAACTCTTAGGCAAACCCGTGATGAAATCCATACTGATGTTATCCCATTTCCATTCCGGAATAGGTAACGGCTGTAGTAGACCTCCGGGTCTCTGATTTTCGGCTTTGACTTGCTGACAAACCTCACACCTCGCGACAAATTCGGCCACATCCCGCTTCAAACCTGACCACCAGAAATGCTGCTTGATGTCTTTGTACATCTTAGTACTCCCAGGATGTACAGACAGAAGAGTAGCATGCGCCTCCTGAAGAATGCTCTCTTTCAGGTCCGCCTGATCTGGAACGCACAGCCTATCTCCGAACCACAGCACTCCATCCCTGGTCTGAAAACCGGGCAACCTGCCAGCACTAACCTGCTCCTTCATCTCCAGAATATCAGCATCAACTTCCTGACTTGCAATGATCCTTGCATTCAGAGTAGGCTGAAGCTTCAATTGAGATAAAGATGCTCCCAATCCTTGCAAGACAACCTCAATACCTGCTCGGTCCAACTCCTCAATCAAATGCCTCTGAGTCGTAATCAAACAGGCCAAACTGCTCTTGCGACTAAGTGCATCAGCAACAACATTAGCCTTTCCGGGATGATATTTGATCTCAGGTCGCATATCCTCGAGCACTTCCAACCATCTCCGCTGTCTTAGATTGAGATCCCTCTGCTGGTAGATATACTTCAAGCTTTTATGATCCGTGTACATGTTCAGCTTCTCACCATACACGTAGTGCCTCCACTGCTTCAAGGCAAAAATAATCGCAGCCAGTTCTAGATCATGAGTGGGATAGTTCTTCTCATGCGGTCGTAGTTGCCTAGACCCATATGCGATCACTTTACCTTCTTGCATTAAGACACACCCAAGCCCCCGATGTGAAGCATCGCTATAGACATCATACTCAACTCCTGCTCTCGGCAAAGCCAAAATAGGTGCAGTAGTCAGTCTATCTTTCAACTCCTGAAAACTCGCCTCACATTGCTCGGTCCACTTGAAGCTCACATTCTTCTTGGTCAACTCGGTAAGCGGTACAGCTATCTGAGCATAACCTTGAATGAATCTCCTGTAGTATCCAGTCATCCCAAGGAAACTTCTGACTTCCTTCACTGTAGTAGGCCTAGTCCAATCTCTCACTGCCTCTATCTTCTGAGGGTCAGTTGCCACTCCCTCCTTAGAAAGGATGTGACCCAGGAATGCCACTTCAGATTTCCAGAAATCACACTTGGATAACTTGGCATACAACCTCTGCTCTTCCAACTTCTGCAAAACTGCTGCCAGATGCTCAGTGTGCTCCTCCTCAGACTTGGAGTACACGAGAATATCGTCGATAAACACCACGACGAAAGAATCAATAAACGGCCTCAGAACTCTGTTCATCAAGTCCATGAAGATTGCAGGTGCATTCGTCACTCCGAATGGCATAACTAAGAATTCGTAATGCCCATGCCGAGTTCTAAATGCAGTCTTATGCACATCTTCAGCTTTCACTCGCACTTGGTGATATCCTGATCGGAGATCTATTTTGGAGAATACAGCTGCTCCTTGTAGACGATCGAACAAGTCATCAATTCGAGGAATCGGATACTTATTCTGAACAGTGACTTTATTCAGCTCCCGGTAATCGATACACATCCTCATCGATCCATCCTTCTTCTTTACCAAAAGCACTGGTGCTCCCCAAGGTGACGCACTAGGTTGAATAAAGCCTTTTCCCAACAGTTCCTCAATCTGCCGTTTCACCTCATCCTGTTCCACTGGAGCCATCCTATAAGGTGCCTTAGAAATGGGTGCACTTCCCGGTTGAACAGTGATGCTGAACTCTACATCACGATGCGGAGGTAACCCAGGAAAATCTTCCAAGAACACGGTCGGATAGTCCCGAACCACAGGAATCCCTTGCAATTCCACAGGAGTCTCTTCCTTGCGGATAGTTGCCACCAGCTTAGAACACTTCAACTTCCCTTGGAAAGTGACTTCAGGTCCACCTGGAGCCTTCACTGTCACCGTCTTGGCCTTACACTCGATGCTCGCACTGTACACCGACATCCAATCAATGCCAATGATAACATCGACTCCCAAGATAGTCAGCTCGATCAGATCAATGCCAAAGATTCGATCCCCAATCATTATCTCGCAATCAACATAGTACCGATCAGTGGTCAAAGTTTCCCCTGATGGTGTAGCCACTGCTAAGATCTTGCCTGGGAAAATCTTCGGTTCAACTCCCAACACTTTAGCAAATCTAGGAGACACAAAAGTATGAGAGGATCCAGTATCAAACAACACCACAGCTCCCTTTCCATTAATATAGAGTTCTCCTGTTACATAACATACATCATTACATAACAGTTTTACACTATGATCGGGAAGGAGAAATGAAAAAGAAATCACACTAGACATCAGCCCTCGTACCAGAGATAACCTGATCTGCTTCCTCAGCATCAGCTTCTGTCAAAGCAAATACTCGTCCTGACTGGTACGGCCTCTTCCCAGTCTGCTGTATTGGCACATTGTGATTGCCAATCCGCGGTTTGAGACATCGAGATTGGTAATGTCCCACTTCACCACAGTTAAAGCAAGTGACTGCAGAAGGTCTCCCTGCATCGTTTCCAGGTCTCCCAGCTACACTGACGGCATTCGCCCCTGTCGGTTTGAATTTCTGTGCAGATGGTTGCCCCTTGAAACTCCCCGATGGCGCGGGCCTCTTCCCAGACTGCCAGTTGCTCCTCTGATGCTGAGCAACATGGAACTGCTCCATATCCGCCTCCGTTGCTGCCGCCCTCTTCACCAGCTTATCGAATCTCCTGATACCAAGGGGTATCATGCGAGATCTCAAGCTCGGCCTCAGACCATGCTCGAACTTGCGAGCCTTCTTCGCCTCATCCATCACCAATTCTGGAGCATACCTGGAGAGCTGAGTGAACTTGGTCTCATACGCTCTCACTGACATGCTGCCTTGTTGAAGTGACAGAAACTCCATGGCCTTTTTCTCCTGGACGTCGGAGGGGAAATAGTGACTGCGGAATTCTTCCAAAAATTCCTCCCAGCCAAGCAACAAGCCGCCCATAGTCCTCTTCATCGACTGCCACCAAACAGCCGCATCCTTCTCCAACTGCAAAGTCGCCAACTTGACCTTGCTGCCCTCCGGTGTTTCCAACACCTCGAAGATAGTCTCCACTTGCCGAATCCAGTTATCGGCCACATCCGGGTCGGATTTTCCCTCGAACACTGGTGGTTTCATTCTCTTGAATGATTCCACTAGCTTGATTGTCTCGGGTACTGGATTCACCGGCCCCCTTCCTTGGTTTGCAGCCACTGCATTCAGCGTCTGGTAAACCCTTGCAAACTCGGCATCCAGGTCCAAACCTTCACCATTCCTGGCTCCCCTTCTCGCCATATTCTGATGCAAAAAGGTCCATTAAATTCGAAGTATAAAATAAGAATTTAAACCAACTTTCATTTCATTGAATTTCAAAGTTTATACATTCGAATTAGAAAAACATTTTAACATCAGAATAGAAGGAAGTGGAAACCAAGACAATCTAATCTCTACGGGTCCTCTTCGCTGCTCGAAGTTCGTCCCGCAGTTCATCCACCTCATCCTTCAGCACATCAGTTAGGTTCTTTTTCTTCTCAAGTTCCCAAATCCGATGGCTAAGAACAGAATAGTCAGCATTTCGCTTCTCCAGCTGAGCCTCCAAAACTCCAACTCTATACTTCAAGGTATCCACTTGCCTCTGCAGAGAAGCCACAGCGTTACCCAAAGCTGGTCCCTTTTCTTCATCGGAAGAAGAAGAATCATCAGGTGAGTTCGGCGGTGGGGTGATCTCTCGGGATTCAGGGTACTCCTCATCATCAGAATCAGCTTGCCCAGGGTGATACTCGTCCTCAGAATCAGCCTGTCCAGGATGGTACTCTTCCTCAATAATGTGCCAGTCGTCGCCTCCAGCAGGGTCGAAGTGGTCAGCCATCTTAGAATAGAGAGGAAGAAGCATAAATCATAGAGCAACACAAATGTAAGTTACTTACATTTAAATCTCTAAATCCAAACACACACTCTAATGTCCACATCTAGGGTGTCGTTCCTTATAAATTTGTACGAGTGTGAAAGCATAGAAAAGCGTGGCTCTGATACCACTCTGTAACGCCCCGAATCCCATTTTTACTGAATTCGAGATGTTCTTCAGGATCTTTTCGCTTTCTTCACATACAATTTTACAAGGAATTTAAAACCTTTACTTTTATATCAGAGTTACAACATGTTACATTTAAATTTACACAGCGGAAGCAAAATATACAATATTTACATAAACGAACATCAACATAATGAACTCTTTGTGCCTCCATTCCTTTTACATGTGATTATCCTGCATAAAACACTGTGGGTACGTCAGTTTATTCAACCGACGATAATTATACATGGCCATCCTCTCTATGCCAGGAACAGTATAATGAATCTCATTTCTTACAAACCACAAGCCAGTTCAACATAAGTATGGAAGTAAGGGAACTTTTAATGATGTCGTGTCGTGATTGTGCGCTTAAATCCTTAATGCAATTTACTTAGTTAATTATGACACTAATGCATACTTGTTCGAATTCTATGCATCCCATACTACATAGGTTCGAGTGCAAGCCTCTTAAACGATCTTCATTTTAGTAGGGTTCAATCCCCCGCCATGACTTATTCTACTACTGTAATTCCAATGAGCATCCTAGATGTATCTATGAGTACAAGCATGTATCCTGGCCCCTGGAGTAGAATTTCGCGCCATGTCTTGACTCGTCAAGCATGCATTCTGCGACAATTCAGCCTCCTCCCTGAACACACTCCTCTTGCAGTCACCAACACATCCCATAAGCGTGACTAGAGTCCGATCATTACTGAGTTGTGCCCGCGCCATGTCTTGACTCATCAAGCATGCATTCTGCGGCTCACACACCCGCACCGTACCCTAGCTCTCATACTCATGTTTTTTCTCTCACCTTCATCACCTCCACACTATGTATTTAAGTTATATTAGAATCATGAATAAAATCAAGCTCTAGAGTTAGCCTCTCCATCATCCGGACTCATCATTTCATTTCACTCGACCAACCTGGTCTATTTCTCAATACCATTTCATTTCACTGCCGGGGAGACTTAGCTACTCTTTCGTTTAATTTCAAATTCACAATATCCAATGGAGCATCATCAGCTCATCATTCATTTTAGAGTCTCACAGACTTTCCCATCATGATTTCACATTTCATACATTCATTTGGTTCTCAATTCTCATCTATGATTCAATTACACAATTCATGTATCCATAAACAGAGTCCATTGACTTTAATCATACATTCACAATTACCAACAGCAAATAATATGAATTCAAGTATACCAGAGTTCACTCTGTACAGTCGACTTGGAAGAATACCAGTCGACTCATACAGTCATACATGATTATCAAAGGGCTCGGGATAGTCGACTGTATACACTACCAGTCGCCTGTCCCGCAACTTTCAAGTTCACAATATTAGTCACACGACAGTCGACTGTTCACACCTCAGTCGTCTGTCTTAGCCATTTCAGCAGCATAATTCTATGTCCAGATCAGTCGACTTGCTACACGCAATCGGTCGACTGGACAGATCCATTTTCAGTAGAATATCCACAGTTCTTACGTGTATTTCATCATGATGTCAATTAACAGTATACATAAGTTCATGTTCCACAGTCAAGGTTTCTTATCATTCAGTAACACTACAACATGGATTTTCTAGTTTACTAACATGCTCTTTTCTTGAGGGCAAAATACTTAAGACATGCATTCACAATGCTCATGTTTTCTTACGATCATGAAGATATGAATCCCAAGTCATCAAACTGGGTCCCCATGATGAAATATCTCAATTTAGGAAACTACCAAATAATCACAATCAGATTGAAGCACCAGTCGACTTAGCGAAAAACCAGTCGACTGCTTCGACAATTCTAAAACATTAATCACCATTCGTTCTTTTCATTCATTTACTTTCCCTCCATCATATGTGTCATAGGGAAAATTATATAATAGTAATCACACCATCATGTTCATTTATCATCACAACCATGCAAAATAATGTCTCGTACCAGTCGACTGGCTCACATGGCAGTCGACTGCATCGACAGATTAGTTTCTATAATAACAGCATGTCAAACAATTTCTATTTCGTTTAATTCAATTTCGTAGCATGGCATCAATCATGACAATTATAGTAACATTCCTACAATAGAAGTCCTGAGAAACACCCACCTTTTGTGACGAAAATAACGAAATCCCGCAAAGTCCTTCAACGTAGAGAACACCTTCTTGCTCCTTTGCTCCACGCCGAGCTCCTTCAACAATGCTGCTTGCCTCCACAGAAGAGCTCCCACACAACTCACAAATACTCTCTATTTCAGTAACAATCTTAGTGTAAAAGAGATGGGAGAGGAGAAGGGGTATTTATACTAGAAAATAGATAGAATAGATGGCTAGGATTAATAGGGGAGTTGGTGAATCAAAGGCTGAGATCTAGTCGGGAGTTAAGAAACTACCCACACCTCAAGATATAACCACCCACACTCCACAAATCCGGCCAAGGCATAAGTGTCTTGTGCACGTGTACATGAAGTGCACGTGTACACACAAAAACCCCAAAATGCACATCTAATCCGGGAAATAAAAAGAGAGAAAAAAATGCTACATATGCAAGTTGTGAAAATAAAAGGTCAAGTTTAGGGGTTTAAATACATTTGGGCCAAAATATGTATTTTATACAAGAAAATAAACAAGTCACATTTGGGCTTTGAGAAGAATGTTTTATAAGAAAATAATACACTTTATTTATCATGGAGAAAAGTAATAACAATAGGCTATCATAGGAAAATAAATCTCCTTCCATAAATATATTGAGAAAATAAAATCGGGGTACTACAAGCCCCGAGGTTTATAGGCCCGTACAAGATATTGAAAAGGATCGGAAAAACTGCTTACCGACTTGAGTTACCGGAAGAGTTATCTCAGGTACACAATGTCTTTCATGTGTCTATGCTGAGAGGTTATATTCCAGATCCGAGTCATCATTTGCCTGAAGTGCAGGAAGGTTTGCAGTTGGATCTGAATTACATCGAGTCTTCTGTTGAGATTGTTGATCGTCGAGAGAAAGTCTTGAGGAATAAGACGATACTGATGGTCAAGGTAGTCTGGAGAAACCATTTGGTTGAAGAGGCTACTTGGGAATCTGAGGAGAGGATGTTGAGAGACCATCCTGAGCTTTTTGTTTGATATGTATTTTGTATTTTTATGCTTGTTTTTGTTCCTCGTCCTTGACTGTAGTTCCGGGGATGGAACTATTCTAAGGAAGGAGTATTGTAATACCCTGAATTTTCATTCATGAAAATTTGTTATTTATTTTGCACGTAGCGTGCACGTACCATTTTATGAAACTTTATAATGAATGATGAGTATATGTCTATGTAGATATGTTTGCTAAATTATTTTATCTTTAAAAGGATCCTGGTTTCAAATAAACTTAAGCCCAAAATCTAAATTATTTATTTTATAAAAGTTAATGTTTTGGCCCATTAATTTAAGCCCAAGAATTAATTTTTCTTTTTTTTTATAATAACAACTTGTAAAGTAAAACTCTTTTAAAAGATTATTTTGTAAAAATGTGTATGTACAAGTTTGTTTATATGGAGACTATAATAGCGCGTGCATGCAACATAGTGTGCATTGCACACTATTCCTTCCATGGCCGATTTTTATAATCTTTAGAGGGAATTGGAAATTTTTAAATGGAGATCATGCATGGGTGGTTACCTTGTTGTGGATAGTTAATGCAACTCCTACTTTCATTGTCACGCCCCGCTTCCCAAAAATATGGAATACGAGCACGTGACGAAGCCCAGCGAATGATTTTTACATCATCCATAAGCTGTAGAATCGACTCAGCATCACAACAAGAATATAACCAGATTTATATATATCCAAGCATGCACGAATAATTTATTAAGCAACAGAAAACAATTTAAACAAGTAATAATATTCAAATAGTTCCCATGTCTGGATCAAGTGTGAACTCGGAAACAAGTCTTATACGGCAGGAGAAATAAATACCTTAAGAAAAACAATTATTTAAACAGGTCCTTGCTCCAAGCAAAACCTGAAATGTCTGCTTGCCAATTCCAGCAGGTAACTTATCCCAAGTCTGCTTAATAAATATAAAAGGGAAAACAGGAAAAACAAGAGAGAATGCCCTTAGTGCAAGCTAGGGCCACAAATAGTGAAAACAAGTACAAGTATGGGGAACAGGAACTGAAATCAAGAATGTAACAGGAATACAACAAGTGGTGAGAACAACCAGGAATTAGCTAGCAAGGGAGGACTTCTTAGTAAACAGGCTAGTTAACAACTGCTAATGGTAAAACATGTGTCAGGTGAACCTGTAGGGGTAACTAACATCAAGTATCATGTTTCATGTGTCAGGTTTCACGTATCATGTTTCATATTTCAAGTTACAGGTGTCATGTTCAAGTTTCATGTATCAGATATCAGGTAACCAGGTAATCAGGTAATCAGGTAACAGGTAATCATGTATCAGGTATTAAGTTCATGTCTTGTGTGATTACTATCTAGGTAGCACGACATGCATCCATCTTTTTACTACATGGTTGCTACAGTCAAAACAATTTCGTTTAGACTTAGTAATGGAGTCTATAGGGCGGCGTACTCAGGTTTCAGGTATCAGGTATCAGGTATCAGACAGGCACGGTTCATGAATACGAAATTTAATAACAGGTTCACGAAGCAAGTTCGTGAATACTAACAGGTTCAAGGACCACACAGTGGGTCCATGAATACAACAGGTTCATGAATCAAGTAACTGACTCCATGAATACATCACGTGCAACAGGTTCATGAGCCAAGTAACTGACTCCATGAATACATCACGTGTAACAGGTTCATGAGCCAAGTAACTGACTCCATGAATACATCACGTGTAACAGGTTCATGAACCGAGTACTGGGAAACACGGGCCCCCTTCTGAGTACACTTACCTATATTGTCCACTCTATAGTCTTTCCCTTAACCCCGGCTTATTACATTTGTTCAGGCAGAATTTGTATATTTGTATTTATGCATACGAAATAGCGCTGAAATAATGTAGATTTCATGGAAAGATGTCATTGGCGTCTAAGTTATTACGTGGCATAAATACATGATAAAGGATAAAAGAGTCCAATTGATTATTATTTAATACAAGGGAGTTTTGTGACTCATAGAATTGTGGGTTTGGAGGTTCAAAATTGATTTACAACGAAATTTCAAGGAGAAGTCACAATCTAACTATTTGTAGTATTTCAAGGGTACTTGTACTAGAACAATAAAAAGTACAAGGATTACTTGCCTGTTGGTCGACGACGATTAATTTTGAGAGAGAATAACGGGATCGGTATCCCGGGCAGTCGAACACGTGCAAGTTGTGTATGGCAGCCACACCAAAACAGGAATCCAAAATAGCAAGTCCAAATAGCAACTCCAAACAGCAACACTCCTTCACTAAACTCCAGGACAGCAATACTCCAACAACAACCGAAACTCCGACAGCAACCAAAACACCAACAGTAACCAACAAATAATCCCCAATGCAACTAATCCAATCTGTTTTCTCCTTCCCACAAACACCAACCCACAAACATAACTAAACAGTCCAATAATTTCCCAAATCCACTTTTCTTCTCCTTTTTCTCAGAACACAGAGAACAGAGAGAGAGATAGAAGAGAGAGAGAGAGGGCGAACGGGAGAAGAGGGCGCAGGCAGCGGGGAGGCGAAGCTCGAGCGGCGCTGGGTGAGCGGAGGGCGAGAGGAGAAGGCGAGCTCGAACGGGAAGGCTCCGAGGTGCTTCGAGATGGGGCGACTGCGGAGTGGAGCCTCGATGGGGGGGGTTGAAGGTGGTCTGTGATGTCGAAGGGGGACACTGGCGGTGCTCGGGGTGTTCGGAGCAGGGACGAGGAGGTGGGCGAAGCTTCGGGGAATGGAAACGAGACGAGGACGATGGCGGGGGAGCGGTGGAGGAGACGAGGTGCTGTTGTCGCGAGCTTCGACTGATGGAGAAGACGAGCGGCGGGAGCAGCGGTGATGAAGCTTCGGAGGAGGAAGACGATGGCTCAGGGCGACAATGGCGAACTCGAACGGGGAAGCGACGGTAGGAGTGGTCGAAGCTGTCGATGGTCGAGGAGGACGAGCGGGAATGGCTCGCGGCGACTGAGCGACGGGGATGGCTTCGATGGCGGAGGAGTTCTCGGAGGCTGGTTCGGAAGGTTGAAGACGAGGCAGCGATGGGTTCTTCGACGATGGCGGCGACGCGCGACTGGGAAAGGATGGCGGAGGAGGCGTGCTGCGACTGGACTGGAGCGGAGTGGGCGATGGGGGCAACAGCGCGGAGGTTGAAGACGGAGAAGACGAGCGGGAGAGATGGAGTTGGGTTTGATCTGTTTGGTTTCTTTGTTCTGTTTTGTTTGGTTTCTTTGCTCTGTTTTTGTAGAGAAACAGAGAGGGAGATGTTGAGGAAGAGAATGAATGGGAGAAAGGATTTTATATAATAAATAAATAAAGTAGTGGAAAGTGGGGGTGAGATGGTGGGGGTGGTTATCAGAACATGGGAGAAAGTGCAGCTACGGGAATTGAGGAGTGGGGAGGAGTTGGAGTACGGGACAAAATAGTGGGGGAGAGAATAAATTCTATACGGGTAGGAGTAGGATAATAAGTCTGTACAACAAATGGGTTCTGGGTCTAGTGGGCTTTAATAATGGGCTCAAAAGTATTTAATTAAACAATTAGGACATTGGGCCAAAATATTTTGGGCTCAAATTAATTTAATAAAAATCAAATACAATTTTGCTTTAGAATAAACAATTTGGTTTCAGAATAAAATCAAAATACAACTTGACTCAAAATAATAGCTAAACAATTGGCTCACATTTAATAAAATTAATAATGTAAACTTGGCTTATAATAGGCAATTGAGTTTATAAAAATAGTTTAAATAACGAAATCAATTAGGAAAAATAGTTAGGAGATTCTGAGGATTTAAATACGGAAAAATACTTTTAAAATACGTATTAATGGAAACAGGGGTTACAAATCCTACCCACCTTACAACAAAATTTCGTCCTCGAAATTTGCTTAGGCGGTACATAGGATAGGGTAAAAGCAACTTAGGGGGGGTAACAACAAGGGGTCCAAAGAAAAGCCAACTTGGTGGTAACACCAAAATAAGAAGGGGGTGGATAACAATGATGTCAAATGAAAGGCATGAAGGAAAAATAAGCAGTATCAAGAGGAGGGAAACAATACACGGTAACAAAGCAAAATAGAGAGTAGGCAGAACTGGAATCAAAAGAGGAAAAGACTGGGAAGAATCAAACCATTCAAGGAATCGATGAATGAAGATGAATACAAGGAACAGAGGGAAGCAACAATACAAAGGACTAGTCGCAACAAAGGGGATCCCGGGACCTGCTATGGGTCCACCACGCTTCCGCTGCGCTACTCTGATGGTGGCGTTCTAAGCTCCAGACATGTCGTTGTAGACCATGTGACACCAAGCGATGTTCCGAGCAGGAAGAAAGGAATGAGATACCAAGATCAAAGAGGGTATGAGCTCCAAATAGAGATAGACAATAATGCAAAAGGGATATAAGGCTTGAGCTTCAATCTTCATAATTAAAAGATAGAATATATATCAAAACTAATAGCTTTTAACAGAAATAATAACACAATAAATATCAATAATAAAAATATCAATAGTAACAGAATAATAATAATAATAATAAAAATAAATATAACATTGATAATAGTAAAATTAGTAATAATAGTAACAAAATAATAATAATAACAATAATAATAACAGAAATCAAAATCGTCATAATCATACAGGTAATAATAACATAATAAAAATATCAACAATACCAATAATAACGATAACACGTACATGACATAATAGAATTCAACACATTCATGAAAATAATGCAATAATAATAATAATGATAGTATTAAAAATAATATCAATAAGAAAATAAGTAATATGATAATAGCAATAATAACAATAATATCAATAAAGTAACAGTAATAATAATAAAAATAATAACAGTAATAAAGATGATGAGAACGATAATAATAACATCAATTGAAATGACAGTAATATTAATAATACCAATAATAACAAAAATATTCTTTTATCATCAGTTTCATTATATAAGTAACGAGTCTCGAAATATCAATTAACAATAGGTAGAAAATCTTGCATCCTTAACATCAAATTGCACGTTTGCCTTCACGACATCAGGTTTCAAATTGCCATCCAAATATTTGGCTGCACATTTTGCCTCGCCGATATCCGGTTGCAGTTTGCCTCCATTGACATCGAGTTGCATATTTGCCATCTCGATATTAGGTTGCAACGAAGTTGTGAAATGTATATAAAATTGAGCATGCTCAGGCTCAAAACAAATTAATAATAATAATAATAGTAACGACAAAAGTAATAGTATCAATAACAATAATACTAATAAAATATCGATACTAATAACAATAAGAATAACAACGATAATAACAATGATCATAACAGTAATAATAAGAGTAATCGCAAAAAGAATGATAATAATAATAATATTATCAACAATACTAGTAAAAATAATAATGCAAGACAAGATATAGTTTGTGCCCAACATTTTTGTGGAAGTAATTTAATATTAACAATATTAATAAGATAATGAAAACAACAATAAGAATATCAATAGAAGTAAAAATAATAATAATACTAGTAATGGTAATGAAAATAATAGTAATAATAATAGTAGTAGTAATAATAGCATTATATACAACAAAATAAGAACTTGACTTACTAAAATAATCCTGTAGAAGTATATAGTCGATCAAAAATGAAAAGTGAAGTTAAAGTACATCATCGTTCGAAATAACCAAATCTTTGTTGAAAAACATCTTTATAGAAGATCGAAAATAAATATAATAATTAATAATCAAATATCGAAAGTATTCGGGGAAAATATATAAATAAATAAATAAATAAATAAATAAATAAATAAATATAAAGAGGAAAAATAGGTAGGAGAAAAATAATCTATGCCCAATAAAGAGTTAATGAGGAGGATGATGGCTAGAAGGGACAAAAGAAAATTAAGGAATTGAATGCGAAGGAAGAAGGACGAGGGGCAAAATCGAAATTGAAGAGAATATAGCAGAGGAGAAATAACTAGCATGGTACTCAAAGTGAGTCAACAATTGAAGATGAATGCAAGGCACGAAGAGCAATAAACGGCACACGAACCGGAATAAGGAGGGTTCAACGAGGCAAGCAGAAATAAGAGATTGCTTGCACTGGAATCAAAAGAATATGGGTACGGAAGAATAAATTGTACCCAATAAGAAATCAACAAATCAAGACGAATGCAAGAGATGGAAGGAAGAAAGGAGTCAAAGAATTGGATATGAAGAAATCCAAATGGATGGGATAAGACTTGTATCCAGATCGAGTTGACTATTAAATTATTCATGTGGTTGCATGGCCTGTTAAATGTTGAGTTAATCCTGACTGAGTCAAGCCTGTCTAATGTATTAGTCAAACTAACACATTAGCCACACCTGGCTCTGATACCACTAAAAACCTTGTCACGCCCCGCTTCCCAAAAATATGGAATACGAGCACGTGACGAAGCCCAGCGAATGATTTTTACATCATCCATAAGCTGTAGAATCGACTCAGCATCACAACAAGAATATAACCAGATTTATATATATCCAAGCATGCACGAATAATTTATTAAGCAACAGAAAACAATTTAAACAAGTAATAATATTCAAATAGTTCCCATGTCTGGATCAAGTGTGAACTCGGAAACAAGTCTTATACGGCAGGAGAAATAAATACCTTAAGAAAAACAATTATTTAAACAGGTCCTTGCTCCAAGCAAAACCTGAAATGTCTGCTTGCCAATTCCAGCAGGTAACTTATCCCAAGTCTGCTTAATAAATATAAAAGGGAAAACAGGAAAAACAAGAGAGAATGCCCTTAGTGCAAGCTAGGGCCACAAATAGTGAAAACAAGTACAAGTATGGGGAACAGGAACTGAAATCAAGAATGTAACAGGAATACAACAAGTGGTGAGAACAACCAGGAATTAGCTAGCAAGGGAGGACTTCTTAGTAAACAGGCTAGTTAACAACTGCTAATGGTAAAACATGTGTCAGGTGAACCTGTAGGGGTAACTAACATCAAGTATCATGTTTCATGTGTCAGGTTTCACGTATCATGTTTCATATTTCAAGTTACAGGTGTCATGTTCAAGTTTCATGTATCAGATATCAGGTAACCAGGTAATCAGGTAATCAGGTAACAGGTAATCATGTATCAGGTATTAAGTTCATGTCTTGTGTGATTACTATCTAGGTAGCACGACATGCATCCATCTTTTTACTACATGGTTGCTACAGTCAAAACAATTTCGTTTAGACTTAGTAATGGAGTCTATAGGGCGGCGTACTCAGGTTTCAGGTATCAGGTATCAGGTATCAGACAGGCACGGTTCATGAATACGAAATTTAATAACAGGTTCACGAAGCAAGTTCGTGAATACTAACAGGTTCAAGGACCACACAGTGGGTCCATGAATACAACAGGTTCATGAATCAAGTAACTGACTCCATGAATACATCACGTGCAACAGGTTCATGAGCCAAGTAACTGACTCCATGAATACATCACGTGTAACAGGTTCATGAGCCAAGTAACTGACTCCATGAATACATCACGTGTAACAGGTTCATGAACCGAGTACTGGGAAACACGGGCCCCCTTCTGAGTACACTTACCTATATTGTCCACTCTATAGTCTTTCCCTTAACCCCGGCTTATTACATTTGTTCAGGCAGAATTTGTATATTTGTATTTATGCATACGAAATAGCGCTGAAATAATGTAGATTTCATGGAAAGATGTCATTGGCGTCTAAGTTATTACGTGGCATAAATACATGATAAAGGATAAAAGAGTCCAATTGATTATTATTTAATACAAGGGAGTTTTGTGACTCATAGAATTGTGGGTTTGGAGGTTCAAAATTGATTTACAACGAAATTTCAAGGAGAAGTCACAATCTAACTATTTGTAGTATTTCAAGGGTACTTGTACTAGAACAATAAAAAGTACAAGGATTACTTGCCTGTTGGTCGACGACGATTAATTTTGAGAGAGAATAACGGGATCGGTATCCCGGGCAGTCGAACACGTGCAAGTTGTGTATGGCAGCCACACCAAAACAGGAATCCAAAATAGCAAGTCCAAATAGCAACTCCAAACAGCAACACTCCTTCACTAAACTCCAGGACAGCAATACTCCAACAACAACCGAAACTCCGACAGCAACCAAAACACCAACAGTAACCAACAAATAATCCCCAATGCAACTAATCCAATCTGTTTTCTCCTTCCCACAAACACCAACCCACAAACATAACTAAACAGTCCAATAATTTCCCAAATCCACTTTTCTTCTCCTTTTTCTCAGAACACAGAGAACAGAGAGAGAGATAGAAGAGAGAGAGAGAGGGCGAACGGGAGAAGAGGGCGCAGGCAGCGGGGAGGCGAAGCTCGAGCGGCGCTGGGTGAGCGGAGGGCGAGAGGAGAAGGCGAGCTCGAACGGGAAGGCTCCGAGGTGCTTCGAGATGGGGCGACTGCGGAGTGGAGCCTCGATGGGGGGGGTTGAAGGTGGTCTGTGATGTCGAAGGGGGACACTGGCGGTGCTCGGGGTGTTCGGAGCAGGGACGAGGAGGTGGGCGAAGCTTCGGGGAATGGAAACGAGACGAGGACGATGGCGGGGGAGCGGTGGAGGAGACGAGGTGCTGTTGTCGCGAGCTTCGACTGATGGAGAAGACGAGCGGCGGGAGCAGCGGTGATGAAGCTTCGGAGGAGGAAGACGATGGCTCAGGGCGACAATGGCGAACTCGAACGGGGAAGCGACGGTAGGAGTGGTCGAAGCTGTCGATGGTCGAGGAGGACGAGCGGGAATGGCTCGCGGCGACTGAGCGACGGGGATGGCTTCGATGGCGGAGGAGTTCTCGGAGGCTGGTTCGGAAGGTTGAAGACGAGGCAGCGATGGGTTCTTCGACGATGGCGGCGACGCGCGACTGGGAAAGGATGGCGGAGGAGGCGTGCTGCGACTGGACTGGAGCGGAGTGGGCGATGGGGGCAACAGCGCGGAGGTTGAAGACGGAGAAGACGAGCGGGAGAGATGGAGTTGGGTTTGATCTGTTTGGTTTCTTTGTTCTGTTTTGTTTGGTTTCTTTGCTCTGTTTTTGTAGAGAAACAGAGAGGGAGATGTTGAGGAAGAGAATGAATGGGAGAAAGGATTTTATATAATAAATAAATAAAGTAGTGGAAAGTGGGGGTGAGATGGTGGGGGTGGTTATCAGAACATGGGAGAAAGTGCAGCTACGGGAATTGAGGAGTGGGGAGGAGTTGGAGTACGGGACAAAATAGTGGGGGAGAGAATAAATTCTATACGGGTAGGAGTAGGATAATAAGTCTGTACAACAAATGGGTTCTGGGTCTAGTGGGCTTTAATAATGGGCTCAAAAGTATTTAATTAAACAATTAGGACATTGGGCCAAAATATTTTGGGCTCAAATTAATTTAATAAAAATCAAATACAATTTTGCTTTAGAATAAACAATTTGGTTTCAGAATAAAATCAAAATACAACTTGACTCAAAATAATAGCTAAACAATTGGCTCACATTTAATAAAATTAATAATGTAAACTTGGCTTATAATAGGCAATTGAGTTTATAAAAATAGTTTAAATAACGAAATCAATTAGGAAAAATAGTTAGGAGATACTGAGGATTTAAATACGGAAAAATACTTTTAAAATACGTATTAATGGAAACAGGGGTTACAAATCCTACCCACCTTACAACAAAATTTCGTCCTCGAAATTTGCTTAGGCGGTACATAGGATAGGGTAAAAGCAACTTAGGGGGGGTAACAACAAGGGGTCCAAAGAAAAGCCAACTTGGTGGTAACACCAAAATAAGAAGGGGGTGGATAACAATGATGTCAAATGAAAGGCATGAAGGAAAAATAAGCAGTATCAAGAGGAGGGAAACAATACACGGTAACAAAGCAAAATAGAGAGTAGGCAGAACTGGAATCAAAAGAGGAAAAGACTGGGAAGAATCAAACCATTCAAGGAATCGATGAATGAAGATGAATACAAGGAACAGAGGGAAGCAACAATACAAAGGACTAGTCGCAACAAAGGGGATCCCGGGACCTGCTATGGGTCCACCACGCTTCCGCTGCGCTACTCTGATGGTGGCGTTCTAAGCTCCAGACATGTCGTTGTAGACCATGTGACACCAAGCGATGTTCCGAGCAGGAAGAAAGGAATGAGATACCAAGATCAAAGAGGGTATGAGCTCCAAATAGAGATAGACAATAATGCAAAAGGGATATAAGGCTTGAGCTTCAATCTTCATAATTAAAAGATAGAATATATATCAAAACTAATAGCTTTTAACAGAAATAATAACACAATAAATATCAATAATAAAAATATCAATAGTAACAGAATAATAATAATAATAATAAAAATAAATATAACATTGATAATAGTAAAATTAGTAATAATAGTAACAAAATAATAATAATAACAATAATAATAACAGAAATCAAAATCGTCATAATCATACAGGTAATAATAACATAATAAAAATATCAACAATACCAATAATAACGATAACACGTACATGACATAATAGAATTCAACACATTCATGAAAATAATGCAATAATAATAATAATGATAGTATTAAAAATAATATCAATAAGAAAATAAGTAATATGATAATAGCAATAATAACAATAATATCAATAAAGTAACAGTAATAATAATAAAAATAATAACAGTAATAAAGATGATGAGAACGATAATAATAACATCAATTGAAATGACAGTAATATTAATAATACCAATAATAACAAAAATATTCTTTTATCATCAGTTTCATTATATAAGTAACGAGTCTCGAAATATCAATTAACAATAGGTAGAAAATCTTGCATCCTTAACATCAAATTGCACGTTTGCCTTCACGACATCAGGTTTCAAATTGCCATCCAAATATTTGGCTGCACATTTTGCCTCGCCGATATCCGGTTGCAGTTTGCCTCCATTGACATCGAGTTGCATATTTGCCATCTCGATATTAGGTTGCAACGAAGTTGTGAAATGTATATAAAATTGAGCATGCTCAGGCTCAAAACAAATTAATAATAATAATAATAGTAACGACAAAAGTAATAGTATCAATAACAATAATACTAATAAAATATCGATACTAATAACAATAAGAATAACAACGATAATAACAATGATCATAACAGTAATAATAAGAGTAATCGCAAAAAGAATGATAATAATAATAATATTATCAACAATACTAGTAAAAATAATAATGCAAGACAAGATATAGTTTGTGCCCAACATTTTTGTGGAAGTAATTTAATATTAACAATATTAATAAGATAATGAAAACAACAATAAGAATATCAATAGAAGTAAAAATAATAATAATACTAGTAATGGTAATGAAAATAATAGTAATAATAATAGTAGTAGTAATAATAGCATTATATACAACAAAATAAGAACTTGACTTACTAAAATAATCCTGTAGAAGTATATAGTCGATCAAAAATGAAAAGTGAAGTTAAAGTACATCATCGTTCGAAATAACCAAATCTTTGTTGAAAAACATCTTTATAGAAGATCGAAAATAAATATAATAATTAATAATCAAATATCGAAAGTATTCGGGGAAAATATATAAATAAATAAATAAATAAATAAATAAATAAATAAATATAAAGAGGAAAAATAGGTAGGAGAAAAATAATCTATGCCCAATAAAGAGTTAATGAGGAGGATGATGGCTAGAAGGGACAAAAGAAAATTAAGGAATTGAATGCGAAGGAAGAAGGACGAGGGGCAAAATCGAAATTGAAGAGAATATAGCAGAGGAGAAATAACTAGCATGGTACTCAAAGTGAGTCAACAATTGAAGATGAATGCAAGGCACGAAGAGCAATAAACGGCACACGAACCGGAATAAGGAGGGTTCAACGAGGCAAGCAGAAATAAGAGATTGCTTGCACTGGAATCAAAAGAATATGGGTACGGAAGAATAAATTGTACCCAATAAGAAATCAACAAATCAAGACGAATGCAAGAGATGGAAGGAAGAAAGGAGTCAAAGAATTGGATATGAAGAAATCCAAATGGATGGGATAAGACTTGTATCCAGATCGAGTTGACTATTAAATTATTCATGTGGTTGCATGGCCTGTTAAATGTTGAGTTAATCCTGACTGAGTCAAGCCTGTCTAATGTATTAGTCAAACTAACACATTAGCCACACCTGGCTCTGATACCACTAAAAACCTTGTCACGCCCCGCTTCCCAAAAATATGGAATACGAGCACGTGACGAAGCCCAGCGAATGATTTTTACATCATCCATAAGCTGTAGAATCGACTCAGCATCACAACAAGAATATAACCAGATTTATATATATCCAAGCATGCACGAATAATTTATTAAGCAACAGAAAACAATTTAAACAAGTAATAATATTCAAATAGTTCCCATGTCTGGATCAAGTGTGAACTCGGAAACAAGTCTTATACGGCAGGAGAAATAAATACCTTAAGAAAAACAATTATTTAAACAGGTCCTTGCTCCAAGCAAAACCTGAAATGTCTGCTTGCCAATTCCAGCAGGTAACTTATCCCAAGTCTGCTTAATAAATATAAAAGGGAAAACAGGAAAAACAAGAGAGAATGCCCTTAGTGCAAGCTAGGGCCACAAATAGTGAAAACAAGTACAAGTATGGGGAACAGGAACTGAAATCAAGAATGTAACAGGAATACAACAAGTGGTGAGAACAACCAGGAATTAGCTAGCAAGGGAGGACTTCTTAGTAAACAGGCTAGTTAACAACTGCTAATGGTAAAACATGTGTCAGGTGAACCTGTAGGGGTAACTAACATCAAGTATCATGTTTCATGTGTCAGGTTTCACGTATCATGTTTCATATTTCAAGTTACAGGTGTCATGTTCAAGTTTCATGTATCAGATATCAGGTAACCAGGTAATCAGGTAATCAGGTAACAGGTAATCATGTATCAGGTATTAAGTTCATGTCTTGTGTGATTACTATCTAGGTAGCACGACATGCATCCATCTTTTTACTACATGGTTGCTACAGTCAAAACAATTTCGTTTAGACTTAGTAATGGAGTCTATAGGGCGGCGTACTCAGGTTTCAGGTATCAGGTATCAGGTATCAGACAGGCACGGTTCATGAATACGAAATTTAATAACAGGTTCACGAAGCAAGTTCGTGAATACTAACAGGTTCAAGGACCACACAGTGGGTCCATGAATACAACAGGTTCATGAATCAAGTAACTGACTCCATGAATACATCACGTGCAACAGGTTCATGAGCCAAGTAACTGACTCCATGAATACATCACGTGTAACAGGTTCATGAGCCAAGTAACTGACTCCATGAATACATCACGTGTAACAGGTTCATGAACCGAGTACTGGGAAACACGGGCCCCCTTCTGAGTACACTTACCTATATTGTCCACTCTATAGTCTTTCCCTTAACCCCGGCTTATTACATTTGTTCAGGCAGAATTTGTATATTTGTATTTATGCATACGAAATAGCGCTGAAATAATGTAGATTTCATGGAAAGATGTCATTGGCGTCTAAGTTATTACGTGGCATAAATACATGATAAAGGATAAAAGAGTCCAATTGATTATTATTTAATACAAGGGAGTTTTGTGACTCATAGAATTGTGGGTTTGGAGGTTCAAAATTGATTTACAACGAAATTTCAAGGAGAAGTCACAATCTAACTATTTGTAGTATTTCAAGGGTACTTGTACTAGAACAATAAAAAGTACAAGGATTACTTGCCTGTTGGTCGACGACGATTAATTTTGAGAGAGAATAACGGGATCGGTATCCCGGGCAGTCGAACACGTGCAAGTTGTGTATGGCAGCCACACCAAAACAGGAATCCAAAATAGCAAGTCCAAATAGCAACTCCAAACAGCAACACTCCTTCACTAAACTCCAGGACAGCAATACTCCAACAACAACCGAAACTCCGACAGCAACCAAAACACCAACAGTAACCAACAAATAATCCCCAATGCAACTAATCCAATCTGTTTTCTCCTTCCCACAAACACCAACCCACAAACATAACTAAACAGTCCAATAATTTCCCAAATCCACTTTTCTTCTCCTTTTTCTCAGAACACAGAGAACAGAGAGAGAGATAGAAGAGAGAGAGAGAGGGCGAACGGGAGAAGAGGGCGCAGGCAGCGGGGAGGCGAAGCTCGAGCGGCGCTGGGTGAGCGGAGGGCGAGAGGAGAAGGCGAGCTCGAACGGGAAGGCTCCGAGGTGCTTCGAGATGGGGCGACTGCGGAGTGGAGCCTCGATGGGGGGGGTTGAAGGTGGTCTGTGATGTCGAAGGGGGACACTGGCGGTGCTCGGGGTGTTCGGAGCAGGGACGAGGAGGTGGGCGAAGCTTCGGGGAATGGAAACGAGACGAGGACGATGGCGGGGGAGCGGTGGAGGAGACGAGGTGCTGTTGTCGCGAGCTTCGACTGATGGAGAAGACGAGCGGCGGGAGCAGCGGTGATGAAGCTTCGGAGGAGGAAGACGATGGCTCAGGGCGACAATGGCGAACTCGAACGGGGAAGCGACGGTAGGAGTGGTCGAAGCTGTCGATGGTCGAGGAGGACGAGCGGGAATGGCTCGCGGCGACTGAGCGACGGGGATGGCTTCGATGGCGGAGGAGTTCTCGGAGGCTGGTTCGGAAGGTTGAAGACGAGGCAGCGATGGGTTCTTCGACGATGGCGGCGACGCGCGACTGGGAAAGGATGGCGGAGGAGGCGTGCTGCGACTGGACTGGAGCGGAGTGGGCGATGGGGGCAACAGCGCGGAGGTTGAAGACGGAGAAGACGAGCGGGAGAGATGGAGTTGGGTTTGATCTGTTTGGTTTCTTTGTTCTGTTTTGTTTGGTTTCTTTGCTCTGTTTTTGTAGAGAAACAGAGAGGGAGATGTTGAGGAAGAGAATGAATGGGAGAAAGGATTTTATATAATAAATAAATAAAGTAGTGGAAAGTGGGGGTGAGATGGTGGGGGTGGTTATCAGAACATGGGAGAAAGTGCAGCTACGGGAATTGAGGAGTGGGGAGGAGTTGGAGTACGGGACAAAATAGTGGGGGAGAGAATAAATTCTATACGGGTAGGAGTAGGATAATAAGTCTGTACAACAAATGGGTTCTGGGTCTAGTGGGCTTTAATAATGGGCTCAAAAGTATTTAATTAAACAATTAGGACATTGGGCCAAAATATTTTGGGCTCAAATTAATTTAATAAAAATCAAATACAATTTTGCTTTAGAATAAACAATTTGGTTTCAGAATAAAATCAAAATACAACTTGACTCAAAATAATAGCTAAACAATTGGCTCACATTTAATAAAATTAATAATGTAAACTTGGCTTATAATAGGCAATTGAGTTTATAAAAATAGTTTAAATAACGAAATCAATTAGGAAAAATAGTTAGGAGATACTGAGGATTTAAATACGGAAAAATACTTTTAAAATACGTATTAATGGAAACAGGGGTTACATTCATCTTAGCCCTCCATCTCATAACCATCCACTAGATCCTAGCCCTCCATTCTACCCAAAGTTGTGTATAAATACCCCCCCAACTAAGTGTATTCTACACACAAAAAATCTATTTGAAAAGAGAAAGATTTATTTGCAAGAGAGTTGTGAGTGTGATTAGCCTTGGGAGGCCGGCATTACTACAGAAGATTCTTGGTGGCAAGGAGAAAGGAGGAGGAGTCACATTATCACTAGAAGGCTTTTCAGGATTTCGTTTATTTTCGTCAACAAGGTGGGTGTTTCTCAGGACTTCTAATATAGAGATCATGCTAGGGCAATTTTGATTGTTATCATGCTTGTGAAGTGTGGATTGATATGGTGATCATTATGCTAAAATGCGTTGTGCTATACTTAGTATGAAAGATGTGAATGAATGAGCAGAATTAATGAAATCTAAAAGATCGGAACTGACCTGTACAGTCGACCGGTCATGTGAGTAAGTCGACTGGTACGAGGTGGATGTTTCCCATGACTTCTAAATTAGAATTCATGTTAAGATCGAGGATTTAATTGTGTAAGCATGTGCAAACTGAAGTGATAGAATGATTGCTAAATTGATATCTCCCATGCTGTACTTAATGTAGAAATTATGAGCTGATGAAAAAGGTCTAATAATAATTAGAGAACTGGAAATGACCCTTACAGTCGACCGGTCGTATGAACAGTCGACTGGTATATTGAAAGAAAATATATACAGTTCGGATTTTCATGAAACGACGTACTTTTTAATGTGAATTATTAATTTGATGTTCTAGCATGTTAAATTGGGATTAGTATTCATCCCTATACAATAAGTAAAAGGAAAAATATATGTTTAGCATTTCCTTTTTGAGAAAAGAAAACACTAGTTATGTGGAATTTACATTTAATCGGAACCTATGTTGTGATGTTAATAAACATATAAGAATTTCATGTTTATGTTGGCATGAGCACATTGTAGTGTGACAAAAAAAATGATGTGAGAATAGAATAAAGAGAGAATTCTTTAAATTGAAAGTTTAATCTGCTTAGTCGACCGAATGTATGTAACAGTCGACTGTACTGAACTTGAAAGGTTACATCGTTGAACTCTGCTGAACAGCCGACTGGGTTGATTGACAGTCGACCGCACTGTAAATGATATTGGAATTTTGAACGCTGCGGAACAGCCGACTGGCCATGTGCAGCAGTCGACTCTTCCAAGTAGTTTACTGAAGGATTTTGTTTGACTGAACAAGTCGACTGGATGAGTTCTAAGTCGACAGTTTAGAGCACTTTTAGACATCTCAGAAATTCTATGAATTGTTTTATGATAAAGATTGTGAATCTTATGTTGAATATTGGTTGTGACAGTAAACTCTACTTGTCTTTGCATGAATTAATATGGAGTGAATCATTTATTTGAATTTATGAAAGTTATAATTGTGGAACTATGAACATGAAAAAGAAAATCTATGGTGATTATGAAAAAAAATGAACTCATGAGCTGGAAGTGCTCAGATTATTTTTAGTAATTGTGAATTGGAATTGAAACAAAAGAGTAGCTAAGTCTCCCCTGGCATTTGGAAAGAAATGAAATGAAATTTGAAATGAAAGACCAAGGTTGGTCATGTTTGAACGAATGAATAAGTCCGGTTTAGTGGAGAGGCTAACTCTAGAGCTTTGATTTTGTTCATGATTCTAATAAAAACTAAGGATTAGTACATAGTGGAGACGTGATGAGAGTAGGAGAAAAACATGAGTATGAGGGCCATTGGATTGGCAGCATGAGAGTATTCACAGGCTGTCTTCACGATGCATCGTGACATGACGTGGATACTGCTCCAGAGTACCGTCCCGGTGGCGACGCTTGTGGGATGTTTGGTGACTGCAAGAGAATCGTGTGCCATGAAGGAGACTGAATTGCCACAGGCTGTCTTCACGATGCGTCGTGACATGACGTGGGATTCCCCTCCAGGTTTTCTGTACACGTGCTTGTACTCACAGATCATCTAGGATACCTACCGTAATTACAGTAGTAGATTAAGTCATGGCGAGGGATTGAACCCTATAAAATGAAGAACGATTAAGGGCTTGCCCTCGGACCTATGTAGTATGGGATGCATAGAATCCGAACAAGTGTGCATTAGTGTCATGTAACATAAACAACTGCATTAAGGACTAAGTGCACAATCACAACACGACATCAATAGGGTAGTCCCTTTAATTTGATATGTGAACAAGTTTGTGATTTGTTAAGAAATGAGAATCGTTATACTGTTTCTGGCATAGAGAGGATAGCCATGTATAATTATCGTCGGTTGAATAAACTGACGTACCCACAGTTTTATATGCAGGATAATTGGTTTGATAAAGGTTAAAGGAAAGCCAATGCTCGAGGATCATTATTTATTGCTGCAACTTTCGTATAAAGTTATAATTGCTTCCGCTGTCATTACATGTGAATTATGGATGTATATGCTTCCGCTGTAAAATATAAAGTGTAAAATCTCTTGTAACCCTGATGTAAAATGGAAAGTTTTCAATTCCTTGTAAAATTGTACCGAATGAAACGAAAAGATCCTGTAAAACTCTCGAATTCAGTTGTATTTGAGATTCGGGACGTTACATATATAGCTTCTCTAACATGCATACAACCTACAATATAATTTAAATCAAAGTAGTAAAGTTGTTATCCACCTATAGCTTCTGAAATCGATTGCTTCTAAGCTCCACGAAGCGTTCCAACACCAAACTCGATAAACTTAACCTTATGAAAATTTTAACTCCAAAGATCTTCAGTTTAGTTGGATGATAAAAGAGGAATGGTTGAGAATGAGAGGAGGCATTATTGGCTTTTATATATGTTAAGATTATTGGATGAGAATAATTCTTTATTGATTGATTTAATAAACTGAATACAATATGACTCATACATATATGAGAGGATAGAAGACTAAATTGATACATAACCAATATGGGACTAAACTAATTTATCATCTAACACCCTCTCTCAAACTCAAATTGGTTCAAGCAACATGAGTTTGGAATACTGACGATGTTGATGTGGAAGGAAAGAAAAACTGTGGTGCAGTGACGACGCTTGTGACGGAACTGAGAAGTAGAGCGTTGCGGAAGGAAGAAGTGGTGGCGCACTGCTGAGATCTCACCTCGAACAGTGGCGGGATCTCCATATCCCAATCTGTAATGGGATCTCACCCCTGACTTGAGACAGAGTCGATGATGGGATCTCACCCTTGAACTCTGAACTGAGAAATAGACTGATGGGATCTCACCCCTGACTTGAGAATGGTCGATCATATGGTGGGATATCATCCCTGAACTAAGAACTGGATGCTGATAATACCCTCTTTCAAACTCACGATCGATCAACCGGAGTGAGTTGACAATCACGATCGATCATCCGGAGTGAGTTGACGATTTGGATGTAGAAGCACAAGAACCTGCAAGAAAGATTTTATTTTATTATTATTTTTTTAATAGAAAAAAATAGAAAATGGGTTTGGGTTTGGTTTGGAGAAACAGGTCGAATTGGAGAGGAACTAGAGTCGGGTAATCAAACAAAACCCATAAGAAGATTTGGGTCAGATTTGGATTTCGGATTGAAGTCGAGACGGAGGAGAACTAGTAGCAGTGAAAAGCATCAGCAAGATGGCAGAATAGCAATGGCGATTCAACCAGCAACACGAGAAACACAGCAAATAACGGCAAATCAGCCAAACAATTGATCTCTAGTCATGAGGACGAGGGGGAGTAGCTAGGCTTTCATCGAAGAAACCAAAGGATTTGGATTTGGACGAGAAAGGCCGAGGATGCAGGCAGAGACGCTGACAAGCTCCTCCATCATGACCATAAATGGGAACTGGGGGTCGGCGGAAAATAGAAGTGGTTGCAGTTGGCAGTAATGGTGCTGGTGTTCGATGGGTGCGGGAGGTGAACAGAGGAGGCAGCAGGCGATCGACGAGGGTGCAGCGGATGGTTTTGGCACCGAAACAAAGGAAGGGGTAGAGGATGACGGCTGCGGTGGTGCTCTGTTGTGGTGATCGACGAAGGCGACAGAACAGGGGAAGCAGGGGATGAAGACGAAGGGTTGACGACGGAGCAGTCGAAGGGCCTGCGACTACGACAATGGTCGACGGTGAGGGGATGCGAGGTCGATGATCGGATGCAGTGGTGGAGCGGTGACAGGGCGGCTCGACGGAGTGGAGGGTCGTGAGAAGATCGACGGGGTGCGATGAATTGTGGAGCTCGACGGTGATGGGTTTCAAAATTGATGGAGGAAGGAAGAAGGTGAAGGGGTGATGACAGCTGTGGTAGATTATGATTAGTTACGGTTTTGGATCTTTTTGTTAGATGACGGCTAGGGTTTTGGAGATTTAGGTTTTTGGGATTTGATTGGGAGAGGAAGAGGAAGAGGGATGATGGCTGGGGTTTTTAGAGATTTGATTGGGAGAGGGTTGTCGGGAGGTGGAGTGATTCCGATGAAGACGAGAATCACTCCACCTCGATAACGAGAATCAAATTATTATAGGCCTTATAGATTATAGGCTCTGATACCATGTTAAGATTTTTGGATGAGAACAATTCTTTATTGGTTGATTTAATAAACTGAATACAATATGGCTCATACATATAAGAGAGAATAGAAGACTAAACTGATACATAACCAATATGGGACTAAACTAATATATCATCTAACAATATACAAACACTCACAAGCTCTCCCTATCTTATTTCATTCTTTATTTACTCACATCTTCCTATATCATTTAATCACCTCTTCCTATATCATTTAACCACCTCCCCTAAACTTCTTCCTACATCATTTAACCACCTCCCCTATGTCACTGATCAGCAAGATCAATGTATGATAAAAAAAATGGATAATTTCATTAAAGCCCCTTTTTCATGATTCTCATTCACCCATTTTCTACAAGTCATTAGTCACCAACTCAATTACTCTTAAATCCTCAAGTTCACAAAACAGATTATTAAATATACATGTGGGTCATTCACAAATATTCATATTCCACAAACTTACATCTAAAAATATTCAGGGTATTACATATGATATTATACACAAAATACACTTGAATAACACATGCGGGAGAAAATTGGTCATAACTCAATTTTGCGAGTGTTACACGTACCCTCCTTCATTGAGTAACTGAATATTTTTCTCTTCCAGTACTTCAGTTCTTATAATGGCGATTCTGTGTAGTCAGTTATGAGTATTGTCCACAGACTCGCCATGCTTCTATACTTGACTTCGTTTGCTGAAACCATCTAAATTAAACCCAAAGATTCTGAATAAATCTTCAACCAATTCTCCTGCTTGATGGCCTCCCATGCTTGATCTTCGGGAAACTCTGATTTGTCATCTTCTCCAAAGAAACTCGAGCAACTCGTGAATGGCGGAAATTTACAACCTGAAACTCTAATACCAATTATTAGAAATTCACCGCTGAGTTCAGCAACAACCGATCCACTAAAAAATCAAATACGTTCATCAAACCGAGCACACAAAATACATAATATTTGTCCCGAATTGACTATGCCTAATCTGAGGGAGAAAGAAGAAAAATAGTATTCAAGTAGAGAACATACAAGAGATACAACACTCTCACCAATAACTTATCTATCTCTCAAGCCTCACTGAAGATAATTTGTTGTTTACAATGGAGAACTCTCTCTATTGCTCTTTACAATGAAGTACTATCTCTTACCTCTCAAAGAAGGCCAATACAATAATATATAAAAATCTAGAAAATCCCTAAGTTTAGTCTTGATACAATAACCATATGATATATCTTGAAGAAGACGGTACACGATAGGAATCGTGCAATATAACTTGTTGGAGAAGTTGGGCCCAAAATAGGTCACCAGACCTGACACAATTGCTGCTTGCCACCGCCGCTAGTCAACTGTCCAAAGTGACAGTCGACCGCATTTGGTCAATCCCCAAACCAGAGAGCTTGGGTAGTCGATTGCCTTAATGATGTAGTTGTTGGCTGTTGCTTTCTTCTTCTCTTTATCAACGCTTCGATCTCTTCTCGTTTCATTGTCTTCTCTTCACGTCGAACTCAAGTATGCAAGACATAAACCGAACAGTTATGACTCATTCCATATGACTTGAACTCTTAAGAGATTTTATTTCCCACTGTGCTCATAAAAGATAGAACAGCCCATCTTTGGATTCTCCGATAAAAATCATGTGATAATTTGTCTACTCCCAACGTGATGTTGTCTAAACATAAATACCTACAAAACCTTAAACAAGCATGATAGTTTTCTTTTCTTCTCTAAGTCATTGCAATGATTGTTTCCAATTATAATGTGAAAGTTTATCCAGTTTAAGTCATTTATTTTAAATTGGTGACAAGAAACAAGGACGTTTTGTTCAAGACCGATGCCTAAAATTTGCATTTGCATGTGGTTTTGTTGTCGAATCTTTTAGTAGAAAAAGGACAACATGATATTGCAGATGCTTAACAGTGAAATGTCATTCCAGTTCACTACCCAAAGAAGAAAGATTACTGCCCTTAGCATAATAGAAAGTTAGAAGCTGATGAAGCTCACCTGTCAAATGATTAGTAAGTAAATGGCATTCTGATCATTTGGTGAACAAGATCCAATATTCAATTCCATACTACAATAGGGCACTTCACATGCAATGCTGCTTCTATATCACCTGCCACGTTCTTCCAAGCACCCAAATCAAATTCTTTAACACTGGTATAATTCATAGATATGAATGAGATACGCATCTTTGCAAGGATCACTAATAAGATCGCTAGCTATAGAATAATAAATCTGTAAAATACAGAGATATGAATCAAACTTGAACTACAAACAGGCTTGTAGATGTGGTTTTAATTGTTTATGCAATTGAAATGGTAATACAGGTTACATAATAAACAGGGAACAATAAGAAAAGAATTGTTACTTTGAACAGTAAATGATGCAAGTCAGGAGATGCATGCATGGGACTGAAGTGGGTAACTAACCCACTTTTGGAAAACATTTAGCCAAATACCCCACTTTCTAAAAGATTTAGCCAAACAACCCACTTTTATAAAATATTTAACTAACTATCCCTTTTAAATATAAAAACCTAAAAACAAAATTTTATATATAACCCTACGTTAGAAATTATAAACTATAATACACCTTATCCTTATAAAAGCTGGATAATTCACAGAAAATAAAGAAACTTAAATTAAAAAATCTTTCAAAATTCAAGATTAGAAACGTTGATAAAAGATTAGCAGAAAGGAAGCATATTGCTAGTAAAGAAATATCAGAATACCTGTTACTAACAAGAAAAGTAACGTATCAACTACCTAAAGAGATACAAAAAGAAATAGCATACAAAGTATTAGATTACAGAAACGAAGAAGCAAGTTGGTATTACCAACACCTACTAGCATACAAAATAATAGGTTAAGTATGACCAACGAAACAGTTGTATTAATTCCTAACATGAACCCAGAAATTTATATGATAAACATACAAGAGTTGGAAGAAGATTACAATGGTCCTGAAATGTTAAGAGATATAAGAAAAGATTTAAGAATCATAAATAAAAATATAAAAGAATTAGGTAGATATATAACTGACTACTCAGAAGAAGAATCCGGCATAACAGAAGAAGGTATGAAAGAGTTGGAAGCCATAACAAAACTTAATATAAATATCTTGGAAATAGAAGATTTAATGGCAAATCCTAATTCAGAAGAAGTAGAAAAAGCCTTGAAAAATCTAGATATAACAAATGAGGAAATAAAAATGGACCAAAATAAGATTATTGCAAAACCTTCAGAAATTCCAAGTAACATGTATGAAATCTTAAGACCACCACCTAACAAAAAACCTTACCAATTACCATGAAAATGGCAAAACACAAAAAGAAGAATGTAACTAGGAAAAGATAAAGAAAAAGAAACTCCAAAATATGAACCGACAGAACACTACGAAAAAGGAATAGTAGAAAATGGAGAATGGTTAGACCTAGATTGCGTAAAAGACGTAGATAGGACAATTGAAGAATGGGTAAAAGCATCGCTAATAGTAGGATTTAGGAAAAACCATGACGGAAATGCATTTGAGAAATTTATAGAAGCCACCTTTATGGGAGTAGTAGCAAAATGGTGGAATGGGCTAGAGGAAGAAGAGAGAAATACTATAAGAAAATCAAGATCAATTGATGATAGAGGAACTGAAGAAAGCTCAGCACAACGGACCTTAGGTTTAAAAGAAATAATTACAAATTACGAAAAAACAATAAGAACTGAATTCAGTGTATATAATAAAGGAGAAAAACACACTATATATAAAAAGAATCAAGCAAGATGGAGACTAAGTAACTTAGAAATATGTGACATGTGTCATTTTGACAACTATGCTTGTGAATTCCGAGAATATTTTCAAGATAGTTATTATACAAACGAAGAACGGAGTCCAATTTTAGACTCATTCTTTTAAAAACTACCTGATCCATGGAGTATAAACATATATAGTGCATACATAAGTGAGAAAGTAAAACCAGAAGTAGACACTTTAGGGTATAGAACGCAATTCGTAAAAAATTATAGGAACAATGAAATATTATAGAACATATAAACAAAGAATTTGTTGTAAGGATGCAAGGCCGAATCATTGGGGATGCAATAATAACTATAAATACACAAAGAAGAATAATCTCAAATTCCAAAAATATAAACCAAAATATAGTTTAACTTTTAAGAGATATAGAAAACCTTATAAAAAATACTTTAGAAAATGAAGAAGAATAAAAATAGGCAGTATACGAAAAATCCTAAAAAATGTAATTGTTACATATGTGGAGAGGTAGGACATATATCACCAAATTGTTCTAAAAGAATGAAAAAAGAAAATGTAAAATGCATAGAAGAAATTGAAGAAATGAATAACATAAATTATGAACTCATAGAATATGATGAAGAATGGTCAGAAATAAGTGAAGATGAAGAAATAATGGTAATGGAAAAAGATAGTGGAAGTAGTGAAGGTGAAACAGAAGAATGTGAAATAAACATGATAACAGATTTAACAGAAATAGGAGAACTTTCAGAAAGAGAAGAAAACAATGAAAAACTAAGAGAAAGAATGTGCTTTGACATACAAAAATACGATAAAATAAGAGCGACCAAATTAGATATAAATCCAAAAGAAATTTTTAAACTGCCAATATTTGAAAGAAAGAAAAGTATTATCATAATAGCTAGAAATAATGAACAACCTATAGACATTGAACAAGCACAAGGCAAAACCATAATCCCATTAATAACTGAAAGAATAATAAGACAAAAGATAGAAAAAATAAGTGAAAAAACCAGAAAAACATTAAGACACATACATTTAGGAGCTGTACAAATAATAATAAAAGCCTATTTTAAGGAAGGAATAAATACACCCCTCGAAATATACCTAATGGATGAAAGGATAATATCAAGTACACAAGATGCCTTAATAGGAATAATACAAGGAAACTTAATGTACCAAAAGATAAAGTTTACAATAAAACCTAATTTCTCTATAAGCATGGCAGAAGAAAATAAAGATAAAAGTCTAGTCATGTATCATAGGTTATCAGGTATAAAAATGATAAAAAAAAAAAAGCAAAGTTATGAGTATACAAATAAGAAACATTTACGCTTTCACTAGCAAGCACAAAGTAAAGAATAGAAATACAGATAATTTTAAAATAGAGCCTCTATTCAGCGAAATCATAAGATACAAACCAGCTAGAGAAAATCCTGAAATGACTATACCAAATTATATAGAATTCGACTTTAATAAAGCAAAAGAAACTGCAAAAGGAAAAGCACCACAAATAATGTTCGGAAAGATATCACTATCAATAAGAAATAAACAACAAGCATTGGAATTAATACCAAGAATAAATACAATAGAACACCAAAACAATAACCAATTTAAAATAGAAATAGAATATTATGACAATAGAAAAGGGAATAAACAAATAGCCTTAGTAGATACAGGAGCTACTAATTCACATATTAAACAAACAAATATAAAAACCACTGAATTAATAACATTAGAAAACCCATATTACTACCTAGACTATTACAATAATAGACGTCCAATTGTACATAAAATCATACTACCACTAAGGATAAATGGTAAAAAGGAAATGTTATTACACTTACATGTAGACCCAGAACACCATGTTAATGAAATGTTATTAGGAACTGACTTCCTTACATCAGTACAACCTTACTCAATTCAAGAAAAAAAAATCACAATAACAGTAAACAATGAAAGCATGATAATAAATAGGATATTGGACAAATGAATCTATTAAGAGCAACAAAAAACACATTATACATTCTAACAGAATTTGTTTACGAAGGATACAAATCAAGAAACTATCACAGTCTAATAGACACCGGAGCAGGTACTAGTCTATGCCGCGAAAATACACTACCAAAATGGAAACAAGATGGTTTTAATAAAAAAAGCCATAACTGGATTAACTGGACAACTATCATACTTGACAAATATCAACAAAATGTTAATATACAAATAGGAAGTTACATACTAAAAATACCTATAATATACCAGTTTGATGATATGAATAATGATGTACTCTTAGGAAATGATTTTTTCCAACAATACTATCCCATAACTATATCACATAAATCAGTTGTATTTACAACACCTTGCAGACACCAAGCAATAGCAATTAGAATAACCCAACCTTATTCCAGAACTGACCTGCCACACATCAGAGTTTCTTCAACCCAGCGTGGTGAATACCAATATTTACCAAACAAAACTAGAATACAACAAGTTCAAGAAACAACTACAAAAGAAATTTTACAAAAACAATTAGAATATCTGTGCGGAGAAGACCCCTTGGCAAAATGGAACTTAAGTGAACCCACGGCACATATAGAGTTAATAGATAAGAACAAAATAATAAAAATTAAACCTATAAGACATACTCCAATAGACCTAGAAGAGTTCAAAATACACATAAAGAATTAATGGAAAATAATTACATAAGAAAATCACAAAGTCCACATTCATCACCAACATTCATAGTAAGAAAACATTCAGAAGAAAAAAGAGGTAAATCTCGAATGGTAGTAAATTATAAGGAACTAAATAAAAATACTAAGAGGTTTGGATACCCACTATCAGACATGCAAATACTACTTAACACAGTAAGAACAAAAAAAATATATTCGAAATTTGATTGTAAATCAGGATTTTATCATGTGGAACTAACAGAAGATTCAAAACCTTTAACAGCATTTAGCACACCTCAGGGATTTTATAAATGGAATGTATTACCATTCGGTTATAAAAACAGCCTAGGAATATTTCAAGAATATATGGATAATTTTTTTGAAAAATACAACAATTTCATATTAGTATATGTAGATAATATTCTAATAGGATCCGAAAACGAAGGACAACATAAAGTACATCTACTAAAATTCATAGAAATAGTAAAAAATGCAGGTATTATACTATTAAAAAAAAGAAAATGAAATTATTTAAAACTGAGATAGAATTCTTAGGAACAAAATTATCACATGAAGGAATAGAATTACAACCACATATAGCAGAAAAAATAAAGACTTTTCCTAATGTCCTAAAAGAAAAAAGAGAAGTACAAGCTATAATAGGATTACTAAATCAAACAAGAGGTTACATACCAAATTTATCAGCAAAAACAAATTGGTTACAACAAAAACTAAAAAAGTTTAAGAAATGGGAATGGACCCCGAAGGATGAAGAGAAACTTAAATTATTAAAACAACAAACTTCAGAATTACATAAGCTAAGATTACTTGTTAAAGAATGTTCTTGGATAATAGAAACAGATGCTTGTGAAAACAATTGGGGAGCAGTATTAAAATTTATTGAAATAGGAGAAAAGGAGGAAAAACTAGCTAGATATACTAGTGGATCTTTCACACAAACCCAACAAAATTACCACATAAACAAAAAATAACTACTAGCAATCTTAAAAGTTATAAAAATGTTTGAACTATTTATAATACACACAAAATTTACAGTAAGGACAGATAATACCCAAGCAAAGAGTTGGATTAATAAAATAATAGACCCAACCATAGCAAACAAGAGATTGATAAGGTGGCAGATGGAGTTAGCACATTACGATTTCTTAATAGAAAACATAAAAGGAAAAGAAAATATTTTAGCTGATTTTCTATCAAGAAATTAACTATTTCACTTATTGCAGAATGGAAATCAGAGTTTAGCAAATAGAATAAAATGTTATTTACATCAAGGGAACAATGGAGCAATTAAAAGGAGCATTTAATCAGTTACAACTACAAATATGTGGACTCCAAAGTCTGTTCTATCAGCAGGTAAGTCAGCATGTAACCACAGAAAATATGGTGGACAATAATAACAAAAAAATGAGTGAGATAGGTGAGCCTTCTCAGTCATTAAAAGAAGAAGCAATTATATCCTCAAATAAAATCACATACAAGGAGACACTTCTTACTGAGAAAGCTCCTACCAAAGTATCGAAGAAAATATTATTTTTACAATATATTCAAAAACTATGTCAAGTAATGGAGGTAAACCAGTTCATCAAGACCATATCTCAACAGCACATGAATAAGGCCATCATCCTACCGGGAGCTAATCCAAGAACAACTAGGGCACTGTTCGAAAGAGGACTTATTCATTGCATCTACCCATCCAGAGAATGTGAAGAACTAATCCACCTACCAAGAGAAATTTACAAGGCAGCCAAAAGATATTTTGGGCTCACGAAGGCCTCAAAAATATATTTCAGAATGTATTCAGCCATCCCCGAGTATCTTAATGATGAGGAAGAATTTCCAGCATAATATGTTATAAAAGTAGGGATGACCACCCAAATGATTTATAGAGCATCAAATATTGTACCATTTAAAGGTGAAGAATTTGAGAAATTAATCCCAGAAAGAAGGGCAATGGGCTTCAGGAACATGTACTGTGAATTGAAAGACATAAAACAAAGAGACAGCAATATATGGATCTATGACAGTCCAGATCCAGATAAGATAATAATGTATAGTATAGCAAAGATTAAACAGCCACAAGATAAGCATGAGCTATTTGACAGTTGGTACCAGATACTATCTACTGGAACAATGACAATGACAATAGAGACAGTTGTACATTACTGTAGCCTGATGAAGATGGAGCACCAACATAAATGTGCAGCATGTGAAGATGTCGGCCAAGAGGAATCTCTTTTCCTAGAATAGGCCAAAATGTAACCAGAACAATTATTGTAAGCTGATGTAAGCACTTACGTATTTATCCAATTATTGAACATATTATGTAAGCAGTGACGCATGAAAACCTGTTGTAAGCTGATCCCTTGGTCTATAAAAGGGAAAGCTAAACAAGAGAGAGGGCAGACTATCCTGGAAAGAAAAAATTCCTCAAAATCTTAAAGAGTTCTCGTTTGTAACAAGTTGGAAGGAAATAAAAGTTATCTTTTTGAGTTCATGCATCTACTAGATCTTGTAGAAAATAAGGTATGGATAACTAAATCTCTTTCCCTTAGGGAGAGTTTTGTAAGGCTCTGCCTGACTGATCTTGCAAAAAGACCCATTTGCAACCTTCTATAGTTAGACTGTACACCTAGCAGTAGGAAACGAGCTAGGTTGTGGTTGTCTGTACCGAAGTGCTACTAGTTGTTCTCGACGTATCTCTCGGATGAAGCCCTCTTGAGGGCATAGTGATCTTGAGATAGGAAGAACGTAAAAGGAGCACAGAAATCGGGGTGCATACCAGAGGTATTTTATTCACTGGTAGTAACTGGTGCAGAGCAGCTCAAAGAGGTTTAACTAGGTCGGAAGCATGATGGGCCGTTTTGTTTTGATTTTTTAGGTACTCTTAGAAATCTCTCTCTGCTCTTGATTTTATAATTGATTATTATTCAATAGGACTAATGGATAATAATAGTTTAAGTATTGTCTCAGAAATTTTTGAATTAATGATTAATTATCAAGGAAGTGATAGAATGCTAGTTTTCGATGTTTATTATCCTTAGAGAGTAACAAGCATGAATGACTATTATGAATTCAAATTATTTTTCTTCGGTATTCAACGAGTAATAATTATAACGATAAATCAAATAAATCCTGGAGAAACTAGTAATATAACTGTCGAAATAATTGATGATTTAACTTTTTATGAAAGATCTTTGTTATTTTATGAAAATGGTATATTTAGTAGTTATGTTTGGAGTCCTACGACTGCATATAGACAATTTCTAGAAGAAAATGAACAGAATGGAGGAGAAAATAGACATACGGAAGAATTCGAAGAACCCCCCATATGATAGTAATAGTGAAGGATATGAGACAGAATCAGAATATATGAGAGAACTTGACGACGATATTCCAGATATTCCTGATTACTTTTTCAGAATAGACAATATCCATTATTTCGACGAATATTATTTTACACCAAACTTTTATCTTTAGAATTTTAAAGTTTTTGATACTCTCTTTAATTTTATTTTCAGGACTTCAGGAGATTACGCACCACGCACACCCAGTTGGTATCAGAGCCAGTAAAGAATAAGTCATTTTAACTTAATTTCTATAATTTTCCGTAAACTTATTGATAATTTAGAAGCTAGAAAACAGAAAAACTAAAATCTAATAATAAAAAATAGAAATTATCCTAAAACCCAAAAACTTTTAGATTTTGAAGAACTTCTTTTGGTTCGTACGCCTATATAGCTATTGTTTCTCAGTGATGTTATTTAGAGTTGGCCCTCTATATTTGGGTCTGACACCATGCATGATTCAGCTTCCTATTTTCAGACTCTCCCTCGTACCAAAATGACATAGATAGGGCAAAACAAAACGCGCAGAAAGATGAAATTTTGACAACAGCCCAGATCTTCAGAAGCCTAATTTAGATAGTATAAATTAAGAACAAGAAAAAGATTATTTTAAAAAAAATTTGAAACTGGTATATACCATGTTCTATTGAACATTATAAAACAAACACCTTCAGTAAAATTTTGGCACTACATCGATTTTTGATCAAACGAGCCACTCCTCGATTTCATTTGGGTTTGAAGTCTCACTTACAAGGCGACACAGGAGGCTTAATTCAAAAAGATTCCTAGGTAGACTTTGTGAAAATGCTTCTAACATCAAACATGGACAAGCATGCTCCTTTGATTGGAAACCCTGACTGATGTGTGTTTCCATTTATGATAATTTTTGATATCTTAAAACGTTTCTAGCAAGTTATTAGACCTCGTAGGAATGCCAGACCTTGAAATTATTCTTTGATTTCCATGAAACCTTGCCTGCAATGCACATATTTTACAACAACTGGTATCAGAGCCAGAGCCAGAGCCAGCCACACCAATCAAGATTGTGGAATAGATTTTAATCATGAATAGGCAACACCACTATGGAGAATGAGTTGATTGACTGTCGAATTGCGGCTTATGCACATTGTACTATAAAGAAAATAGTAGACATCCAGTTAAACAAAATATGAACAGCTTGCCAAAATTACAAAGAAAAGATGAGGATGTCACACTTGAACTTAAGTGCTTACAAACAAGCTCACTATAACTTTTCATACAACTAACAGGATATATAAGAACTCATGAAAAATTACAACATCATAGGTTGGTGGGAACCAATACTCCCTTTTCACAGGCAAAAAAAAAACTGGAAGTATGGTTCAAATCCTGACCGTCCTATCTATCAGTAAGCCTTGTTTCCCAGTATTTTTTATACACTATAGCCAGCAATGCACTGTTAATAATGACTCAGTCTCCAGAAACATATTTTTTTTCTGTGTAGTACCTATCCTCGCTTGCCTTCTTCTTCAAGTTCCGTTTCTGCAACAATTAGATGAACAAAATCTAAGTGAATGCCATAAGGAATTGAAAATAGAAGAACATGTGCGTTTAAACTGGGCTACAACAACAACAAAGCCTGTTTTCCAACTTGTTGGGGTCGGCTACATGAATCCTGGTTTTCCATTCTGCTTGGTTTAGCGCAATATCTTCTATAAGGTCACAAGCTCTATCATATCTGACCGTTTTCACTCAAGTTAGTATAGGTCTTCCTCTACCCCTAACTCCATCAATACTTATCAAATCACTCTTTCTGGGCTCATATAGTTAAATTGTTGGGCTTCTATATTCTGGTAAAGAAGTTTAGAAGCTAGGGGAATTTTTTCATCATAACTTCAATTGTGCTCAGCTAAATAAATGATATTCACTTTTGGTGTGCACGTATCTCATTAACACACTTATTTCCAAAGCCGGCTATGGTGTTTGAACAGAAAATTTATGTGGCATGCAATTGTTGGAAGATGAATTCGAGTTTTAAAACAGCTCCAAAACCTCATTGTCAGAAAAACAGAGGATACGGTCACTTGCTACTTTCCTAGCATCAGGTTGTAATCCCTCTAATAATTAATGTAAGAGGAAATGGAGACTGGAATCTTCAGGATATTCAAGTGTCTGCTTTCGAACTGTTTTATAACTAGATTGAGAGATATTTATCTTTTGTAATGTATAAAGAATCATGTCTAGCATCTCTTGCTTTATCTATATTTTTCTCTTGTAAACGGGCATATTTTTCTAAGCCATGCCTTGGCACCAGATTACTTTTCCCATGTGTTTGAGGATAGGCACGAGGTGAGCAGGACTAGGCTGATTAGATTTGTATTCTTTTGTTCTTGGTAGGGATTGTATGGTCTGACGTATTTGACTTTGTTTGTGTATGTGTTTCGTGTATCATCTTCTAGATATAGTTTGCTCTGTTGCATTATGTTTTTCAGCACATAATAGGTTTGTGACAATTTTGGTATCATATATTTGGAGAACTTCTTGGTCAAAAAATATTTGGGAAAGTTCACGTTGTCTTTCATTCGAAAGCCCACGGACCTATGCATGTCTTGCATGAAATTTGGCAGATCTCTCATTATGAATTACAACTGCCAGTAAATTCGAACTGCTTGGGAGCTCAATCTGCAACAGAGGACATGGTGGCGGACAGTGAGGCCTCTAACCATGATGAGAGAAGAGGAATCTGTTACGACACTAGAGTCCAAGAAAGGACCCTTGCTCTCAACTCATTTTAGGACGTACAGTTCAGGATTAATAGTTGCTTTTGTATTTTAGTTTATTTGCTATTCTTTTGTAGCGAAGGGTGAGCCTAAGTATATATTTTGTTTTTTTTTTCAGGGTATTTCATCAAGTAAATGGACAGAGGTGGCCTCCGCCTTCCTTAATATGTTCTAGCTATCTATTATACAATTAAGAAATGTTGATGGAAGTACATGGTTTAGAAGGTCGGCATGGTGAGTACCTGGTAAGCTTCAAGGTTGTCAATGATTCTCTTTGCTACTGACGCTGTCGTAATATTTTTGGGGCTTGGAACTGTTTGAAAAATACCCATACTCCTGGGTACCGCATAAGGATCAACTCCACCCTGTCATAAGCAAGATCCTTCTCTCAATATTGACCTCCACAATACAACAGACAAGAAATTGGTGCACATCAAATACCAATAAGCTATTGAAAGGAAAGGGGCTTACATTAAAATTTCCCTCCGCCACTGTCCCATGCACGACCAAGGATATGTTGAAGGTGGTAATCTGTCAATTTCAAAAAGAAAAGCTTTGAGAACCCCAGACATTGAAAGCTCTACCGATTATTGAATTGTCTAATAAGACAGTAAAACATGAGACATGCCATCACACAACATTAAAAGGTGCATGTGAAGGCATGGAGATAAGAAATTAATGGTGATCATCAGTAATTTGAATGGCTCATTATCAATATATGTGTGTATGAACTACAAAGTTTATTTTATGCTATACCCGTGTAGCATAACCTCTCTCACATATTAAATAGATTTGAACTTTTTTTACATAACATACATAGATTAGAGCCCCAAAAACTTGGGATAAAGTTTTTTTTTTGTTATTGTTGTATAAATAGATAGATACACCCTTATCCTGCATATAAAATTAAACTTACTGATGATAACCTTTGCATACATAAACCATTTGAGGGAAGGATGAAGTAACTCATTCCAAGAAAATTGACATACACACGTCGTTGAAAGAGGAATTCATTTCAGTAAAACTAGAAAACATTGGTTAGACCGTATATGCAATCTCAAAGCTGAAAATTTTCAAGGTAATCAATTACATGGATCATGCAACGAATGAAGAATTCTTTAACAAACGAAGAGTTGGATCATGACCTAAAGGCTATAGCCTATATCATAGTCTCCAAGCGCCAAATCTTCATTAGTAATCTTCACTAAAAAAGATGGTTTTATTTGAATACGAGTTGGACTAGTTAGTGAGCCTATATAAACTCCAAAAGATAGGAGTCCCCCTTTGATCTTCCATGAGTATATTAGCTAGTCAAAATTTTGAAAGGAAAATCATTTGATGGTAAAATAATGTCATCAATCTTCAGTGCATTGCTATTCATAGGCCATTTCAGTTCATTATTCATTTTTGCTTGTGGTGCGATGGACCTCCTAGCCATATGATAAAAAAAATAGACAAACATCAAAACGCATCTCAGTTCAGGGAATTAGAATGCCTTGAATTTGTTAGACATAAATATTGAACCCCTTAGCCTTACCCTTACCACAACTTCGAAGTTTTAGCTTAGTGGCAGGCACTTTCACATAGTGAAATCAGAGCAAACCATGTTCGAATCTCACCGGCTACGCAATTTCAATTCGGATTTTTAAAAAAATACCACATCGTATAGTCCAGGTCTCAGCCAACAATTTGTTGAGCATTTATCTTATAGGTAGTCCGAGGATGGCATGTCATTTGAAGTATGTCACAGAATTAAATAATTAAATAAAACAATTGAAGTATGTCACCATGTGATCATAGAGGTTGTCACAGGATGGTATTTTGATAAGCTCACCATATCTTGTGTGACTACCCTGGGTGCACCAATAATGACTTCATCCACATGTCGGCATGCAAGCACACTCAAGCTACGCTCATGGAGGTGCATAATAGGATGAGACCCTCTCTGCTCACTGCACAGAATATTTTCACAAGAAGAATTATAAACTGGTTTTCATCTATGCAGGTGTGCTAATTCAGAGAATAGAGAATACTGTTTTATTACATATTTCAAGGTGGCCATGTGTTAATAACTTAACAAGTACAGTTTGAATATCAAATACTAAGTATAACATGTATATCACCATTATTTCTTATATGTTTATAACAGAGATTTTTTTCTGCATGTGAACCAAAATGGTCTGAGAGGGGATACCTAACAGTCTGGTCACTGTGGATTCCTACAAGTAGAAAATCTCCAAGTTGTCTAGCACTTCTTAGGATCTGTAAATAGCAGAAAGAAAGATGTTAGTTGTCAAAATGAAGCATAGATTAATCATTAAGATGAGCTGAGCCCAGCTTGAATTGCTGGGGCTTCGGCTGAAATTTACAAGAGGTACAACTAAGCACGATCTAGCCAAGCTAGTACATCTTCAGGACCTACATTTCGTTTGGATCAACTCAGTAATGGCCTACAGCTTATAGATGCACAATCCTTTAGTAGACTAATTATTAAGAACAAACCTTAAACCGGAAGAATAATTTTATCAACAGTTATCAACTAGTTATTAAACACCCATGACTATACTATATTGAAAAACATTAAATGCAAGTCTATACTTTTTATCATAAATTTTGCATAAAATCACCCACAGTAATTTTATAATAGTATATTATGGACTATTGGCACGCCCAAAATAAAAAGCAATAAAAAGAAAAGTTAAATGTTTTAAGGCACAAACTTAGAAAATATATTTTAGATTTTTGATGGTGAGGAAGTCATCCAAAGTTACGAAGTGGTGCTTGGTGCAAAGGTGCATGGTTCAAGCACAAAAGGTGGCACCTATTTCTTAAAAATAAGAAGGAACAAATACAAGCCACTAAAGGTAGGAAAAGTTGATCAGCCAAATCCGTATAAAATACTAAAAATATGCAGGCACGAACTTAAGAATGGAGAATTTAGTGATTTGTACCTCAACATGACCAGCATGGAAGAGATCAAAAGAACCATCAATGTATACCACCCGAGCATTTGGTGCGGGACCCTGTAACAGGCAGAGAAAGAGCATTACATAGATGAAGCATGAGGGATAACAAAATTCTTTCCTATAAGTGTTCAGTTCAGACTAATGTAAGATTCCTCAGTAAAAGTCCTAAATTTGTAGCTCAATCATGCTAGAACCTCCAAAACAATTGTTCTACTTTGTCCTTTTTTTCCTATTAATGAGACTTAGTAGTTTTATAGAAAAATAACAAATCTTTTTTAAAGAAACCTAGCTATTATCCCACTGACCAACAGGAGGTAGAGTCGAAATTACTTTCGCAGGCCTGTCCAATTTTGACAAGGACCAACTGTCAGAATCATTAGCACTAATTTATCAGGACTGTATAGCTACCAGATAATAAGGTTTGTCAACTTGGACCCTAAAGATCATGCATACACAGAACTCCTCTGTTACAATCCTAGTACTGGATCAGCATACAACTCTAATCTTTCTACACCCACGACAGTCAACAAATCAGAGAAACATGCATTTTGACTGTGATTTTATGTGCTCTGATTAAATTATATGATACTTAATACATGTCCATGTTACACATTCAAAATAATCACTTTGGTGAAAGGTGTAATGATCATGCTTCACATCAATCTAATGTGGGCAAAAGACTCTAAAAGCATGTGCAAAGCCAAACATATAGCAGCAGAAACAGTTCGACGATCCCCTTTAATAACTCAAGTTATCTTGCAGAATTTTATTTCAAGTGATTATTACTATGTCCGGAATATCAAACTTTAATGAACACTCCTTTAGTTCTTGTTCATTATTTAACATATGACATTTTTAATTCATATTAGAATCTCAATGCAAAGTAGAGTAATAGATAAAACTAATACACGATTTATATACGTAAAATGAAGAAAATCTCATAAGGAGAAACTACACAATATAATCACCAATAGGAACAAATTAATAAACATACCTTTCCATTTGAAAATTGCACAATCCGTCGAGATGTAGGGAGAAAATTAGATAAATGAGATTTGACAGAACCACCAGCTGGAGTATTTTCACCGTTAGGGTGTTGTTCGTGACTGGATAGATTAACGGAGCCATTTTCCATTCTTGTACTTCTTAATGACAGAATCCTACCTGAAAAGAAAACAATTTGATCAAGAGAGGTAAAGGGGAACCTGACATTATCTATTATAGAAACAACTAGTAGATTGTGAATATGAACTATGAAGTACAAATAGGAAGCCCTTTATTAGCTTCTGAACTAGGTCAGAATAAGCAGAATATGGAACAAATTAATCAAAAGAAATATGCTAGCTAAAATTTGTTGCGAAGAGGGTAGAGCATAATACCAACGATATCCGTGCTTGATACACCTTCAGTGCGCTTGATTTGCTTGTACCGTCCAACCTTCTTCGCCAATGCATAAGCATCAGTTCCATCAGGAAGTAAGCAAGGATCATCTCCATGGATAATGTAGTCAATTTTGTAGTCATTAAAGAGAATGTTCATAAATTTCTCGTTGATCTCGTAAGGTGCATTCGTAATGACTTCATCCACCCACTTAAGCCCGCTAACAAGAGTCAACCTTCAAGGAATAATGCAAGAGAAAACATGGTAAACACACTTCCTTCTATTCTATAGTGAGACTATAATCTATGACCAAAGTATCAAAGATGCATACGGAACTATAACCAACTAACTTCACAATAGAAACCAAAGAACACATTGGGCAAGATGGAATCGGTTAAATATCCGTTCAATTATTTATTTCTAACATAACAGACAGACGGAAACAAAAGCAGGCGACAATGCCAAATATTACTAGACCCCTACACAAATATAACACACTAACTCAAGGTTGTAGGAAATAGTTACATTATATACAACACACCTAATACCTTGACCATATTCTTCAAAGTGAAAGTGTAAATATGATAAATTTCCACATGGTAGTTAGTTTCTTCCATCACTCGATCTCGATCTACCGGGTGGTTGCGTTTGGCAAAGTGGCATTTGGCGGGGAAAGCGATAAACTGGAATGAATCTTCTTAGTTCAAAGATTCCATGATTTGCCACTTTTGGCAAACACATACATACATACACACCCGAACTCTTAACTAAACAACTTGGATACATCAAAATTAAGAATTCAATAAAACGTATGTATACCTCTCGTCCATGGACAAAACCGGGGGGCCCTTGTTGGCGACGATCTCCTCGTCACTGACGACTCCGACGACGAGCTCATCCCCGAGGGCCTTGGCCTGGCGGAGAGCATTGGCATGCCCATAATGCATCAAGTCAAAGCAGCCATCCATGTAAACCCTCACAGGCCTCTTCCTACTCTTCCCCCGCTTATACAAAGTCCCCAAATCCGGCCAAAAGTAGGGTATCGCAGGAGCCCCAATCCCGCCAAAGTAAGTCGTGGAAAGCCCCAGAATCGCGACGGTGATCATAATCCCACCGAGCCCGAACAGTTGGGGGTAGCAGGCCCCGTCCCAGATCCACTGGTTGCTGTGGAACTGGACCGAACCCATCGACATCGTGATAGATCTGAGATCGAGATCTGGATCTCCAAGGGAAGAGAGGAATTGGAGGTGGTGGTTAGTGCGGTGAGGCAAAGGTCATGAGATGATTAGACCTTTGCCCTTTTCTTTTAATTTTGTTTTTATATTTATTTTTAATCTAATTTTGAATCTTAATTTTGAGAAGAATAGAATCAGAAGAAGGAGAAGAAGAATCTCATGCGAAATGCATGAGAGAGAGAGAGAGAGAAAGAGAGAGGGAGAGGAGGAGAGAGACGGGGGGAGAACCGGAGAAATAGAAACGCGCGATAAATGTGGGGACCACGGGGCCACGTGGGTGTACGTGGTTGGGCAGGCCACCACAAAACTCTAATAACACAACCGAAATTCTTAAACAAAAGGATGAATCAAATTGAAAAGCTAAATAAAAAATAATATACTAATAATAATTTAAGTGAAAAGAAAAGGAACGGACAAATATCTATGTACAAGTCATTGGATTCCATTTCCCAGGAGGGATGAACGGTGGAGAGAGAGAGGGAGGGCGCTTTGAGATGCGTGGCCAGTTTAGATGGTGGAGTTCTCTAGAAGGTTAGCATTTTTACAGTTTCAATTTGTGTGGCCCGCACTTTGACCCGGAAAAAGCCGCGGCACAGCCGTTTTACAGAGCGACTTTGAGTATGATCAATGTAATCCACTCGGGGCCGGTCCCACCTTGAGGCCGGTGAGATGGCCGTCTTAGGCCTCTAATTTTTTTGCACTTTTTAGGGGCTCCAAATTTATATTTTTCTTGTAAATATAAACACATATTTTACATGTATTTTACACGTAAAAAAAATAATATTGTAATTAGGGGTTTCAAAAATAATTATTTGGACATTTTACTTTGGCCCCGGGAACTCAGGACCGGCCATACGACTGCTTACTATGTATGTTATTTGAGAGTTTAGTTCGTCCTAAGTAGTTGCGGCTCAGAGGGAATCTCGCAACTGGAGTTGGTAAATTCGTGAACTCAAATTCATGCGACTGAAAAATCAATGCCCTCATCCATGATCCATGTCGGCATTTTTGGAACAACTCCAACAGATGTTTTGAATGGGCAGTTGCACTTGTACATAAGTTGGTTGAATGGAGCTATCAAAATAATATAACAACAAATTGTTAGAGCATCCACAGTCATTTGGAATAACAATGGCAAACTGGCAAAATAAAATTTGACAATTTTCTAAGTTTATTACAGTGGTTAAATGAAAAAATTTTGAAAATTTCGTAGACGACATTGAACGAGCAATGTATTGATTGATATTGGGTGGAGTGGATAATTGAGTGCTGGCTCGAATCCAGAGCCCCTTACTTTTCCATTAACATTGAATAGACGATCCATATTGTTAAAATTTTTTAAAGCAACAACAATGGCTTTTATAAAGTAACTAAATTAACCCCACTAACCTAAAATTAACCCCACTAATTAACTGACTAATTAAATTTCAATAAGGAATGAGCCGAAACACCTATCTCCTTATTCCTTAGATGAAACATCATTTTTTAATGTTTCATACGAAATTTTTTTTAAAATTTCCGGGAATTATTTTAATTTTAAAAATTTACAAATTTCAACGGATGAAACACACTTTTTTTTAAATTTCCGGGAATTATTTTTATTTAAAAAATTTACAAATTTCATCGGACGAAACATGTTTCGTCCGATGAATTGAAAAAATAATAAAATCATAGGAATGCTTCATCCCTTAGAGCATCCACTGTCGTTGGCTAAAGCTATTCTATTTTTAGCAATGAGATTTTAGCTTTTGGAGAAGGGTCGTTGGTATCGTTATTTCTAAAATTTGATAAAGTATTGTATTGGACGGATCTTGTTCATCCATGTAACGCTTTTTTATTTTTTATTAAAAAATGAGTAGACGGAGCTTCATCCTCCGTTTGAGAGAAAATAAAAATTAAAAAAAATGGTGAATTGTGTCGGACGGTGCTTCTTCCTCCGTCTCTCTATTAATTTTATTTTTTTTTAATTCGTTAAGAGCATCCACTGTCGTTGGCTAAAAACTCAAAAATTAGAAATAGCTTTAGGAAAAAGTCATGTAGTCGTTCGCTAAAAACTCAAAATTTAGAATAGGAATGTATAGTACCCTGCTAAAGTTAGGAGCCGCTTTAGACGATTGCTAAATATAGGGGATGGAGGATGTTCATCCGTTTGAGGATAGGGACGGATGAAGATCATCCGTATCAATTCGATTTTTAAAAAAAATTGAAAAACAGATGAAGTTGTTCCGTCTATTCGTAAATTTCATTTTTAATATATAAATTAATTTATTAAATAGGTAAAGTTTATTAAAAAAAAATTTGGGAAAGTGAGAGACGTATGAACTTCATCCGTCCCTCACTTCCGCCCTACACTATTCACCGCACAAAAGTTCCCTTTTACCCCTAATTGTTTAAGGGATGAAGTACTCAGATTTTATGAAGGGGGGTATACTGGTCATTATGCCTAGGTGAAAGAAACAAAAAAAAACATTAAAAAAAAATCAAGTGAATGTGCCAGATCATCCGTCTGGCACTGTTCACTTCAATTTTTTTTTTTTAAAGAAATTTTTTTAAAAAATTAATACAGGGACGGAGGATGTTGCTCTGTCCTTTCTCTAAAACGGATGAAGAAGCACCGTCTATTCAATTTTTAATAAAAAAAAATTAAAAAAAGTTAGACGGATGAACAAGATTCGTTCAATACAATATTTTTTCAAAATTTAGAAATAACGATAGTAGCGACATTTTCTAAAAGCTAAATGTTTATTGCTAAAATTAGAATAGCTTTAGCCAACGACTGTGGATGCTCTAACAACACACACAAAATAATAATAATAATAATAATAATAATAATAATAATAATAATAATAATAATAATAATAATAAAATCACATGAACAGTGCCAGACGGATGAACTTCATCCGCCTGGGAATTTTTTCCCAAACTGTCCCACTTTTTGAAAGTTTTTCCCAAACCGCCCTACTTTTTTTTTTAAATTCCCAAAACATCACACTCGGTCTTACTCGGTCTTTCAAAGACCGAGTCTTAGACTTTGAAAAATCGAAGACTAAGACTCGGTCTTTGAAAGACCGAGTTTAGTTTTAACTAAACTCGGTCTTTCAAAGACCGAGTGTCGATTGGGGGTTATTTCACATCTGTTTCTTTCTTGTTTTTCTCTACTTTATTCTTCTTCTCTATCTCCCTCAACGAAACCCATCGCCGCCCTAATTACTTTTTTGGTCGATTTCCCCTCAAATTGTTCGATTCACTCCCCAAAACCGAGTCATCTCTCATCGTCTTTCGATTTCCCCGTCTTTTCCCCCCAAATTTGAATCTTTCTTTAAACCCTAAAATCCTAAATCCCAATATCTTAGATCTCGTTTAATTTCGTCTTCGGCGGGGGAAGATCTTGGTTGAAGGATCTAGAAGTACTCTACATTGTCACTATCAAGCTTTGGAATCTCCTACTCGAACGGTATATTTATCAAGCTTTTTCTAAGCAAATTTTGTGTTAATTTTGGGTTATTGTGAAGGTGCTTAGTTAAATTTGTGTTATTGTTGACAATGTAGAGTAGCAAATGCCAATTGTTGTTGACAATATAGAGTAGCAAATGTTGTTCATTTTAGTTCTAATTAGAAAATGGAAAAAAAAAACAAGTAGAGTAGGAAATGGCAATTTTGTTGACGTTGGTCATATATATGACTATGTTGGTGATTTTCTTGACAATGTAGAGTAACCATTGTTGTTAATTTTAGTTTTAATTAGAGAATGAAAAAAACAAGTAAAGTAGCAAATGGCATTGTTATATAGCAATTGTTGTTAATGTTGGTTTTGATATCTAGGTTATGTGTAGTTAATAACAATTTTGTTGAAGTTGTAGGATTTGTATTTTATTGTAAATGGCACGCACAATGGGGAACATGGAGGAAGGAGAAAGTAGTAGACCTCCACGTGGCGATGGAGCATGTACTCGCGGTGGACGTGGTCGTGGTCGTGGTCGTGCTCGTACCGAGGGTACTAATGTAAGTAATTAATTGTTGATTCTAATACAATTATATGAAATTTCGGTCTATTGATGTAAATGTTATTGTTATGTAGGTTCAAATCAATCCAAATGAGGCGGGCACTTCTTCTTCAGTCCCTTCATCATCGTATATCCCTTCTGGCGGATCCAACACACTATAACAACAACCGATCTTTGGATCACGAATTATTTCACCACCAAAGTATAACCAAATAGGAATCTCGAGATCCATACCTACGTATATTTATACGAATATGCGAGTTATTATCTACCCACAAACAAAATCTATAAAAAAGGTAGAAAATTATAGGCCAATATTCATCATATCTTCACAAACTTCAAGGAGAGCGCCGTAGATATTTGGGTAGAAGAGTTGAAGTTGCTATCCTCTTCAAATTTAGCAAAATTCCAAAATATAGATCTTTCGAAAGATGGGTTTAGGGTTTTTATAGTGGAAGGTGAGAGGGTTAGGAAAGAATTGGTAAATATATTTAAATTGAGATGAGATTTTGTGGGTAGGAGGTCGCCCTAAATTGAGGGAGATGTGTTAGACAAGATAGAACAGAGTAAAGTAGAGAGAGAGAAGAAGAAAGAAACAGATCTGGAAAGAAGTCCCCCAATCGACACTCGGTCTTTGAAAGACCGAGTTTAGTTAAAACTAACTCGGTCTTTCAAAGACCGAGTCTTAGTCTTCGATTTTTCGAAGTCAAACTCGGTCTTTCAAAGACCGAGTGGGATGTTTTGGAAATTAAAAAAAAAGTAGGCCGGTTTAGAAAAAACTTTCAAAAAGTGGGACAGTTTGGGAAAAAATTCTCCGCCTGGCTTGTTTGTATGATTTTTTTTTTTGTTTCTTTCCCCTAGCCGAAATGACGATTATACCCTCTATTTTATTTTTCTTGTTTCTTTCTCCCACAACCGTTAAACATTTAGGGGGGGTTAAAAATGTCAGTTTGTGCGGTGAATAGTGTATAGCAAAAGTGAGAGACGGATGAAGTTCATCCGTCTCTCACTTTTACATTTTTTTAAAAAAATAAACTTTACCTATCTAATAAATATATTTTATATATTAAAAATGAAATCCATGAACAGACGGAACAACTTCAACCGTCTTTCAATTTTTTTTTTTTAATCGAACAAGACGAATGATCTTCATCCATCCCTTTCGCCGAACAAATGAACATTTACCGTCTCCTATATTTAACAATTTTCTAAAGCCTTTCCTAATTTTAGCAAGCTACTGTGCGTTCCTATCCTAAATTTTGAGTTTTTAGCAAACGACTATAATGAGTTTTTTTAAAGCCATTTCTAATTTTTGAGTTTTTAGCCAACGACAGTGGATGCTCTTCTATAATATGGGAATTGCCAAATCTTTTCTCAAATATAGCAACGAACTGTTCAAAAAAATGCAAAAAATGACAAATACATGATGACTACAACAGCGTTTTTGAAAAAAATGGCAAAAATAGCAAAATACGCAATGACTGTGGATGCTCTTAGATGCAGAATCAACACTGTGGATGCTCTTAGATGCAGAATCAACACGAATTAAATACAGAATCGATGATATACATGGAGCTAAAGAAAATTATAAAATTATAAAACCAACATTAAATGCAAAGCCGGTAAAATATACAGCAAATGTTGGCCATAGATATCAAGACGGACTGCGCATCAACACAAATGAAGGACTACAGTCTACAAGTTCTAGTTTAAAACAGAAAAGGAAACCATTCGTGCGCACTCTAAGCATAAACAATACTTACCTTTCTACGAATGATTAGTTGTAAGAAACTACAAGCAAAATTAACATATACAGTGATGCCTAAAGACCCATTTCGGCCTTTTGCACCCGAATTAGCTAGTTCTGGCTCCAGCCGGAAAATTTATAATTTAATTTCTTCAACTAGTAACTTGTATACACTTTGCGCTTCTCCTGGTACATAGTCGGAAAGCTGCACTTCACAGCAAATTGCAGAATACCCTGACGGCCTCATGATCACTTACACAAAACTTGAGTCTGTCAGCTTGAATGATGCCAAAAACAACTTGTTTCTTCTTTGTATTATGATGGATCATCATTTGATGGGGCAGGAGGAGGATGCACCAAAAACAATCTGTCGATATTCATGTACTCTATCGCGAACTCTTCATCGTTCTTTCCAAGCATATCTTTCAGACTGCACTCGATATTTCTGCTCTTAAGTACAAAATACCTGCGCTTTATCTTCTTCTCTAAGGAGTAGCTGAAATACCTAGGATATTCAACTACTTCGCTCAGGGGCTTTTGCATGGTTCTCAAGAGAAATTCAAGTTTTGGTTTCAAAACAGCCTCAACACTGTAGCCCAGTAGGGGAGAAAATTTACACACCATAGAGCACACCTCTCTCTTCGATAACCCAGCTTTCACTAGGAACCTCATCCTGGAAGGCACGGCATAAAAATCATCAGAAATTATGACATATAAAAGGCCAAAAGTGGTCTCTGTTCAGTTAACAAGCTAAGTATGATGATCCGTGAGAAGCTTATTAGGCATGTTTGAGCAGTATATAAAGTCTTATCAACTTCAATCACAGTTACAGGTTTTCTGTATAGAAAGAAACCCCGGTCAAAGAAATAAAATATATGCAGCATCCAGATTCAAAGCAAAGACCAACAATTGCTAGAGAAGAGAAAAGGAACAAAGGATGTGTATCCAAAGTTCCAAACTAAATAAGAGCTACAGCCATCTCCTTCCACCTTGAAGGTTTATCAAGATAAACTTTTAACAATTATCTCTTTCTTTACTTGCTTTCATAGGTAAACCAAGTAAAGCAAAAGCAAACTATTTGTTTATAACTTCGATTTACCAAAAAGACCTGGCCTTGGTTTATTGCATCAAGAGATGAATAGGATTGTGCTTCTGCAAGGTTAATCTCATAAAAGTAGATGTCATAGAAAAAATAATGAAAGTAATATGATGTATGAATAGCTCCATGGCTAATATGATAAACAAGCAAGTTGCACATATGACAATGGGGGATAATAATAAACAGAGCACATCCATTTTGGTACCAAAAACTGAATGAAAATGAGAATATTCATTGCTAAAAAGATCTGCACTTGAGAACCCCATCAATCTTTATACCTCGGAAGTAAAGTATGATGGGTATCTAATAGAAGAAGCTCAGGATATTTTCTGATAACTCGAACAAGAAATCTTTTCGAGATGCCAAAATCAGTGAGGAATTTGACTTTCCTCCTCAGAGTATTTTCGACACTAGCAGCAAATATCTCGGGGCAGCGACATAAAATTTTCCCTGTGGTTATGCCATCAAAACCAATTTCTTCCATGAAAGAAATCACCTAAAAGAACCCAACACAAAAAAGAAGAGAGATCAGGACATAATTTAATAGTACGCGGTAGCATGCATGTGTATAGAAAATCCAAAATAGCTTTTCGTTCCAATTGCCAGTTAACTTTCTCAGTCTGAATGCTGAGTTTTTCCCTGTACTAAAACCATGGAAATAACATTATCATGTATACATACTAAATATATCTTTGAGAAGAGAGAGAGAGAGAGAGAGAGAGAGAGGAGTTTTCCCCTGTGCTTAAACCATGGAAATAACATAATCATGCATATAGAGAGAGTATAAACAATTTCTACATAATGCCCATAAATCCCAGCCTTTAAAAGATAAATTATATAGGTTAAAATACCAAGGGAAAATCAGAGGATGGCAATATTTAATCTATTTGGCAAAAAAGGAAACTCCCTTTTTCAATAGACTCAAAATGTCAAGAAACTACAGATGCCTTACTTCATATTAGTTATTGATATGGCTAAAAATAGGATTAAATCGGGACCGTTCACATCGGACACGAATCTTAAAGATCAGGGGTAAAACGGTAATTTCACCTACTAACGGGTCTGAAATGGGAACTGGGTCTCTTTTCACGACCCAATAACCCACGAACGGATCCACCTCAACTGGGTACGGGTCCCAACCCGAAACACACCCAGTCCAGCAAAATAAAATCAAGGTCTCTGATTAATCCTAATCAACGGCCCTGATTCACATCTATCTTTTCACTAGGGATTAGGGATTACATTCCTTATCTGATTACGGGGATTATATTCCTTATCAGATCACGGGGATTACATTCCTAATCTAGTCCCTAAGACGCCTATAAATATCCCTCATCCATCTCCATTAAGGGGTAATCAATCTCTTGCCAGTTTTATGCTCTTTCATAATCATTTCTGGTTACTGACTTGAGCGTCGGAGGGTGCGTCGCCGGGATCAACCCCGGTGTTTCGCACTTTTTGTAGGTGCACGGCGGGAGTCAGCGTCAAACTCCGACGGAACAAGTACACAGGCTTGCTATTCAGTTTTCCTAAGAATCCACAAATACTATCTGTTTGCCCCCACACCAGATTTAGCGGCAACAGATTGGCGCCGTCTGTGGGAAACAAACGAATAGCAGCCTCCCTTCTTCCCGTTGGTCAGATCTTCTCCAGCCATGCATCCAAAACAGAAGGGGAAGGCAGCGGTCTCCAACCGAAGAACCACTTCTCTTCCTCCTCTCCCTCCTCCAGTTCAAGGTGCTCCTACTCAACAGGCCCCTCCAGGGTCTCGGGGGGCTGCCCAGGGGCGCTCCCGTCCGAGTCGTCCGAAGCAACATCCTCCTTATGATCAAGTCGCGGGTCCCAATCCCTCAGTTGAATCTGTGGCCTCTCAAAGCCTTCCCGAGCGGGATCTTCGTCAAGTGATTGCCAACCGTCAAAAGGGGGTCGACCTTAGAACTCGCCTGAATGGATGGCGGGCCCTTGGTCGAGTCCATCAACCCGAGAACTCAGGAGCTTCAAGAATCCGAACCCCCCGACGACCGAGGACTAGAAGATCCCCTCCCCCGAGGATGCAAAGAGAGTCCCCTAAGTGTCATCGGCGGAGAACTCATTCTCCAGTAGGCCGAGCCACACATAGGGACCGCCAAGCTGGAGAGGCGCTAGTCACAAGGGCAGATCTTCAAGACTTCCAAGCGACAGTCTTAAGGGCCCTCAATATTGCCCCAAAGAACGACCAGAGGCCACCTACTCATGAGCCAACTAGGAGCCATCGCCTCCAAACTCTCAGTCCTCCTCCATCTCCAAGATACCATCACCGCAGCCCCAGTCCACCCTCGTACGAAGATGAGTCCTGGGGCTCGGCAAGGTATGATCAAAGAGAAGACTCGGTCTACCGCCGTCTCCACGAGATGGAGAGGCGCCTCGGCCGAATTAACAGGGAAGAAGAGCAACGGGCGACAAACCTCCGCCCGAGCAGACCTCCATTCTCCCGCACCATCATGGAGGCCCCCATCCCAGAAAACTTCAAGCCACCTCACCTCGAGACGTATACCGGGGAGTCGGACCCCGCAGATCACATAGAGTTTCAAAACTCTCATGATGATCCACCATGCTTCAGACGCCCTCCTCTGCAAGATCTTCCCTGCCACGCTGAAGGGGTCTGCACGAAAATGGTACTCTCGACTCGCCCCGGCCTCCATCTTCTCATTCGATCAGTTCAAAGGGCTCTTCCTTACTCATTTCTGTTAGGGTTATATACTGAAAGCATCACTTTTGTATTAACTTTATTTCCTTATTTTTTTTTTTTTTAATGAGAATCATATAGGCATATGTTTGCATACTGTGTTTATTATAATATTAATGCAAGTATCTGATATTCTATAAGGTTGATAATATGGTGTGAGGTGAAGATCATATTATCAGTTCCCTATGGAATATATAAATAGTTCACAACCTAGACGGACTTGGACAATCCATTGGAAATGTTGTAGTGTAATCTGGTATTAGTCTATCTTGACTATAGGTTTACACTAGTACACTTTGTGTGTATTGAACAGGACCACTTGAGGTTGTTCTCTTTGTACTGACTACAAAAGAGAACAAACACCTCTGTTATTATGGATGCTTATGCTCTTAATCCAGATATAATAATAGACATGTATATGCAGTGTGCATTACTTTGACTCATATAAGAGTGAGATTCATTATGGATCAACAACCTCTATGAATTGGTTAATAACATTGTATGTATGATGGGTTGTTGATTGTAAAAGGAATCCATGTTCAGATACGTCGGGTTGATGATGTCCCCTTAAGGAGCTCATAAGGATTGTCATGTAAACCCTGCAGGTGGATTACATCCGACATGACATATAAAGTTGAGTGGTACTACTTAAGGATAAAAGATGTTGATCAATATAATTGTCAGTAACTTAATTTGATCGACAGACATTCAATATCTTAACATGGGGAGCTGAACGAGCATATAATAAAAGGAGCCCATAAATATAATTTGGGATTAGGAAGGTAGTGCAACAATAGCTCTTTAGTGGACCGAGTTATTGTTAATGGGCCTGGGTTGTGTGTTCAGGCTGAACACGGGATACCCAGATTCGTTAGGAGACCTAAACCTAATTTCTCCTCATGGTCCCTGCCGTAGCCTTATATATATATATATATATATATATATATCCTCTATTCTCTGGCCGTCATATTATTATCAGAGATAAGAAGTTTTCTCTAAATTCGTGATTCACGTAAGGAGAGAAAGAGAGGTCAGCCAAGGAGAAGAAAGGTTGGGAGACCGTCGCCCACCCGACGTCCAACCCGATGAAGGAATACGTGCAGAAGATCTTGGGGTCGCTGACGGCTCGAGGTTGCAAGAAATTATCGTCTTCTTCTCATCGCAGGTATAATTCGTGAACCCTAGATTCCGCTATAAAGGGTTAGATCACGTATTAAATCTGTTAAGCTTTTATGATCGATACGCACACCAATCCGTGGTCCTGGGAATCATCGCAGTTCCACCAATTTCGTGAGTAGCCGCCGAGCTGAGAAAACAAGTGTATCTCTGGTGACCCTCAACCAAGAAAAGGGTGAACGCCTAAGAGATTACGTTCGACGCTTCACCGCCGAAGCCCGGTCCATTTCCTCCCTCAACCAGTCAGTAGCCTCTGCCGCATTCGAGCGCAACGTCACTAATGCCAACCTCAGGGCATCCCTTGCCAAGAAGCCTCCTCGGGACTTCTCAGAACTCCTACTTAGGGTGGAGAAGTACATACGGGCGGAAGAGGCTCTCAACCCCCTTACTCTTGAGGAGACATCTTCCGGAAACAAACGGAAGAACACAAGTGAAGAGGGGTCCCAAAAATCCCAGAAGGACAGTAATGGCCAGCACCGTTCGACTCCACGTTTTGAGAAGTTCACCCCCCTCATTGCTAATATATCAGAAGTCCTTATGGAGGTGGACAAGGAAGGACTACTCCGCGCTCCCCCTAGAATGAATACCCCTGGCAAGAAGAAGAACAAAGATAAGTGGTGCCGCTTTCACAGGGACCACGGCCACGACACGGATGATTATCGGGCTCTGAAGGAGGAGATCGAAGAACTCATACAGCGGGGGCACCTGACCAAGTTCGTCCAAAAAGAGGGGGCCGAGCTTCCCCCCTGAGGAGCAAACAGGCGAACAAAAAAGCCCGCTGAGCCTCAAGACTCAGAATCTCCCAACTCTTCCCAAGAGGTCTTCACCTTATTGTAGAAGTAGGATCTTGATTTTCAATAAGGTCAATGCTTCTAACTCGGCCAATAGCATGTAATAATGGCACGCCTTATTGAAACGGCCACTTAGTTTATCTCAATAAAACTTTACATTTTTCATTAAAAATCATTGCTCTTGCTTCTTCTCTATCTCTTCGAGTCACATCTACGACTCGTTAAATGGTGAGTTCGGAGTCCAGCTTCTTCTACATGGCTGCTCCCGCAACTCACTAAGCTTTAACGACGAGTTCGGAGTCCAACACTTGGCTCGATTCCGCTTCAAATAACTTGCTCTTAAGCGAGTTAGAAGTGGTTCGCCATTCGGAATTACTCCCACAACCGTTGAATCCCTATAACGACGAGCTCGGAGTCCAGCACTTGGCTCGATTCCGCTTCAAATAACTTGCTCTTAAGCGAGTTAGAAGTGGTTCGCCATTCGGAATTGCTCCCACAACCGTTGAATCCCTCTAACGACGAGTTCGGAGTCCAACACTTGGCTCGATTCCGCTTCAAATAACTTGCTCTTAAGCAAGCTAGAAGTGGTTCGCCATTCGGAACTGCTCCTATAACCGTTGATTCTCTCACTTAAAAAGCAAGTTCGGAGCTCACAACTCTCTCCTAGAGTTGCTCCTCAAACTTGTCTCCCAAATGGCTCTCTCTTAGAGTCAAGCTCTTTGCTCCGCTCGCCTCCGAAGCGGACCTCTTCTCAACGAGTCCGGAGCTCACAACTCTCTCCTAGAGTTCCTCCTCACACTCGTCTCACAAATGGCTCTCTCCTAAGGCCAAGCTCTTCGCTCCGCTCGCCTCCGAAGCGGACCTCTTCTCAACAAGTTCGGAGCTCACAACTCTCTCCTAGAGTTGCTCCTCAAACTTGTCTTCCAAATGACTCTCTCCTAAAGCCAAGCTCTTCGCTCTGCTCACCTCAAGGGATGGGTCTTCCCACGGCTCTTACAAGGGTCTTCCTAGCACAAGGGTCTTCCTAGCACAGCTTCTCCGCCCCTAGGAGTGGAGCTCCTCTTCCAAAATCCCCAAGACCAAAACACTCCTTAACTTCATGAAGACAAGGATGTTGCGGGGCTATTTTGACCATGAAGGAGGGTGAATCTTCATCCCACTCCTAAAGAGAAGTTGTAGATCTTTGAATTAGCTTCAAAACAAGGGGTCGCACGCCCCGAGCCAACCTCCGTAGCTCCGGGAACATCGGAAACTCTCCTCAACCTCATGAATACAAGGATGTTGCCTGGCTATTTTGACCATGAAGGAGGGTGAGTCTTCATCCCACTCCTAAAGAGAAGTTGTAGATCTTCGAATTAGCTTCGAAACAAGGGGTCGCACGTCCCGAGCTGACCTCCGTAGCTCCGGGAACATCGAAAACTCTCCTCAACCTCATGAATACAAGGATGTTGCCTGGCTATTTTGACCATGAAGGAGGGTGAGTCTTCATCTCACTCCTAAAGAGAAGTTGTAGATCTTCGAATTAGCTTCGAAACAAGGGGTCGCACGCCCCGAGCCGACCTCCGTAGCACCGAGAACATCGAAAAGAACTCTCCATGGAAAATTGAACTTCGGCACAAGCTGCCGAGCGTTCTTGCCACCGACCATGTTACATGGAAAATTTGGACTTCAGCACAAGCTGCCGAGCATTCTTGACACCGACCATGTTACATGAAAAGTTGGGGTTCGGCACCAGCTGCCGAGCGCTCTTGACACCGACCATGTTACATGGAAAGTTGGGGTTCGGCACCAGCTGCCGAGTGCTCTTGACACCGACCATGTTATATGGAAAATTGGGGTTCGGCACCAGCTGCCGAGCGCTCTTGGCACCGACCCTCAAACATGGAAAAAACTTACTCCGTACTTCAGCAAAGACTCGCCGAACCCCCTGGACTTCGGCCTCCTTCTTAACACATTTGGAAGGGGTCGGCAACGTCGTCCGAAGCAATTTGCCATCGAAGCTTCACAAAAAAAAAAAAGGAAACGGGTCGGCAGTTCGGGTTCGGACCCGTTAAGGATCCATACCCGAACCCAACTGCCACGTCGCCCCCCTCTCCTTCTCCATATTCCCGCCAAAACAAACTAGAGGAACAAAACAGAAAACACACCTTCAAAAAAACGAACTCTTCTTCACTGCGCCAAAAACAGCTGACCCCTTCTTCTTCAACTATTTTGGCGCCAAATCCAAACAAGAAGAGCCGACCTCCTCCCACGCTCGATCGACCTCTTCGAGCTCACCACCATCGCGTGCTCCACCTTCGAGCTGCGATGCCGAGCTCCCCTACGGTCGAACTCCGAGTTCTCCTTCGCGAGCTCCATTCATCTTCAACCTCTACGCCGAACACACCATGCCGAGCTCCTGCTTCGTCGCCGAGCCTCGCCATGGCATCGAGCTCCGTCACCGAGCTCGACCCCATCCACTTCCGACGAGCCTCTTCCTTCTTCTAGCTCCGTCGTCGAGCCTCCGAACCCAACACATCCCGAGCTCGCATCCCTCACCAAGCTCCTCGACTGAGCTTCAAAACCATCTCGACACGCTCCATGGCCGAGCTCCATCTTCATTGCCGAACTCACACCCTCCGTCATCTAGCTCCGGCGTCGAGCTCTCCATCCCGAGCTCGCACCCATCACCAACCGCCATGGCCGAACCACGAGCTCCACCCTCGCCGATGCCGAGCTCGAACCCAACTCCTCCGTCAGCGAGCTCCGCCGAGCTCCACTCTACTTCGACGAGCTCCGAAGCGCCGAGCTCCACCAGGCCTGTCTCCAAGCTCCGCCATGGCCGACCACCTCCACTCCGAACTCCTCTCTTCTTCACTGCGCCAAGAGCCCCATATCACTCCCTCTCCTTCGTCGAAGTCGTCATCACCTCATCAAGCTCCGCGAGCTCCCGACCTCTACTCCAAAAGCCCGAGCTCCGGGCTCCCCCGTCGACCTCCCTCGCGAGCTCCGACGTCGAGTCCCCTCCGTTCAGCTCCGCTGCCGAAGTCCACGAGCTCCGAGCTCGAACACGCTCTCGAGAGCTGACGAGGGACGAAGAACAAAGAAGAAGGGAGAAGCAGCAGAGAAGTGGAGAAGGAAGAAGAGAAAGAACAGCAAAGAAGAAGAGAAAAAAAATAATAAATAATAATAATAATAATAATAATAATAATAATAAAAGTCAACGCTCACCGTTGACTTCGCCACGTGGCGTTCACATGGACTTCGGCCACTTTTTGCCGAGCATTCATGGAACCGACCCTGTTACACCAAAAAAAGGCCTCCTCTTCCTCCTCCCGATGCGCGCTTGCTTGATCGTGATCAACGCATACGATCGCGCCACATGTCCAGGTAGTATTTAATTTATTTATTTATTTATTTATTTATTTATTTATTTGTTTTAATTATTTAAAAAATCCGAAAAAAATATTTAAAAATCGAAAAAAATTAAATAAAAATTCTAAAAAAATTATAAATTCAGAAAAATTATTTTAAAATTCTGAAAAATATAATTATTTAATTAGAATAATTATTTAATATTTTCGATAATTAATTATTTAATTCGGAAAATGAATAAAAAATTCAAAAAAATGAGAAAAAATTCACAAAAATCTGAAAAAATCACCAAAAATCCAGAAAATTCTGAGGATATTTTTTGGTATTTTACAAGCCCAGAATAACACCGTTACACCCCCGAGCAAGATCCAAACTCCCTTAAGAACACCGATAAAATCCCGTACGTCATTAGAACAACAAAACTACTCCTCAAAGACTGAAAAACTCAGTCTTTAGGAGTGGGGGCTCGTGATATGGCTAAAAATAGGATTAAATTGGGACCGTTCACATCGGACACGAATCTTAAAGCTCAGGGGTAAAACGGTAATTTCACCTACTAACGGGTCTGAAATGGGAACTGGGTCTCTTTTCACGACCCAATAACCCACGAACGGATCCACCTCAACTGGGTACGGGTCCCAACCCGAAACACACCCAGTCCAGCAAAATAAAATCAAGGTCTCTGATTAATCCTAATCAACGGCCCTGATTCACATTTATCTTTTCACTGGGGATTAAGGATTACATTCCTTATCTGATTACGGGGATTATATTCCTTATCAGATCACGGGGATTACATTCCTAATCTAGTCCCTAAGACGCCTATAAATACCCCTCATCCATCTCCATTAAGGGGTAATCAATCTCTTGCCAGTTTTACGCTCTTTCATAATCATTTCTGGTTACTGACTTGAGCGTCGGAGGGTGCGTCGCCGGGATCAACCCCGGTGTCTCGCACTTTTTGCAGGTGCACGGCGGAAGTCAGCGTCAAACTCCGACGGAATAGGTACACAGGCTTGCTATTCAGTTTTCCTAAGAATCCACAAATACTATCTGTTTGCCCCCACACCAGATTTAGCGGCAACAGTTATGTTAGTTTACTCCATCTCGTATAAAGAGACTGAGTGCTACTATTTAGGAAAATTTCATATACTTCTCCTTGTGATCCATATCCTCATGTGTAAATGGGTAATATTCAACTGACTTCTATAATTAACTAGAAAACGCAACTTTGATAAGTTAAGCTCTATCTTCAATTAAGGTGCAATTCCTTAGAATTGCACTAATTTCCTAGCCCACCTTTTACTTGTACCACCAAAAATCCATGGAGACATTCACATTCAGACACAGGATAGTTTTTTTTAATTTTTGGGTCAAAACCCTGACCATTGACAAATAATTTATGCTGACTGATTTGAGAGCAACTCTTGTCCTTCTCCATATACCTACAATAATATGACAGAGGTGAAGTCAACATTTTGCAAGTTAGAGGATATAACAAAACATAAATCCTCACATTATAAAGTTGGCTAAATTAGAAAAAAAACATCTCTGAACTAGACCCTTTTTGTTGAAAACCGCCGTGAATTTTTATTTTGCGCAAAAAACCTCCGTGAAGTATGTTTTCAAAAAACCCAGACAGACGGCGCGAGCTTCCGCTATGTTTCTTTGACACATGCATCGCACGTGAATTAAATTTGGACATTTTTGCCCCTAACTGAATAAGTCCACTTTTGAAAAAATCTCACTGAACTATACCCTTTTTGCAAAAAAAACCATCGTGAACTTTCTTTTGCGCAAAAAAACCTCCGTGAAGTATGTTTTCAAAAAACCTAGGCCGACGAGGTGAGCTTCCGCTATGTTTTTTTGACACGTGCATCGCACGTGACTTAAATTTGAACATTTTTCCTCCTAACTGGAGGGTGAAGAAATTAAAGAAAGATCCATTTTTTTAATTTTTTTCGTTAATTTTAATTATTTACATTTCAACTAACCTAAAGCCGTTGTTTGAGCTGAAAGTCCTGCTCTCTTCTCAAGGGTTAGGGTTAGGGTTAGATGGTCAAGTTTTAACTCTTTTCTCATTACATGTTTTTTAAAATGCAAAAAAAGTTCTTGCTCTTCTAAAAAAATATGAACAAAATTTTGCCATGACAGTCAAGGAATACATAATTAGTTAAGTCTCGTTGTACTCCTTGTTCTCATTTTCTTTTCTTTTCTTATCTTATACCAGCTTTTGGTTACAAAAGAGAAAGAATCATGGGCATGACTAATCCCTACATTTATAGGATGTTCAATCCCTTCATCTCTTTGGCTATCTTACAAAGTTCTCTACTGCGTTTGAACCTTCATTTAGTATTTCCTTCTCGAATTCAAAAAAATAATGAAGACAAAAATTACATCTCCATTAAAAATTAAAGAGTAAATGGCGAAAAACACCCCTGATCTATGAGGCAAAAGCCTTTAACACCCTAAACTATTGGTCAAAGCGATACCCCCCCCCCCCCCCCCCAAACTACAAATCATTGTCAAATCCATTACGGAAAACCTAAAAGTGGGTGTGAAATATCCAAATTATCCTTATTTTAATACACCCAAAAAAAACCAAAAAAATTCAGAACTTATCAAATCCAAATCCCAATCCAAAATCAAAAATCCAACATCCAAAATCCAAAATGCAAATCCAAATCCAAATCCAAATCCAAAATTCAACATCCAAATTCCAAATTCCAAATCAGAATCCAAATCCAAATCCGATCAATCCAAATCCGATCAACAACATAACTCATCAAATCCCAATTGAAATCCCGATCAAACACATCACATAACCCATCACCACCATCATCATCTCCTCATCGGTGGTCACATAACCCATCACCACCATCATCATCTCCTCATCACCACCATCATCATCTCCTCATCACCGACAACCCTAACCATCATCATCTTCTTATTAACCCCATCAAACCCATCAATCTGAAAATTAGGGTTTTAATTTGGAATTTTGATTTTGATTTTGATTTTGATTTTGATTTTGATTTTTTATTGTTTATTTTGAATTGAGATGGGGCTGAAGTCGAAGATGATAATGATGGTGATGGTGATGCTCTTGTGCTTGCCAAATGCCACAGAAAATGAGGAGAGATGAGGAGAAGATGCTGATGAGGTCTTTAATGGTGGGTTGAGGAGAAGTGTTTCTTCTCCTTCTATTCATCTTCTTCTTGTTGTTCATACTCACTCTCATCAGTTGTTCTCCATCTCCTTCTCCTGCTAATGATGGAAAGAACAGGGCTAGGTCTACTACTAAGGTTCGATTAGTTGATTGCATGTGTATCTTCATCAATTTAATTTCTTTTTGTTGGCTGGTTCATCAATTCAAAAATTTTGGGTTTTTTTTAATTTATTTTAAATGGTTATTTAAATAATTAGTGAGATTATTAAGGGGTTATTTAAAGTGGGATAATTTGGTCATTTCACACCCACTTTTAGGATTTCCGTACTGGATTTGACCATGATTCGTAGTTTGGGGGGTTTATCGCTTTGACTGATAGTTTAGGGGGCTAAAGGCTTTTACCTCATAGATCAGGGGTGTTTTTTGCCATTTACCCAAAATTAAATAATTTAAAAAATAAAAAGTTATAGAGGGTTATGGTTAGGGTTAGATGTAGGGTTAGGGTTAGGGTTGGAGGGTCAAGTCTCCGTTTGAATTCTTCAATCGTATGACTCTGATTTATTGGAAACACCGGTTTAGTAAACCTAACTTGTTATTAGAGATTGCAATAAGTGAAGATAAGTACACTGAAAAGACACTAAACTGAAAATTGAAGTCATAAGATGTCATCACATATTGAAAATATTAAAAATGCAAAAAATTATTTTAATAAAATATGACCATTTTTTTTTTGAATTTCTTCTCTCTTCACCTTCTTCATTACCTCTCCCAAACCCGTAAGAATTTATTTAAAATGTAAATAACTAAAACTGACCAAAAAAATTGAACAAATGGATATTTCTTTAATGTAAATAACTAAAACTGACCAAAAAAATTGAACAAATGGATATTTCTTTAATTTCTTCACCCTCTTCAACCCCCCCCCCAAAAAAAAGGGTTGATTTGGTTGGGAGATTAATCGAGATGGGTTGATCCGGGATGACGTGAGGAGTGTGGAAGATTAGGATGGGTCAATTTCGTGGTGGAGAGGAAGATTGGGATTAGGGTTGATTTGGCAAAGAAACAATTTCTGAAGAAAAGAAGAAATGAGTGGACTTATTCAGTCAGGGACAAAAATGTCCAAATTTAAGTCACATGTGATGCACATGTCAAAAAACATAGCGGAAGTCAAGCCGTTGGTCTGGATTTTTTGTAGCGATGGCATCCGGGTCGGGTCAACCCGTGACCCGCCACACTCGACCCGACCCGCGTTAACTCGTTCGGGTTAAGGTTGAACCCGCAACCTTAATCGGGTCGACCCGGGTCGAATAAAATCCCAAGATAACCTACTCAACCTGGCCCGAATACCCGCAGCCCGCTCCAAACCAGTAAGAACCCGACCCGCAAACCCGCGGGTTGTAAACCGTTTGACCCGCACGGGTCAAATGGTCAACCCGCACGGGTGGAACGATCGACCCGCGCGGGTCGAAGGGCAAAAATAGCCAGTAAAGGCTGTTCTTGCTGGGGGTTTTTTGGAGTTTTTTTGGAGTTTTTAGATTTTGGGGGGGAATTTTTGCCTATAAAAACTTCAATCAAACTTTTTTCACACCTTACTCTCTTACTTTCTCTACTACTACTACTCAATTCAATCAAAAAAAAAATCAACAAAGAAGCAACTAGCAAGCAACAAAGAAGTGAACAATTTCGATCGTATCGAATTCATGTTGATTCAACGCTCTCAACTACGTCTACTACAAACTCTTTCGTCAAAGAAGAGCTCTCTCTCGTTCTACGACTACGTGACTACGTTTACTACAAACTCCATCGACTATGTCTATTTCTACTATTATTTTATCTCATTTCTATATACGATTATTTGCGAAGTACGGTATCAAAATTCTCAACCCTCTTAACTATTTATTTTTGCCGTAGCTTTTATTTTTTTTTATCATATTTGATTGTTGATTTTTTGCTACTCTCTCTCTTTCAACCTTCCAATTGTTTTTTTAAATTTTCTTTTTCAACATATACCTTCTAGATTGTTTTTTATTTTTTCACATACACTACTAAAACACTATAAATTGTGTTTTACATACACTGGTACTACAAACCATTTATCATGTCTAGATCACGAGGTATCGGTCGTAGCCAATGTGGACAAGAATCTACTAGTTCTTCTCGTCGACCTCCAACAATCCCAAAATTTGAACTTGAATATAACCTCATGCTTAACATAGGTTCTCACTATGTTCCTCCACACGACATAGAACAAGAAATGCATATTAGTGACATACAAACACATGAAATCGAATCTGCACAACTCACTTATAGTAGAAAAACTAGAGGTAAAACTAGTGATTGACACATATTTTATGATTTTATCCCCGATGAGTAAGAATCCTAGTATAAGACAGATTTATAAACATGTGGCAAGAGTTACAAATAGAAGAAGGGTGACGGAACGGGTACAATTAAACGACACATTTATCGATTCACACAACACTAGTACAAAGTAACAAAACCAATAATCACAACAAAAAATTAATTCTAGGACCGGACAAATAGATAGCCCCCCTTATCATCCCGAAATTGTTCGTTGGGAAATAGCCAAACTAATTATTAAGGGTCAGCTATCTTTTTCCTATTCCGAGAGTATGAACGTAGATGCATTTAACCAAAATGCACTAAATCTACATTTTAGAAGAATTCATAGAAACAGTCAATGCCCATTGCGATGAGCACATCGACTCAGATGACTCGGGCATTTCTATCAGCGCGGGTGTTGTCTATGATGGCTGTTTTATTAGCCTATTTATCTTTATTTCAGCATTTTATTTGTTTTGGCATTTTAGCCATATGTAATAGTTTTGCAATTTGCACCCTTTATTTTCTGCATTGAAATATTTTGAAAATTTGTATTAAGATTTTGTTTTGAGCCTATATATAGGCCTTGAGAATAATAAGAAGGTATGTTATTATTGATTTTAAATAATTATTGTGTTGAGTTATTACTCTGCATTCTTTTCTTGTGTGTGTGATACCATAAGAAATTATTAAAGTTTGTGAGAAATCCTAAAAAAATTGTAGGGTTTGTGAGAACTCTACTGCATCCTCTCTCCTACTTTGTCTTCTTTTCTGAATGCCGACCTCATCCAAATTTCCCCAACTCCCGATCTCTCCCTCCACCGAAATCCCGTCACCTCTTCTCCTCAAAACCCATCAGCCAAGCCTTTCACCAGTTGCCCTTTGCTGCCGTGTATCTCCATCGCAACCACCAAGCCTCCTTCTCCACCCCCGAAACACCTCGCCGCCTACCACCATCTTTCGACCACCCACGTCAGTACCCCCTTTCACCGAACCTGCTCCCTCTCCACATCCCCTTTCAAGCCCGAAACCCTAAAGCCCCAAATCTCAATTCAAACTCGAAACCCTAATTTCCAAATCCACTTCAAATCCGAAACCTTAATTCTTAAATCCACTACAAATTCGAAACCCTAATCCCCAAATTCACTTCAAATATGAAACCTTAATTCTCACATCAAAGAAAGGAGCTTTAGAGGAGTACAACACCATAGACTTTGATGATTGGCCTCTTCTTCCTCTCCACCTGTGGTGGCGACGCTTTCTTCGAACCCGATAATTTCTTTCCATTCTCCATTATTTGTGATATTACTTATCATGTCTAGAATATTATCTGAATTATCTGTCGTCCACAAATATTGAGTGTGTGCACTTCTACTTGCTAATTAGAGTATGAATCTTTATTGCATATCTTACATGCTAAGAACGATTAAGTATAATTGTTGATTGTTAGACGTGAATCTTTAATTGGGCTTCTTAAACTTAATTTAATTCTTGAAAATCCATCAAACCAATTATTAGTTTAATTTCTAACTTAATCGGCACTACTTGTTGGTAAACCTAATCTTTCAATATTCTTGAAAATTCTGTCTAGGGTTAAGTTTACATCAGATTGTTTTAAACTTTACAACGAAATGAAAGACGCTTTAATTGCACTCTTGTATTTTTTGACCTGTAGAGTATCGTTAACTTCCGATTGTTGAAAATGTTGTAACGATATTCCGATGATGGTCGTAGCTCGTCATTGGATCGATAGTGATTGGATAATTCAAAAGAGAATCATATCATTTGCCGCTTTGCCGTATCCCCATAGTAGTATGGTTATCACAACACGTATTTTAGAAGCTTGCGGTTTATTCTAAATTCATGATAAAAATTTTATTATTAGTTTTGATAATGCATCTAACAACAATACTTCGATTAGTACATTAAAAACAGAATTAACTCCATGTAATGAAATTTTTCATGTCAGATGTGTATATCATATTTTAAATTAATGTATAGAAGATGCATTGAAAGTAGCTGATCCATATGTAAATTCAATTAGAGATCACTTTTATTACTTTGAGTGGTACCATGCTTCAAGAATATAAAGAATTGTGTAAACTTAGTAACATACATTTTAGAAAATTTTCTAAAGATATTAAACACCGATGGAACTCTACTTTCAATTTATTAAATGTTGTTACTCAATATAAAAGTATTTATAAACGATTTTTGTCTTGCAAAAAATATAAAAAAATTTCAAATGAATCCCCAATCATGGTATTTTACCAAATCTTTGTTACGATTTTTGGAATCTTTTAAAATCGCAACTGTAAAGTTTTCTAAATCTTATGATTCTACTTCTAGTAGAATTTTTATTTCAATAGTTAATATGATGCAAACTGTTTAAGACATAATTTCGGACGAATACATTAGTCATATTGTTGTTCCCGCTTATAATAAAATTTTGAAGTATTTTAATCATCCTCCTATGTTGTATTGTATTGCTACTGTTATGCATCCTCGTATCAAATTAGTGTGTATGAGGAGTTTGATTGAAATAATTTTTTACTTTACTTGGAGATGATTCTGAATATGATTGTAATGAATTTTTAGCTAGCATTGAATCGACGTTGAATAACTTGTATGATTATTATGATAGAACTTTTGCATCTAGTAGTATAACTAGTCTAGTTGCTTCTTCTTATTCTACTTCTGGAGGTAAGGATAAGAGTATATTAGATGAAGTCACTGCTAATGCTAATTTACTTGCTCGTATTCAATCAAAAACCTAGGACTAATACATCTAATTAATTAAATTGGTACAATCAACAATATAGTGAGAGTTTTAGTACTAAGATTGAAGTGCTACAATAGTGGAAAGAACATGAAAATCTTTTTTCCATACTTTCACATATGGCTAAAGATCTACTAACTCCTTATGTCTCTACAATTAATTCAAAAAGTGCTTTTTCTACAAGTCGCAGTGTTCTAAAAGATTACAGGAATCGCTTGAAGCCAGATTCGTTCGAGATGCTCGTGTACAGAGGATTGGATGAAGGCTGAAGACAGAACTAAAGAAAAAGCAGTCTGTACATCAACAAGTGGAAGCAACTTGCTTGAAGTCCAACAATAAGAGTATAAAATTTAGGGCGATGAGATCCTAGGTTTAGGTTAAGTAGAGATGCACGACAGTAGTCCAATGCCCTCTCTTCAATCTAACTTTAGGCTATCTTGAACTCTAAATTATCCTCTTAAACATGTAATTCAAGGAATTTGTATTTTTTGGGGGTTTTTTTACATGTATTTGCATGTATAAAAGTTATAAAATTTTATAAAAGTTGAGATGAATAATATATACAATTTTGTTTAACTCTTATACTTGTACATTTTTTTTGGAGTAAAAAAAACCAAACAAAAGACCGGGCCAACCCGCGACCCGGCCCGATACGACTCGGGTTCAACCCCTACGGGTTCGCGGGTCGACTGGGTAGATTATTTCGCTTCCCAACCCGGATCGGTTAATGACCCAACCCGAACCGAGCCCACCCGAAACCGGGGCAAACCCGAACAGATTGGGCCCGGCCCAGTCGACCCGATTGCTACCCTAGTATTTTGAAAACATACTTAACAGAGGCTTTTATGCAAAAAAAGGTTCACGACGGTTTTTTCAAAAAGGGTATAGTTCAGTGAGTTTTTTTCAAAAGTGAACTTATTAAGTCAGGGAAAAAAATGTCCAAATTTAAGTCACGTGCAATGCATATATCAAAAAACATGGCAGAAGCTCATGCCTCGGCCTGGGTTTTTTGAAAACATACTACATGGAGGTTTTTTGCGCAAAAAATGGTTTCTGCAGAATGGGTATAGTTCAGTGAGGTTTTTTCTAACTAGCCTATAAAGTTCAATCAAACTTTCAGTAAATCTGGAGAACAATCTCTTCAAACTGCCAATAATAGTAGTGAGGCGTAAGAAAGCACTACCATTACCTGCTAGTGATGCGGGCAAAACTATAACCATATTGCAAAATAGAATTGCATATCATCATCTTCCATATTAACAGTTGGATTGGAATTGAGTAACAGGTAATAGTGTATAAAATGTATACAGGATAAATAAAGCCAACATGCAATAAGCTAAACACACCTCGAGAAGTTCATCAGGCTTTTTAAGCAGCAATTGCGGGCTTGAACTAAGAACCGGACCAAGCATCACACCTTTTACACCTAACTCACCAAACTGATGTACAATTGGCTCCATCGTGTCAGTCGTACACCCCAACAAATGTGGCCAGCTTCTGATTGCAGTGTCAACAGTCAGTTTTGGAACCTGAAATGAAATATGCTGCCAATATGTTTACTACTGTTAACAATCAACATTCTGAAAACAAGAAGCATTTAAAGAAAGAAGCATATTTTTTGGGGTGTGTATTGGTGGGGTGGGGTAGGGTGGGGTGGGGGTGGGTGAGGGGGGTGTTGAGGAAGCAAACAAGACATATCAGTATTTAATACCTTCTTATCACGGAAGAACTTCAGTATCTTATCATAATTCTCTTGGATCTTAGTCGAAAGGATCCATGGATATTTCAACAGCATTCTACCAACATATCTGTCTTCCACACCTGCCTAAAGTAACAATCAATGAGAATGCACCTCAAGAAAGATTTTAGAATTCTCGCAGACATAAAAATCCACCGAAAAAGTAAAAACTTTAAGCTAACAGTAGCCTCAGCAGAAAATCTTCACACACACACACAAAAAAAAAAAGATTTAAGGCGAACAAATGAGTGTGACTTAGACATGTATACGATATCCAAATTTTAAATTATAGCTTTCAAAACATAAGAACTATGATTCACAGCTCATCGCATTTTAGAGAATACCAAAACTAGCATTACATGTTCTGGTCATTAACAACCTCAACATAGGTTATTGATATGTTGCATTGGCACTCTGAAATGAGTCTAATGTCCGTGCCAACACTGAAATGACAGGACACTCGTGTGGCATGTGTCCTACACGATGAATCTGCATCCTTATCAAGTCCCCAAAGCCAAATGGCAAGTCAGACCCAAATCAACATGTTGTGATCGCTTGTTGTTAGAAGAGAATGAGAGAGATAAATGGAAGAGAAGTGTGACAGAAAGAGCGGCATGCAAGGTGGTTAGGGAAAAAGAAGGGTAACTTACAGATAGGAGTGATGATTACTTGGCAATAATTGTTATTCATTGGTCTGCTAGATGTTAATCCAAACATCCAACAATGCACACATAAAACACACACTTCTATGTTGAAGCCATACGGTATCCGACATATGTAACATGTATCTGTCACGACACTATTTGTTTTGATGTAGTACTTCAGAATTTTTCATGTTCAATGTGTTGTGTCACGTCAAACCTGTGTCCATTCTTCTGTATCCATGTTTCTTAGTGCATATAGGCATTATAGTAAAGGATGACACACTAACACATATAATCTACAGGAACATTCAATGGTCAAAACTTACCATAAATTTTCAAATTACATGCTGAGTGTGGCTGGTAGCTTATATAGCACATTATATTAAAATAAGTGAATATTACATCAGCGTGTGTGTGCCGCTTCACATCCTATTCATGGGTCCATGTGTATACAATATTACATCATCCACCACCAATAACAACTTGATCCACCACATTGAAAAATATGTAATATCGTGATACATTTAGTTCCAAATAGGCTGATGCTACATTTTGTAAGAGCATCCACTATCGTTGCTGCTATAATATAGGTATTTGGCAATAGAGAAATGGAAATAGAAGAGTTGCGGTGCTATCGTTAAAGCCAAAATTTGGATTAAAAAAATAATAAAATATACAGACGGAAGAACATCCTCCATCTAATAAAAAAAATAAATTTTTTAATACCCAAAATTCGATAAACGGGTGATCATGTTCCGTTTGACAATAATTTTTATAAAAAAAATTGAGCCAGACGGTCTGGTCGCGTGATTTATTAAAAAAAACAAAAAAAATTACCCGGACGGATGACGATCTTCCGTCTGGGGGATTTTTTTTTTAAAAAATATATACCCAAAAGGAAGATCTTCTTCCGTTTGGGTATGTTATTTTTTTTTTTTTTTTTTGGGAAAAGGACGAAAAGTGGAAGAAAAAAATACGCTGGTCTCTTTCCCACATCTCTTTCCCGTTTAAAAAAATGACGTAAAAAAAAATAGAAAAGAGAGGGACGTCCATTTTAATTTTAACAAAACAAAAAAAAAGATCTTCTTCCGTCTCTCTACAACGTCTTCTATATTTTGCATTTACTATTTGACTCTGCTCTATATAGCAGAGTACTGTTCACGCTTTGGCCAAAAAATAGGTTTTTGGCCAACGATAGTGACAGATTTTTCATCAAATTTTCCATTTTTTAGGTTTTTTTGCAGACGATAGTGGATGCTCTAATAACTGTAAATGCTTAGTTGCGGAAAGAAAGAAAAAATGAAGTGCTTGCATAAATTAGAAGAAAAAAATCCTAAAATTCCGAGGTAGCATAAAGACATAGGATCCACGACTTAAAAATATCGTCCTAATTGACCAACTCCTAAAACTGGTAGCAAATGGGAGCAAGGCAGATACAAGAAAAAGTTGATAACACCTTTGCCAGTAGTTTTTCACTACTAAAAGGTCGATTAAAAAACAATGGGAAGAGAAACTTTCAGATATAAATTCCTTTGACATCAATTTTCAATGAACGAACAAATGATGCAACATCATTATAACTGGACTGCCAAAAGGATTTAGTGTGTTGAACTAGAATGCTTTCTCAGCCATAACTGGAATGATGAAGAGAATTAAAGAGCATTCACCCCTTTCAGATTTTACTGCTAAATCCTCACGTGAAATTCACTAATTATTGTGTATCAGAAAAAAGAACCATTTCACTCTTCAAGTGCAGAGTCAATTACTGATACTCGGAAACTGCGAGTATCAGTAAAATTTCATGAAATGGGGATTTTATGTAGTAAAATTTCCAAAAATGGATAACTGGAGCAAGTTCCTCAATTTTCAAGACTTCTACCATTCTAACTGAAAAAACACACATAAAAACATGTGTTGACAAATAACTTATATCAACAAGAACCAAGCATGCCCAAGATCAGTCACAAAACAAAAGCCAAACTGGCTCAGCTGAGATGTTAATAAGTAAATATACTCCTACACAGCGGCAACAGATAACTCTGATCGTGTCACACTGTACTTGTATAGTAATATATAAGAAGTTGCAGTTACTTTTTTAGTGTTGATCAAATCTTGAGATTAGAAAGATATCACCATAATCAATCAAATCTACATTGGCAAAGTAAATATACTGTGCACAAGCTAAAAGATGAATGACCATAATTATTCGATATATATGATAAAATTTTGAAGGCATAAATCAGTGTCAAATTCAGAAGTACCTTCTCCAGCTCACGTATTTTTGGCTTAATATCTTTCTCGATGTCAAGAAAAAAGATTGGAGGAAACAACAAAAGTATGATTCTCGCACTTTTTTTAGGAACTCCAATTTGTTCAAGAAAATTAACCAAGGGAATTAAATGATTTTCCACTGAGAGCAGCAGCAGATCCCGAAATGATTCTATCAGATATGAAAAAGAGCTATCTTCATATCCCAAGGTATTCAAACCCCCATGTTTTGCATCCAGCTGCAACATAAAGAGAAGCTATGAGGAACTGAATATCCATTAGAAATCAAAAAATATATATAGAATCGAACAGAACGGAGGATGACTCACTTTCTGGAAAAATGACAAAGTTCTATGAATATCTTCACCAGTAGATATTGAAAGATGCTTCATCATGCGTCGAGCATTTTTTCCAATCAGTTCCTCATGGCTACTGCTAGTAAATAACATATCCTTGAAGAATGTAACCTGCAAATTGTTCCAGATGAAATAAAGTATATGAGCTCCAATAGTCTCCCACAGAATTAGAATTATATACAAATTGCAATCTCTTTTTCAACTGATTGTATGATAAATAAGAAGTCCTGATCTGATTAGTGATTATACTATGATAAAAGAAGATACTTATTTGCACTTTTGAAAGTGCAAGCATCATTGTCCAATAAGTCCCATTTAATACTTTTTTTGTAGACAACAAATATTTCATTTTGGTTATCAGCTCCCAATCAAATTATCAACGTCATTTTGATTAAATTTATGCATAACTGAGATAATACTAAAAAAATAAAAATAAAGTTTAGTTATTACTAAGTTATATTATACAATATTCTAGCCATGTCCCTATCTCCTACTTTTTACAAAGTTGGCATGTCCTGCACCCATTCTCGCACCCGAAACCAGTTTCATATCCTTAGGCTAAGCGATAGGCATACTACAAATTGTTAAGGGTAGTGCCAATCCGAGTAATTTTCTTATACTAGTTTGGTACTTCAGAAAACACGCATGTCGGGTCCATGCAGAGTCCACATTCGTCAATTGTTGCATCAACTCTACATTATTGTTCAATGTACTATCAAATTATTAGTTTAAAAAAAACGTAGTAGTACAACCAGTACTACCCAATTGTTAACCATCTACAAATTTCTTCAAGGTTGCATTATTCTCAAGAAGAATTTGACATTCTACATCTACACTCAAATCATACACAACAACACATCTACACTTAACCAATTACCTTTCTAATCATCTCAGGCAGGCTCTCTGACGCTAAATACCTCGCGATAAACACCGCGGACGAATGCTTCAACCCAACACTCTCCAAAAAGGCCACCATGCCGCCATCCCTCTTACTCTTCGCCATGTAATAAACCTTCCTCTTAAACCCAACACTCCCAATACCATCCCCTTCCTCCCCATTCCCACCGCTCCAAGAACTCCACAGCGAATCCTCGTCAAGCTCTCTCACATTCTCAATTAAACTGGCAACATATTTAGGCGAATTAGACGCAATTTTCAACGATTCCTCTTCCGATGCTCCGTGGTCTCGCAGTAACTCGACCACGGCCTCTCGAGCTTCCGTCAAATCCATTTTTTGGCCGTTTTTGGCGGGAAAGCAGCGAAGGAGCCACCGCCGCCGCCATTGAAGTTTGAGGTTTGAGGAGGGATTGATGGAGAGGGGGAGGTGGAAGGAAAGGGGGCTTGAGGATTGAGGACGGTGGTTGAAAGGAGAGAGGAGATTGGGTGAGATTAGGGAAGGGAGATCGAGGAGCGGCATGGCTTTCCGATCATCTCCTGAAACCCTAAAACCAGTCTCGACCTCTAGTGTTGACGACGATGGGGCTTAGGCTTAAACCCTTTACGGCAGTTTTCCGTTTTCCTGCTTTCGTGTGCGATGCACGTGCTTCTGGATTGTAGTACAATATGCAATTTTATTCTGAGTAATGCTTCATCCACTACCATTTTCGCTACCATTTTTGTTCAGTATTGGAGAGTTCTCCCATCTACTCTATCTTTTCCTACCTATAGGAGAGTGCCACCTAAGATAGTGAAGAGAAATATAGTGAAATTGGTAGTGGATGCAGCATTACTCTTTTATTTTAGGGTTATTTCTATGAAGGCCACCCACATTTCGACAATTTCAAAAAAGTCACTCACAAATCTCAAAATCTATGAAGATCACCTACGCAAGTTTTCTAATGTTTATTCAAGTTGACTTACTTCATAATCATAATCTAAATTATTTTAAGCACCGCAAAAAAAAACAATTGTGTATAGTTTTGTGTTTAATTTTTTTTATGGGGTCCACACTATTAATGATATTTATAAAAATAGAGAATTGGGGGTAATCTCTGTGGAATAAAAACTCTTTATTTTATAGTATTTGATCAATGGTTCATATTTTGGGTGTATGTGTATGTACTCAGAATTGGTGAGCTTACTAATCTCTACTATTATAATGGGAGAAGGCCTTACTGTAATTTGTCTATCTACCAACTTGTACAACGCGCGTGCATAACTATTGTAAATGAGATTTTAGTTCAAATCCAGACTACGTCTGAATTTTTACTATTAAAAAAACTATATTTATTACGAGTGCATCGCATGTGTAAACTACTAGTTAGGCATAGGTGAAAATGACAATTTTTAGGCTCTTTTTTTTATTTTAGGTACAGCTGTGGGTATGAATTATGAATTAGTATATGAGTTTAGACGGATGAACTTTTCAATATCATATGACTAAGTCTTTAGTTCACTATTACAGCTAACTTTATCATAGTTTATATAAATTAGTTGATGCAGTTTCACATTTCATGTAAAATAGTTTAGTTGTTAATAATTTTGTCATATTTTATATGAATTAGTTTACAGGTAGCTCTAAAGTTGTTCAAACTATATACTATATATTCTAAAGTATTTTCAATTAATAAATCAGAACATCCTTCTCCAAATTATCCAATATCATAGTATTAGAGCAGCATTTTATACCTATATGTTAAAACCATTTTTTTTCTTTCCTCTAATGGCTACCAAATCCGGTGCATCACCTAGAGGCAATCGTCCACCACCACGTCCCATCCTTATTTGGGTTTCTATCAGATTTGTGGAATTTAAGAACACACAGCCAAAAGATGTCCTTCATTCCAATTGGTGCAAATTTAAGCTTGCAACTCAGGATCTGACATACCATCCAATATTTCAACAACGTATTGACAGGCCCGGACTCACTTTGCTGCTAATGTTTCATCCAATAGCAGTTTTGACGAGTTCAATAATTACAACTCAACACTTCATAAACAAAAATGTTGCTTAAACTCAACACCCAATAAAACACTATAAAAACTAGACTTGTTATGTGTTAGTAGTGAGCACTCTTAAAATCTTAGTTCAGTCATACTTTAGACAATCACTTGCTTATAAACACGTTGATGTATTCAAGCGATTTTGGCCACAGCAGGTCCCAGGGGACGGATTGCGAGCGTTTTCCAGGTTCAGGAGTTTGACGACGAGGAAGTTGAGATCGATCCGACGATCGATTGATAGCCTGCGCAGCCGACACTGATCAGAGGTGCCTACCCCCCAGGGTTTTGTTGAGGGGACCATGATGTATTTCTCTTCGGCTCACTAGGTTACTTTTGGTCCCGCCCACTATGTTTGGGGTGGAGTTTATATACTTTCGTTATGTTTGTAGGATTTTGTGGTGAGCTCAGTACTCTGAGTTTGTTTTATTAATCTCTTATTAATGAAACAGGGTGGCCAGACTCCACCTTTTCCTCAAAAAAACAAAAAAAACAAAAAACAAGTCTAGTTTTTAATATTGTGAAATACATGTTGTACCGTCCGATCAATTTTTTAAAAAAATGTCAGACGAAATAACATGTCTCGTTTCATCCCATTAAAAAATTAAAAAACAAATTGGCACGAAACATGTTGTATCGTCTCTTATAATTTGAGAATCGCAAATTGATTTCTCATAAATGAAAAATGACTGTAGCTACTTTGCCAAAATATGGCAAAATAGCAAACGACTGCAGCGTCTCGTTTCTCAAAATATGAGAAATTGGCAAATATAGTGAACGATTGTGGATGCTCTAACTAATTTTTACATTTTAAAATAATTTGTATATTCAATTCAACACAATCTTAAAATATGTCACTTGTTAGTTCTTAGTTATCCGTTAACTTGTAATACGGTTGGCAATGCTAGTCCTCACAACTAAGTATAAAATGACATGTTCGATTCTAACAATCAATTTGGGATGTTCAAGAATCATTAACTCCTAGTTATTAGTTAGCCGTGAACTTGTAATTAGGGCTGCAAACGAATCGAGCTATTCGCGAGCTATTCGGCCCGAGCTCGGTCAAAGCTCGGCTCGAACCGAGCCGAGCTTGAGCTCAAATCCGAGCTCGTTTCGTAAACGAGCCGAGCTCGAGTTTGATTTTTTTTATTTTTTTTTAGGCTAAGCTAGCGAGCTATTCGGCTCGAATATGGTCAAAGCTCGGCTCGAACCGAGCTCGAGCTCAAAATTGAGCTCGTTTCGTAAACGAGCCGAGCTCGAGCCTAAAGGTATTCGGCTCAGCTCGGATCGATTGCAGCCCTACTTGTAATACAATTAGCAATGCTAGTCCTCACAACTAAGTATAAAATGACAGTTTCAATTCTAACCATCAATTTGAGATGTTCAAGAATCATTATCTCTAACTAGTAATTTACACGTGCGATGCACGTTTTAATAATTTCAAAAAAAAAAAAAAACGCTAACGTAGGAAGGATTTGAACTGGAAACTTTCTTTATATTAGTTATGTACGTGCATTGCACATATGGGTAGAATGATAAAATGATAAATGATACTAAGGCCTTCTCCCATTATAATATTAGAGATTAGAGAATAGAGATAGATATGAGTTGTTTGACCCAACGTGAAATAAACAATGTTATCAAAATTCCCACCTTATATAATTTTACCGAGTGATGCTACATCCACTACCAATTTCACTACATTTCTCTTTACTACCTTAGGTGGCACACTCCAATAGGTAGGGGAAGATAGAGTAGGTGGGGGAACTCTCAAATAGGAGTACGCCACCTAAGATAGTGAAGAGAATGGGATCAGCTTTGGCTGTGTTAATATTTCTTTGCATCATTTACTGTTTTCGCTTTCCGTTACCCGATTTTATATCTTGTAAAACTCTTCATTTTATGTCTGTACAGTTATTTGATTTTAATATATTTTCTGATCCGGCTGGAGTCTTTTGACTCTATCCGCTTACATCAAAAAAGATAGTGAAGAGAATGGTAGTGAAATTGGTAGTGGCTAAAGCATTACTCAATTTTACCACATAAGAACATTTCTTCTTGCACAGTTGCACTACACGTGTCGTTCCCCCTTCTCTCCCCCGAACAAACCGGAACTGTTCCTCTTCCTCTTCCTCTTCTTGTTCCTCGACCATCATGCACTGCAATTCCAAGCAAGACCATTGAAACTCATGCTTCCTGCAACTAAGGCAACCGAACTTCTCATCAACTCGGTAACTAAGCCTTTACCGAGATTCCTGCTTGTTAATGTCGATATTGTCTCCACTTTTTTAGGGTTTCTGAATAATTTAGTGAAAATTTTATAGCTATTTATTCCAAGTTGTTGATCGATTGTTTGAAGTGAATATGGCGATATTGCTTTTATTTATTTATTGTATTTATTAGATATTTAACAGTCTAGTTTCCATGTAAAGAAACTGTTAATATCTGATTAGGCATTTCTTGAAATGATTGTGTTATTATTCTCAAAGGAAGGGTCTTTATGCACCTTAATCGTAATTCAGGAGGATGAAATGATTGTGTTATTATTCTCAAAGGAAGGGTCTTTATGCACCTTAATCGTAATTCAGGAGGATGTTTTTTTTTTGATAAAAGGGATGAAGTCAGAAGACTTCAGCCAAGCTAAAATAAAAACGATCCAGAGTTCTTACAGACTCGAAAAGAGCGGTGGTCACAAAACAGACCCCAAAATATCCTCAAACAGAGGAACAAAACACCACCAACTCAAACAAAAGTAAACCCAGACAGAGAATAGCAGTTGCAGACAACAGAGAAACCGAAAAGACATAACAGAACAGCAAAGACATTAAACCAAGCCAGCCGACCCCGAACTCGACGACTCCTGATCCGCTTGAGCAGTCTGAATGTTATGAACCAGCAGAATCCCAGTGACCAACTCCTGGTGAAAAGTGGACATGTTAGAAATTGAGGCAAGAGTGTTGGAGACTAAAACATCCTCTTCATCCTGATCATCTTGAACTTGAGCGTCAGCTGGAAAATCCTCTTCATCATCTTCAATCGGGATGGCAGTATTAGGGGATGCACCAGGAATAGTAGAAGGGCTCAACCCAGAATGAACAGCAGAGGAAGCAGCATTGCTACCAACAGGAATGAAGGATTTGCAGGCATCCAGGAGGATGTTGTTCTGTAAAATTAGTCGTTGGTGAATTTGATGAAACTAATGTTCGTAAGGGCTTCCGTAATTTATTGTCAAAAATCAAGTGCAATTAACACACACAAAAAAACATGTTCTCGAGGTAAATTGGTGACAAATGGAAACATAGTAAACGATAGGATAAGAAATTAGTGCATGTAAGATGTTTAGGAGACTTGCATATTGAGATGATGATAGGATTAGGAAGAATCAATTTTTAGATGGTATCAAGATTTGCAGTGAAAACAATGAGTACATCAAAGATGGTAACATGCTGGTGGACAGAAGTGTCTCGCCCATGGTATTTGGGTAGCCTTGTTTACTTGTCATTCTTCGTTGCATCCTGATCTGGCTTTTGTTCCCAAACTTCCTCAACTTCCGTTAGTTTGTAGTTAAGAAAGACTATTGCTCCTTAAATGATCAATTTGTTATAATTGCCCACTATTTGTTCGACATAGCAAGTTTATCATTTCCTTATAACACCTTATATGTGTCCTTCTTGTGGATTTCAAAGCCAGGCCCGGCCCTGGCCTGATGTAACCGATCAGGGGCGTATCTGAATTTTAGGGGGCCCTAAGCAAATTCTCAAATGGGGTCTTTTGCAAGTTGACAAAATAATAATGACAATTATTTAAATGCAAACAAATTTAGAGTATTGGAGACCAAACTATATAAATGAAAACAAATTTATATATATGCTTCCAAAAAAAGTTAATTGATAACGTACGTTTTTATATGAAATGCCTCGTGGCCAAAAAGAACCCGGACAAATTCTAACAACAAAAACGAAATATGTTATCTCAAAGAGGTAAATATGATATATTAGAGCACACGATCAAAATGAAATGTTCATGATTATATGCAGGGGCGGATCTAGGATTTAAAAACTGGGGGTGCCTTTATCTATTAAATAATTATATAACTCGACAGAAAAAAAATTTAAAAATAAAGTAATAATATCTCATATAGTTAAAATGGCATAATGAAGTACGCTGCAACTTGAATCAAATATATAATTCTATTACAAGTTTAGTTGAACTCTCCTCTTCTTCATAGCCTGAAAACACTTAATTATATCTAAATTATCGACTGTGCTAAACACTTCCTTCTCCACAAAAGTGATTAGACAATCATTAAGCCAAGGATTAGACATCCTGTTTCTCAACTCATCCTTCACATATTTCATTCCTGAAAAAACTCTCTCAACAGTTGCGGTTGCCACCGGAAGAGACAAAGCTAATTTCATAAGCCTATACACATAGTTATATGTCTTGTTCTTCTTTGTTTGCACAAGAGTCTTAGAAAGATCTGAGAGCCCCTTCAAATTGGAAAATCTATCATCAGCTTTAACACTTTTAATATTGTTCTCAAGTTGGCTAGACAACTCCACATCATCAACATCAAGAAAGTCGTTAGGATACAATCTCGCTAATCTCACAAGCGATTTAATGTCAAAAGCCTTAAATGACTCGCAAGGACTTAAACATGAAACGCAATGCAGCAACTCAATATTCTCAGGAGTAAAACGGTCTTCCAATTCATTCAACACCAAATCTATGATACGCAAGAAACAATCATTTCTGAAATAATGCAAATTTGTCACAATAGGAGCCTTGCGCTTCGACTTATTAATTTTCACATACCTTGCATCCATGTCGGGCACATCAATCTCAAGGTTACCACAAGATCCTACAACTTTTTCATAAAACAATTCCCATCCACCTTCTCGCATTTCTATAAACCTTTCCTTGTTGATTCGGACAAGTTCCATAGCATTCACAATATCTTGCTCACCCTTTTGTAATGCTTGAGACAAATCATTTGTAACATATAAAACATCAATCATTAAATGGAGCATGAAAATGAATCCAAAAGTTTGCATCACCACCAACAAACTTTGTGGTTCACCTTTACACGTTCTATCACTTTGACGATCTTCCAACACTTCAAGAATGGGAGTAAACAAGTCATGTAACCGATTCAAAGTCCGAAAGTGAGATCCCCAACGTGTGTCACCCGCTCTTGCAATAGACATTTCTTGATTCAACCCCGTACCAGTTTCAATCAAGTCATTATCAATTAATTCTGCAAAATAAGCAACTTGCTTTTTACAAAGAAGAGCTTGACGTTTGTTAGATGCACGAAGGAAAGTCACCACACGACTAACTTCACAAAAAAACCAATCAACATCATCATGATGCCTAAGAATTGAAATAAGAACCAATTGGAGTTGATGTGCAAAACAATGGACATAATAGGCTTGCGGATTCTCATTCTGAATCAAAGTTTTCAAACCTCCAAGATGACCTCGCATATTACTTGCTCCATCATATCCTTGACCTCGAATTTTAGATATGCACAATCCTAACCCGGACAACAAAGTTTCAAGAGCCTCCTTAAGTGCTTTTGCACTTGTATCTGCGACGTGAACAATGCCAACAAATCTTTCAACAATAAAACCTCTTTCATCAACAAAATGCACAACCACTGCCATTTGTTCTTTGGCTGAACAATCCCCAGATTCGTCGACAAGGACACAAAAGATGTCATCTCCAATTTCTTCAACGATTTTTTTAATTGTTTCAACAGCACATGCATTTGTAAGATCTTTTTGAATAAGTGGAGATGTCATCTTATGATTTTCTCCACCACTTTTTATCGCTGCAGCTATGTGATCACAATTTCTTGCCAAAAGATCTACTAATTCAAGAAAATGACCCTTATATATAGAGTCTTTCCCTTCATTGTGTGCCCTAAAGGCTAATCCACCTCTAAGAAGAAATTTGACTGCTTCAAGGGATGCTTTTAAACGAACCAGATAATCAGATTTCTCTTTTGCAGAATGTTTTGTATAAGAAGACTCGATACTCTGTTTTTGGTTCATGAGAGCTTCACATAATTGCACACAATTCTTGTGATGACTTGTTTCTTGGTGGTCAGTTAACTTGCTCTTTTTATTCCAAATCTTAAAACCATCAATCACAAATGCAGTTCTACTGTTTCCTAACCCCGTATAAAACAAATAGCAATTCAAACAATATGCAGTCTTTTCTTTAATACTATATTCCAACCAACTATATTTATCAAACCAATTAGCCTTAAAACTACGATTCTTCCCATAAATTGTTTCAACATGATAACTCTCCAAACGGGGTTGAGTAGGGCCATGTAAAAGATAAGCTCTTCTTACCTCATCACGCTCATTTGGATGATAATCAAGAATAGGTTTTCTTTTTCCGGGATCCAACTCCAAATATGCCTATTTTTCACTAACATCATTTGGTAGCTTGGGAGCTTGTGGATTTGGATTTATATCTACTTCATCATCCAATGGTTCACTTTCTTGTTGAATTGGTGGTAGCTTGGGAACTTGTGGATTTGGATTTATATCTACTTCATCATCCAATGGTTCACTTTCTTGTTGAATTGGTGGTGCACTTGTAGATTCCTTGGATTTTGATACCAATTTATAATACTTTAACATCCTATTTCATAAACCAAACATCAAATATATAATTAGAAAAAAATTAATGAGACAAATTGCTAACAATTCGGGGCCAAAAATATAATTAAAAAATAATAGCAATACTTAGCATCCTATTTCATAATCAAATATATCAAATATATAATTAACATAAATTAATTGAGGCAAATTGCTAGAATTTTGGGGCCAAAACATAATTAAAAAAAAGCAATAGATTTGTGCTAGAATTACTTGAAGAATTGTGCTGTACTGCTGTTTCGGTCCCGGCACCGGCAGAGGAGGGTGGCGCACTGGCGGCGAGTGGCTGACAGGCTGAGCGATCACCGGGGCGGCGGGGCTGGCCGCTGGCGTCGGGATGTACGGGGAGGGAGAGAGACAAAGGGTCGGCCGCCGGCTGGTCGGGGTGCAGCACTGCAGTGGTGGGGGAGGGTGTGACTGGTGTCGCGACTCGCGAGTGGTGAAGTGGTGGAGAGAAGCGCGAGTTTGGCGGTTCGGGACCTTCCGCCTTCGGGTGAGAGTCTGAGAGAGATATGGGAAGAGGAAGAGGAAGATGAATAGTAGAAGTAGGGGTTGTTGGTGGCTGGGAATATGAAAGGTAAATAGGGTATTAGGGTTAACAGGGTATTGGTGTGGGTTAAAAAAAATAAAACAAAAAAGGTCCAGATTTGTTGGCAAAAAAAAATCTTTGCTGTGGCCAGGATTCGATCTTGGACCAGCTAGAACATAACCCAAGACATTTACCATCTGTACTAGGAGACTTTTTGTAATTCTGGGTGGTCCTGGGACTACTTGGACCCATGCCAAATCCGCCCCTGATTATATGTATATGAGAATACTAGTTAGAAGCTTAAAATGTAGAATAACCATATGCACTTGCCATTTTGGTTAGAAATTTATCACAAACAAATAAATATGATATACCATAGAACATTGAAAAAATATCATAGAGTGACATACATGGACTAAGTGAAAAATAATATTAAATTCATAAAATGGTAAAATGCATGTATGGCTATGTGAAAAATAATTAGTTTTAAAAATAAAATTGATTGAAAAATTAATTGGCTCATGCAAATTTTGAACCTGCAACTTTCACATTACTAACACAACACTCTAACCAACTAAGCTAATAAGACAACTATTAATACAATGTAATTATATCATAAAATATTACATTTTACTTTTTTAAGATTGTAAATACTTAAAAAATATGGGGCCCAAAGCAATTGCTTGGGCTGCTTGGGCCCAGATCCGCCCATGTAACCGATGCAACTGCATCAGGCTCCCAAATCACCAAAAAAAAGGGGCCCCCGTTTTCAGAAAAGAAAAAAAATATATATTAGCTTCAGGACCCTAAAATCCTGATTTAAAAAAATTTATATTAGCTTCAGGTCCCTGAAATCCATGATTTCTCATTTATACTTTTTTATTTTTTTTCTAATACATGAATCGTTTTTTTTGGGGGGTGAGGGTATATGTGGGGCCCCTTTTTAAGAGTTTGCTTCAGGTCCCTAAAATTCTAGGGCCGCCCCTGTTCAAAGCATTGTGAAATAGCTTAGCATCCTTATACATAATATCTCGTTAGGAACACATGAGAATTGCTTGATTTTGCAAAGTCGTTTATCTGCCATCACATTCATTTGGTTAGGGTAAAACACAATTCAGTTTCAGAGGATTCCATATTTTGGCAATCAATGGGTTATATTTTGAAATTTAATTTCAGAGGAGTCCATATTTTGCCATTCATTTGGTACACCGTATCTCTTTTATGTCATTGTTATTTCTTTAATGAAACCGATGGGTATACTCTGTTTCTACTTGGAAAGAAAAGAGAAACAAAAAGAGTACCACCTAATGGATATAGACGATTACTGATCCCTATACATAATATATTGTTAGGAACACATGAGAATGGGTGATTATTTTTTTTAAGGAACATAAGCTGAGATTATTGGTCTAAAGTGGGAGCAAGCCAAAATGAAAGTGGGGTTTGGTTAGGTGAATGTGAAGGTGAAAACTTGTATGTATTGGGGGAGCACATCCCACTAATCTATTCAGTCCCATAATATCATGATTATTATCTATATCACCTAGTTGGAAATTGCAAGAGTAAAAATCTTATAATTAAGGAAGAAGCAAGGAGGGTTAGGATATCGATACCTATACAAACTTTGATTGAGGAGATGATCTTAATATAGCTAAATAGTGGAAGATATCCATATGAATCTGTGGTTTTGGTATATATATCTCCAACTTTTATTTTAAATGAATGATAAAGGAAAAACTTTGGGGGGAAATACAACAATGACTTTGGGTAATTATAAGGATTGTAGTCCTGGAGAAAAATATGTGTTACATAAAAGTAATCATTTAAATCATCCTTCGCAAAGTAAATAGCCTTTCTTGAAAATTTAGTGACAATGGAGATAGTTTTAGTTAGTTGTGTCATGAGTAACCCTAATTGCAAAATAAATCCTGTGCAACTCTTACTATCATCACAGGAACATGTGGTTGCTACTAAAGAGAGTATTGACCAAAAGAATTACGACAATATAACAATAGTGAGAGAAGCAGTAACGATAACAATAACAGCCCATAAATGCAGTATTAAGGCTACAACAACAGTACAAATAGCAACAATAACAAAGCCTTTATCCCCAAAGTTTTGGGGTTGTCTAGTATTCAAACTACAAATTAGAGATGACTATAGTAAACTGCACACAAAGTTAATTAATGTTTTCAAGTTTGCCTTATTTCTTGTTCTCTAGAGGTCGTCTACTTAATATCTTACTGTCCTTCAGTCAACACTATTATTGCTATGATAAGATTTGTTATGCTGCACTTCCACGGCGAGGTATGCCATAATGAGAGGGCTTGACTACTTCAGTTCCACAAATGTTGCGATGTTCATCGGTTAATACATACAAGTATCTGCATTCTGGAGTGCAAAAACCTTCTTCCCCTCTGCAAAAATCTATGTGAGTATAATACAACATTTGTCTCAAAAAAATTGTAAGTCGTATGATGCATGTACATAAATTTGATTTCCTGGAGATTTATCAACAACAAGAACAAAAACAAAAAACGACAAACTGCAAGTAGATATGGGGAAAAAGAATTTCTGCTTTGTAAATTTACAGAGGATACTAGTGGCAACTAGTAATAACGGCAAATAGTAATCATGAGGGTTCCTTATAACTAAAGTTTGAATTGTACTGTTAGCTTTAATTATTTTGTTTCGAGTTTAGTTTCACGTATTGATCCATTACCAGTAGGGATATATATCTAAGCATAAAAAAAATAAATCGCCATGGTCAACAATATCAACAATGCCTAAAAAGATCAATAATCTGACATTTTTTTGGCGAGGCACTCCTAAAAAAGAAATAATTAATAAATATATAAGGAAAGCGAAAAGGCCAAACAGTTGTTAATGAACTCACTTTTATTATTTACCTCTAATGAAATTAAACACATTTAAAGGAATGAGCATGTATATACGAGTTGTACTTATGTAGACCATACAAAAAATTCTTATGCGTATGACATATTAATCAAAGTAGTAGTTATGTAGACTATGAAGTTGTGTCCATGTTTGACATATATATGAGACAGGAGCTTTTGGACACTTCTCAAACACATGATGGACAATATATCCATAGTTTAAATGTTAACTATAATCTTGATGAAGGCAGTTGGAATCTTACATGCATATGTACTATGTACTAGCGCAATGTTTTATCTAGATTGTTAGATGATAGATTAGTTTAGTCCGACATTGAATAATATATTGGTTTAGTATTCTCTTCACTCCTATATATAGGAGACATATTGTACTCATTTATTCAATCAATAAAAGAATATTTTTCCTATCCCTAATTCTAACATGGTATCAGAGCATATTGTCCTATAAGGCCTATACTAATTTGATCCTCGTCGTCGAGGTGGGGTGGTTCTCGTCTTCATCAGAATCACTCCACCTCCCGACATTCCTCTTCCGATCTTGAGCAAAACCCTAATCTCCCCCCAAAACCTCAAATCCCAAAATCCTAGCCGTCATCAAACAACAAGATCCAAAAATCCTAGCCGTCATCTCCTATCTCTCAAACCCTAATCCCAAATTCTTCTAATCAATCCCTAATCCATAATTCTAATCCACAATTAAAACCCTAATATCCTTCTCCATCAAACAACACTTTTTCTAAACCCTAGCCATCTATTCTCCCTCCTCTCCCGTTTCTCTCTCCCCGTCAATTTATCCAGCCCAAAACCCCAAGACCCATTACCGGTCGTCATCTCCGGCGAGCCTCCTCATCTCCGGCGACCCCCACCTTGTCGCCACACTCCCGGCGCCGCCTCCGTCGATGCCCAGCATCAACCCCCAATCCCGCATCCTCTCTTCCTCTGATTCTCGTCGATAGCAGCCACCCCCACTGCAGATTGACGCCCTTTTCCTGTTCTGTCGTGCCGCCGCTTCCAGTCGCGCCACTCACCTGACGCCGTGCCGCCGTCAGCCAGTGACGCCACGACCCCTGCCGTCGTGCCTTGGCTCTTTGCTGCTGCCATTACTAGTTTCTCTCTTTGCTATTTTGTGAAGATGAAGGATTGATTTGGGTTTGGTGTTTGGTGTTTTGTGAAGGAGGGATCTTGATGTTGTGTTTGGTGTTCGGGAGAAGAGGGGATTTTCGATTGCTGTTGTGTGGAGTTGATCCCTGTTCGCTATTTGCTGTTGCTGTTGGGTGGAATTGCTGTGTGCTGTTTTGGCTTGGATCGCTGATTGCTTTGTTGTTGCTGTTTTTCTCCCCAAAAAAATAAAAAATAAAATATCTTACTGGTTCTTGTGCTTCTACATCCAGATCATCAACTTACTCCGGTTGATCGATCGTAAATTTGAGAGGGGGTGTTATCAGCATCCAGTTCTCATTTCAGGGATAATATCCCATCATCGACTATGTCTCAAGTTAGGGATGAGATCCCATTGGTCTATTTCTCAGTTCAAGGGTGAGATCCCATCACAAATCGGAATATGGAGATCCCGCCACTGTTCGGGGTGAGATCTCAACAGTGCGCCACCATTACTTTCTTTCGCAACAATCTACTTCTCAGTTTCCATCACATGCGACATCAAGCGCTGTTTCTGCATCACAGTTTGCCGTTTCTTTCATATCAACATCGTCAGTATTTCAAACTCTTGTTGCTTGAACCAACTTGAGTTTGAGAGGGGGTGTTAGATGATAGATTAGTTTAGTTTCACATTGAATAATGTATTGGTTTAGTATTCTCTTCTCTCCTATATATAGGAGACATATTGTACTCAGTTTATTCAATCAATAAAAGAATATTTTCCTATCCCTAATTCTAACATAGATAAATATATTGGTATGCACAGTTTTTCAATGAGATTTTCAATTTATCTTTATTTTAAGTGAAAATAATAATGATAGAAAAGCACAATATAAAGTTGTTTTGTAGTAATTTCTTATTTATACATGGAAGCTTTTCATTCTAGTAAATCAAGATTTCCATGTCACCGTGTCTATAATCTTTGTGTTTGTGTTTGTGCATAGTAAGTATTTGCCACATTGGATAGTACTTTTGGCAATTCAACAACCCATGAACTAGTAGTATAGCACAAGGATAGGCCGATGATGATGTTTAGTAAATGAAACTTAATTTTTCAGGGTTTTAAATGTCGGATATCGGTGTCCTGGCGGGCGAGGAATTTTCATGTCGGATAGGATATATCGGGTAATATATCATTTATCCAATATTTGTCAGGATGTTACGTAGTATTGACGAATATATCATAAATATAATATTGTCGGATAAATCATATAAATGTCACAAATAATATGAAACTAAAAAAATTAATAAACGTAATAGGTATAAATCAATGATGCACGACATAAATATACTTTAACTAAACTTTCACATAATGAATGAAAGATAAACCATTAATTATAGAAATAGAAGTCATCACAAAGTAGCTAATTTGAAACAAAAGGAAAGAACAATAAGCCTTTGCAAAGTAATAAAAATATGAAGTTTCATAATGATTTCAAACATAACCAGAATAAAACCATTAGAATTTCTAGACTCTAATTCATCTACTCTCCATTCTCGGACTCAGATGCTGAAATATCATTTCAGACTCGGAAGGATCACACAATGGAGAAGAGATGCTATAGTAAGAAATTAAATGAATACTGGTTTACTTTAGATTGGAAAATGGCAAACCAGACTTGATTATAGAAACTGATATGAGGCGCCAAATTATAAGGATATTTCGACCAACACATTCCCAGAAACTACAACTCTGTATATTCATATTTCATGTACACTAGCCCAAAAAACTTGCATTTCGGCCGAAATATGGAATATGTAAGCCTACATAAAAAACCTTGGTTTGACTTAACCAATAAGTGCAAAGTTGGTGTTCCACGATATGGACTCAGACACGTATACAAAAATTAAATTTGGCAAGAAGGCTTGATAGAATATGAATTGTTATTTCTAAGAAAGGAAAGTTATATGAGAAAAGTAGCAAGGTATTATAGTAGGTCTAAATGTCGATATTTTGGCCGAAATTTAAATTTTTGGACTGGCCTACACGAAATATAGATATATGTTGTAGTTTCTTGGATTGTGTAGGCGAATTATCGGGTTTCAGCCTTTCATGTGACATTTCGGTGGTCGAAATATCCCTATAATATGTCGCCTCATGTGGCTTTTATAATTGAGTTAATTTCGGATATGTAAGCCCACATGATGATTGGTATCGGATGGGGGCTTTTGGTTGAGGTGAGAAGTGAGAAATCATTCTAGCTCGCTATGGAACTATTTGGTGGTATCCATTTGATGAAACGGGAAGCTAATCATCACTTACATATGAGCTGCATTCTACAAATATCTATATGCATACATGATTACGTTGTTTGTTTACTTGACTTCGCGCTGAGAAAACTTGATCTAGGAAAGGTGAATGATATATGTAGAAATTGAAATTTAGGGAAGGCTGGGTAATCTGTGTATATAAAATTGGTGCTGGGATGGGGTGTCTACAAACACACCGGTGGCACAACGGAACTAAGTAGAGCAATGAGGTAGTCGAAGTAGATGAGACGAATCAATTGAGCAAGCAAGTAAATAGATCCACAAACATAACGATAATTTATCTCGGTTAGCTTTCGCTTAATCCGAAAGGAAAAATAGGGAGATATAATATTCAACTAGAAGAGATTACAAGGAGTTAATGATTCACTCAATACAAGAAATTAACTCACTTACCAAGAACTTCTCTCTCAAGCCTCTATTTGCAATGGAGAAAATATCAATGAAGTACTTTCTTGCCTCTCATATTGGAGGCTACAACAATATATAGAAGAAGAATAGAGAGAATCCTAGGTTAATCTTGATTCTCAGTTGTCCGATATAATATGAAGAAGAAGCAACTGAATAGCAGACATACGATCTGATTTGGAGTTGAAAATTGGGCTAAAACGTCTTAACAAATCGAGGCCCAAAAAGAACATAGCGCCGTGCACGGCCGACCGACCTCCTCGCGGCCAAAACCCTGTACAATTGCGGTCAGGTGTGCGGTCGACCGTCTCCCAGGACAGTCGACCGTCCCTCTTCCTAGCTACTGGCTATTGATGTTGCTGTTTTTTCTTCTACTCTCTTCAACGCTTCGATCTCCGTGCTTGATCGTACCTTCTTCTAATTTGAACCACGAGTATACAAGACATAATCCTAACCATTGGTATGCGCATATGCAGGTTAGAAGGTATTACTTTATTGTTAGGAGCTGGATCTCCAACTCTCAAAAGGAATTTGACTACAAATGATGACATGTATGAAAAACAAATAAGCTCATCGGAGGTTGAATCAGTACAAGTTTTACACATGCTATTTTATGCTATTTATAGACTATAGGCCCCATGTCTTAATGCTTTACCTTATATGCAACATTAGTGAACAGTAGAATAATGGCTAAATTGAAGAAGAAAAACCCCCTCGACTATCTGTGTTTCAGAAGGAAAAAAGCATCCCCCAATTATCATATTATGAAAAAACACCCCTCAATGTTGTGTGTTTTTTTAAAACACCTCTCAGCTTTTTTGAGTAATTTGGTTCATTATTGTCTAAAATCACGTTGGTCTATTTGATTCAAAAATGTTGAGAGGGATTTTTATAAAAAAAAACCAAAGTTGAGGGGTGTTTTTTCAGAATATGGTAGTTGAGGGGTGTTTTTTCAAATTTAGCCTAGAATAATAGAGGAAGTGAAATGGTAAATTATAACTACAACTAAACTTCATGATCTTGGATCTCTATTATTCTTTTGAGGAATTTGCTTTACAATTCTAATGCACATAAAAATTCTAAGAAGAAAAAATATGATTGTGCTAGCCTTCAATTTTGATGGAGGAAAAAAACCTGATCTCCTGATGCATGAAGATTTATAAATCAGTCACAAACAGATTTAATTACAGACAATTCTGAGGTACCTACAAATCTGTACATCCTGATTAGAGAATTGACTTGACAGTGTACCCGAACATTCAAAAATTAATATTTTACTATCAAAATAGGCATACAATAGATCAAAGGGAGAATAAGAATAACTTCCAGTAATTGCAAGCATATATAAGTAACAGACAAACAACTTAAGAAAACATCAAAAACAATTCTAAACTCCTTAGCAGAAACAAGAAGAACCTTAAGAAAACTAGAAAATATAATAAAGTGATATGAGGATGAGATCAAACTATAATGGAGTTCAAGTGTAATCGTTAAAGGTCAGGCAGCAGTAGTAATACCTGTACATGAAGATATCAATGCCGAGGAGACTGGTTTTGCAGAAACAGCAGCGGGTCAGGAAATTGCCTGGAAGCCCAGGGAGCATGGAAGATCCAATTGTGAAGATAGCCGCCTTAGAATTTGACGTTGAAGCTGAAACTGGCAGAGGAGCTGAAAGTTCTCTCTCTTTGGAACTGGCATTGTTAAAAGTGTGCCAATTTCCATTTGAACCTGGATTTGGTGGAGGTAAAAACTCCCTCATCTCAGATTGGGGGTCAGTTAAGTTGACCACATTTTCGTTCGAAGTTGGAATAGTCTGAAGTGGTGGAAGCTCACTTTGCTCAAATTGGGGGTCAGTTAAAATGCCCCAATTTCCATCTGATATTGGAATTGGTGGACATGCACGTTCACTCTGCTCAGAATTGGCGTTGGTACATGTACATTGATTTCCAGGATGATTAGTAACCTGAAGTTGAGCATCTTCATCATGATTATAGTCAGACTCATTCGAGAAGTAAAATTTCTTAGTTATGGTGTGCCCTCCCACACGTGAGACCACACAGGTATACTCCTCGGATTCCTCACTGTCGATCTCCATATCCATTTCCTTTCTGTTGGCTGTCTGAATGGAAAATTGAGTTTGGTGATTCTCTGTCATTCTCACTTCGGTTGCGAATATCCGCAGTGTTGGAGAAGGAGAAGGTGGAGCAGTTTTGACCATGGCTGCTATGATTTCAAGGCCAACAGCACCATCGTCAAAGCTCCTGGTTGGAGTTGACTTGGATGAGGATGACGATGATAATGAGTTCAAAAACAGAGAATCAGCCATGCTCACCAACAGAGCAATCCTCCTGCCACAATGTCTATCGCTACTTACAGTTTCGTTGTATCTTCTTCTGTATGACTATGAAAGAAGAAGGAAAGAAGAGACAAAATCAGAAAGTTAAAATGAAAAGGAAGTTTTTGGTGTGCATTTACACTGATACATATGCTAATATCAGAAGATGATGAACAAAATAGTAAGGTGATGATAGTTACCTTTAATTTCTGCTATCAATTGTTGTCTTCCTCTTTGGCTTTCCAAAAAATAGTTGGGTTTAGTGAAGATTGAAGAGAGTATATGAGGTTAATCTACAAACAAAATCTTGAGCAATAGTGCGAATAACAGTAACAATTCAATGTCACGATATTTCCAGGATTTGCTCTTATTTTTTGCAAGAAACTTTTTAATAAGACTTCAGCGGAACAACATCCCCACAGTATTCTTTGTTTCTGAGAAAACAGTGGGCAGGTGCGTTCGTGGTTTCACTAAAAAGATTTTAATGCAGTATTGCCAACCAGAGTTCGCTACACGTCGTCAGTCTGACAACTCAACTGCGAGACAAGTGTCAACAGAAAAAATCCAGTTAACGTTCTCGAGGCATAACTGACTCTTACTCCCAGTGGCAGTCGAAGAGAAGGGAGTGTAGAACACATTCGGTTTTTTTTTTTCTTTCTGTTTATTTTCTTGTTTCAAATGTAACTCTCCTGTTATTAATTTTCTGTTGATGTTTGTTTGGTTCTTGAATAAATTAATGAACATTGTAATAAAATGTAACACTATGGTGCTTCAAAAATGATTCTTTTCACTGTTAAATTACTACTTAATTCATTGTACTGATTAATTGCCTTCTTCCAACTGTTTCTCCCTAATTATGATTAATAATTTCATGAAAATTCTTATAATCTTTCCTCTTATTCTTTATAATGACGAATGCCTTGAATTTACATACTATACATGCTCAACAATTTTGGTTTACTAAACTATATTACTTATATTGAAGGTTTACCCCTTTTTTTTAAAAAAAGGTGACAATAGAGATGTAAGGAAATTTGTTTATGTTGGTATTTGTTCAGTTACTTCTTGTTGATATGATTGGAGTATGCAGTTTTTATTTTCTAATCCAAACAACACAGTTTTTCCGCGATGACGTCGCAAAATGACCACTAAATAAACTAGCTAAACTTGTTGCATGTTTTCATCAATTGCTATAACCTTGACGAATTTATTCTTGTAAACTAGTTCATCAACAATCTTCTAACAAAAAGCAAAGCTACAAAACTTTGTGATCGATGATGGTCAATATGATTTTTATGTTCTACAATACACAAACAAATAAAAAAGCCTTGACAAATTTCTACTGCTTTACATGTGCTCTGCACGTGATAATTTTAAATGAAAGCCCATCCTTTTAAATAATGCCCCCTTCTTGCAATAACAAGAAGCCCTAAAACTCTCTCCTCCACTCTCTTTCGTACGTATTTTCCCTTTCTCCACCAATCTTTTTATCAACAAACATTCTCTGTCAGTTCTTTGCAGCGAAAGACATGTCATCTTTGGAAGAAAACAAATCGACGTTGCTCATAACCATGGACGGGTCATTCTCGTTGCTCTCCTCTGTCTCCTTCACCTCCTCAATCTTGTCGAGAACTTCCTTCATTTCTAACCTCTTATCGACATCAGCCTCGCAACATGCCAACCCTATCTGCAACAACTTGAGCATTTGTCCTTGAGCGTTCTTTGCCCAACCCTTCATCTCGCTATCAAACACCTCATCTGTCCACTCTTCCAGCTTGACGACTGAATTCACCCAACCTGCTAAATCCACATCTCCCTTGCTTTTCTCGAGGTTAGTAGCAGGAAACTTACCTGTTAATATCTCAAGAATCAATATACCAAGGCTCCACACGTCGCTCTTCTTTGATGGTTTACCAGTTTGTGATGCCTCTGGCGACTTGTATGCAACCATGACTTGCGAGGCATGAGACGGGTTCACAACTGGCACTAGGGTGTAGTCCGTTAAGAGGGCTTCATAATTGTCGTCGATAAGAACATTGGAGGACTTGAGGTGGCCATGCGGTAGAGTTAACATGGAGAGCTCCTCGTAGAGGTACGCAAGACCTCTAGTTATTCCTTTAATTAACTTCAAGCGAGCTGGCCATTCAAGAGGAGTACATCCAGCAGCATTGCCTGAGTCGAGGAGAGAGGAAATTAAGTGAACAAAATTAAGGAACGTACAAGAAATTAGTTCTGTACACACACACAAAAAAAAACAAACGAAGGGAAGGATTGACAACATTACCATGGAGCATGTGAGCCAAACTGCCATTAAGGATGTTGTTAGTTATGAAGAGTTTCTCCTCCCTTCTGTAGTAGTAGGCGACGAGAGGGAGCAAATTTGGGTGAGATAATCTCCCGAGCCGCCTCATATGCTCCTGGAAGTCCTCTCTTCCCACCTTACTCATCTCCTTGTATCTCTTCACGACAACCGAAGGGCCATTTATTAGGACTGCCTTGTAGGATGAACCAAAGTTGCCACTGCCTAGGACTTCTGCGGAAGCTTTGAGCAAATCCTGCAATTCAAACCTCTCACTCCCTTCCTTAATAAATGTCAACCTCTCTGCCTCCTTTGAAGCCTTCTTGCCAGCGGCAGCGGCAGCGGCAGCGCCATGCCCTCCGTTTGTTTGATTTGAACAACCCTGCTCAAGCTTCTCAACATCCAAGGCATCCATGTGCTTCGCTGCACTAGCAGCGGCAGTTGTTGTTTCTGACAAATCGTTGCTGCTTTGTCGACGTTTAAAGAAAAGGAAAATGCAACATAGAATTGCTACCGCTGCTACAATGGCTATCACTATGATGGCAATTGTTGAAGCAGACATCTTATGTGATGGTGGTGGTTCTGATGGGCACTTCGCTTCAAGGGGTTGGCCACAAAGCTTCGCATTGCCTACATATTTAGTCAAAGCATGCATGCAGAATCAAATGATCTATGTTGCCATGGATTTGAACTATTAATGCTGGTGGTTCTTGCTACCCAAAATTGTAAAAAGATAATATACAGCCAAAAGATGGAACAGAAATCATCTCATGAAGCTTACATTCGACATACTACTTTTAGCTAAACACTTCATTCCTATAATTAACGGAACATATCTTTATAACTGCACGAAACTGAATACTAATATAACATGTTTCTAAATCAAACATCTATTATATATTAATAATAATAATTGATGATCCATCATAGCCATTTATTTGTAGACAAACTTTTGTACGAATTTGTTCTTTCTTTTGTGAGCGAGCATTGTAACAAAACAAATAGGATGATGTTGGCGGCTTTTATTACTTTCTGTTCGTATATTTGAATAATAATGATAAAAAAGCGCATATATGCAGCATTGTACATGAATATATCGACTGGCTGGCTAGAGAGAATGAGAGGTTATCATTACAAATGGCTCATGTCAAGATTATTCATTAGCATGCAATTGTCCTCATGAACAAAACGTAATCAAATAGAAAATGTCACAATTCAAAAAAAAACTAAAATAAACAGTAAATTTAATGAAGAGAACAACTTATGATTACAGAACAACTTATGATGATTCTTGCGCCCCCTAAAGGAAAAAAAAGAATCATGACCTTTCTCCTTTAACATTTTCTAATTATATTGGGAACTTATGTATTTATCGTAGATTTTTATAAGAATAAAAAGTAATAATCTTTAGAATTCGTATACAACTTTTCTACTCGTTAGAGGGAATGATTTATATATGTATGTCTATTTCGTTAAGAACTTGTTTCTTCCCAAAATACTTATTATCCTATTATATTGATCAATGAATATCTTATCTTCTAACAAAATTTTAAAAGAGAAAGAACATGGCAAGGAAGGTCACCTGCAAACAGGCTCTGGTCCATCATGCTAAGCGAGTCAGGAATCCTCCCCTCCAATTTATTAAACGAAACATTGACGAACCTGAGGCCAGGCTGCTCAAAATCGGGAATCCCTCCTTGAAACTCGTTGGAATCCAACCTCAAAACCAACAGCTTCGGCAGTTGTGTCACTGACGATGGAATCTTCCCCGAAAACTCATTATTAGACATGTAAACCTTTTTCAACGACCTTGTCGCATTAAAGATCCCATCAGGAATCTCCCCTCTGAACTGGTTATTAGACAGATACAGCGCCTTCAACGCCCCGAGCTTTGTGATATCAGGCATTGGCCCCACAAAATTGTTGTTCATAAAGCTGATGGCGCGGAGACTCTGCAGATTGGCAAGGGGAACGATATTCAGGTTGCCAGAGAGACCCATATTCTCGACTTGGAGGCCCCAAACTTTGCCACTGAAGCAGAGGATGCCTCTCCAGCTGGAGCGGTTTTCAGCGCACGGTTCAGAGCCAGGGTTCCAGCTGCGAAGAGCAACTTCACCGCCATTATCGGACAATGTGGACTTGAATTGGAGGAGGGCATCTGCATCGGTTCCGGCAGAGATTGGTACAATGTTTGTTGTATAGGAGAGGACAAGGGATACAACTAAAAGGAGGGTAGGTAGCCGTGGAGGGCCCAGGGAGCCCTTTCCGGCCATGATTGGCAGGAGGAGGGAAAGGGGAGGTTACAAATGTGGGAATGTGGAAGGTAATGTGAGGTACGGTATCCCTGGCATTTGGTTATTTGTGGAATAAGGAAATGGGGGGATGAGGACAATGGTGAAGAGGAGGCCCAAGAATAGCAAATAGTTATAGGATGGAGTTTGTATAAAGGGTTAGAGAATGAAAAAGATCGACAAAAATTAGCAAAAGAAATGGATTGCTTTTGTTGGAGGGAGAATTTGACTCAGTCCTTGGGTAGTGTGTGCACGTCCTACGCATCTCTCTCTCTCTCTCTAATATTCTAAGCCGGCCCTCAACTTAATATACCATACATTACACAACACAAAACTTAATATATCAATCAATCGAGATTAATCAACGGAGAATTACAAGGATTGGAGGTATTTTTGCATTCAAACACTACAACCTCCTTTACTGATTTAATTTGTTTAGAGCAGAGAAGGTGGACAAATCGACATGCCTGAAATCCAGTTAACAGGGTGAGTGAAACTCATTGACATTTGAATTTGAATATGAAATTTTAATCTGATAATAATAATACAAGTAACAAAAAAGTAATAAAAATAATTCACACAATTTGGGTTTTTGGAGAGAGTATATTATCTGCAAAATGAGACAAACTTACAGAAGAAATCCTCCTAAAAAATTCAATCAATGACTGACAGCTACAAGTCTAATTCGAATTTGTTGTCAACCCAGAAAAAAATATTTTTGAGAATCAGAGGCTTAGATGAAACTGTTGCTGAAATCTTCATAGCCAAGCACCTAAGTTTGTTGTTGTCATTGAAGAACACTATAGGACATCATCTCACTGGAGTTCTCCGTTTTCCCTGCCCAAATAAATATGAAAAATGGAAGTTTGATACAGCAAAATTTTGCATTTTTGACAATTCAGCTTTAGAAATTAGAATCTTCCCTCTACTATTCAACCAGTTTTTTAAAAATTGTACTATTTTGTCTTAACAAACATCAAATTTCAATTTTCTGTTGGCAAAGTACAGTGAGATGATGACCAGCACTGTTCCTCAATGATGTAATCCCAGCAGAAACCTTAAAAGTGATCCAAGAAGAACAACACCAAAGTTAGGTGCCTAAGCATTAAGATTATGACATTAATTGCAATGATCGTATGATTCTCTAATACCATTCTTTTGTACTAGCCTATATGGATTGGATATTATGCATTATGCAGTCATCGATGAGAAATATTTTAGAAATTTTCACCAGTTAGATCACCTTCAATGTTGTGGATGCTTTGTAGAACTTAGATATACCTGACTTGCAGAATTTTAATGATCTAACTCTGAATTAGCTGTTCTATATTCCCTTTTGTTATAAGATATATTAAAACAAATATTTGGCATGAAGCAACTAGGTAACAAAAAATATCTGAAAATATTGTCATACCTTGGTCATTGAATGAAACAGATTTCTCTTTCAAAATCTTCATAACCAACTTCAAGAAGAAAGAGACCATCAGGAGGCGCAGGAGGATTTGTAGCACGTCTGCATGAAAGCATCCATCAGCTTTAGCAAAGCATCATTATCGGCACCAGCTGCAGCCTCTCTAATGGCCGTTGCAACGAGCACCCAAACCATCTGCATAGAAAAAACCTGCATACCTAAGAGATAAACTAACAAAGTGATGAGTTCCCTACAGTATTAAAAGAAACAGAGTGGGGGAGGTGATATGAATTTCGTAGGATCCTTACGGTAAGCATGGAGTGAAAGAACAAAAGGAAGAAATACCTTACACAAGAAGCGATTAGCAACCAGTTCCACATACATCGCCCTTAAACCTGTACAAGCCTATGAACGAAAAGCATGATCAGAAAAACAAACAATCAATGTCATATAGAGTTTAAAAAGTTCAAAACAAATGCATGGACAAAAAATAATCAAAGACACAATGCATCAGAATAGTCACTCATGGTCTTGTTTTTTAACCAATTGCTTACACTAGGCATCAGTACAATAAATCACGACATTCTTCTGTAAAACCAACTGCTTACATTGTGCAAACTAATCACCTCTAACACGGTAGCGAGCAAGATGAATTTGGAATTGACACATCAGACAAGAAACCAATTATTACATGTTTTTGCAAAAGGATATCATTCTCAGCCTAACTCTTTGGTTTCTGAGATGATGTGCCGCACAGATGAATAAAATCATAAATGCTGAATTTATCTATACTTGCACTAGGAGAATTTTGCAGGATTGAGCTTCTATTGCATGAGCTTACAAATAAGAAATTTACTTCTGTTTCCCTTCAGAAGTTTACGAAAGTCCCCCTTCCTACACCTAGTTTAATTGGTAAACTTTTCTGACTGCGGAAAATTTAATAAATCCCTTTATGGAGCCTAATCATATTTTGGAGTTGTGCTCCACCTGCTACCTCAAAATCATGGGAGAAAGCATAATTTTTTGGATAGTATAAATAATGAGATGAACATGTTAATGATATTTCAGGGCTCAACATTTGAATGTATAACATTCTAGATCAATTAGGAAAGATACCAAACATGCAAGCAGCAAAATCTATGCTATAATAAGTAAAATTTGGAGGCATGAAAAAGAGACCTGGCTCCCATAAGGCAATATGGCATCAGCAGCAAGAGCATGAAACATAAAGCACTCTGCTGGCAGTCCACTGAAAGAACAGACAGGGCCGACCCCCACCTTGAGGCAGGTGGGGCGGCCGCCTCAGGCCCCCGATTTTTTTTGCAATTTTAGGGGCCTCCAAATTTGTATTCCCCTTGTAAATATAGACACGTATTTTGCGCGTAAAAAAATTATATTGTAATTGGGGGCCCCAAAAATAATTATTTGGACTTGTCGCCTTGGGCCCCCGGGAACTCAGGGCCAGCCCTGAGAACAGATAAAGGAAATAAGACAAGAAAATATGTTCAGCTTGTGTAAGTTTCTAATGACTAACGAGGTACACCACTAACCTAAAAGAGAGAGACTGACTTAAAAGATATTGAAAGTTTGGCATTAACAACTTAGAAATGCAGATATTTATGTGAATCAAAGATAGCTTGTTACAGAAGTTACAAACATCTGTCGTTTCTTTAAGCTCTGTTCGGGGTGACACATCATCAGAAAAATCGAAGATTCAAAAAAATTTCCCCTTCTTTTTTTACCTTTTTCTTAAACAAATTATGAGGTTAGTATATTTATAGTTCTTACACGCTTCTTAATGCTTTTGTATCTCGTGCAAACATTTTGTAAGATAAAATCTTCCCTTCTAGTTGGCGTACAGTTCATTCACCTTGCTTACACTGAAGCTTCTTGGCTTCAATTTACTAATGGGGTCCTCAGGCCCGTTACACTTGTCAACCTCATCATATTCACTTTGTTCTTCAATCTGCTTAACATCTAGAGTGGAGGCTATACAAGCACCATTCACTATGGTGGAGGTGAAGGCGGCGGTCTGGGGGTTGGGACAAGACAAGGCGCCAGGACCAGATGGGTTCCCTATTTTCTTCTATAAGCAGTTTTGGGATATTATTAAACATGACTTTATGGACATCATGAATGCGTTCTACGATGGTAGTCTGAACTTGGAGAGACTCAACTACGCTCATGTTTGCTTGATCCCTAAAAAACAAGTGGCGAGAGAGGTGGGTGACTTTAGACCAATCAGTTTGATTAACTATTCGGTAAAAATCATTACGAAGGTCCTCGCAAATAGGCTACGAAGGATAATTGGGGACATTATTGAGGAATACCAGGCTGGGTTTATAATATCCTCATTAATATTAAGGGAAGTTATAAAGGGAAGTTATAATATCCTCATTAATACATACCATTAGACATGATACACAAATATTACAGAATCACCAATAAAGATGGTAAACATGTATAACATACATGTGAGGCCAACATTCAAAGTCCAATGTCCACACAACCGCAACTTCAACTCTTATTATAATAGTAAAAATATTTCAAACTTGTAATGGAAAGAATAAGTTTAGAAAAAAAATAAAAGCAAAACAAAAATTTGAAAACTTGAAACAAAATGATTGAAGGGAATCAAATGAAGAGTACTCGAGAACATGAGAAGGGTTTCTAAGGGAGTACCTCGTATGAAGAAATAGAAGAGAAGATTGTGGAACCAAAAACATTGGAGGTTGAAGGCTGCAATTGTCAATTAGAAAGCCGAAATGAAATGACGATTTGTAGAACTTGTTGCTTTGTCGCAACTATTCTTCCAAGGTATGGTGTCAAACCAAATAAATAGAACTAAATTAATGAGAAAATACACGTTTATTTCTAACTAGTTTGACCCAGCTCATTAACAACGCAAAAAGAAAATTCAAACGGTTAGCAAATAAAGCACTCAACCACGGATTGGGAGCTATTGACAAACAAGCTTATAAATTTAAGTTAATTGAACAAGCACAGGCAAAATCTTGAAAATAGATAACTGTGTGCATGCCAGAATGTGTGTTTGTGTATCAGAGTGTCTAACTGTTAGTTGATGTTTACCAATATGCCAGCAACATGTCATTTTTGCAGGTCTGAAATGGTCAATCAAACCTAGTTAAAATCAAAAGTTTAACTCATTATATGAAATATCTCTGGCTGACATGATAGTTGAAGAATATGTCAGTACACAGAATGCAAATCCAGCCACTAATTCTGTATGGGATAAATAAAGATTTCGTGTGAGTAAAATGACGAAGGAAAGAGAACTGACCTCCACCAAAAAGCATTTTCATCGGAAGGAGGAGAGAGAAATCATCTAATTCCCAGCATTTTGTTAAAAATAAGAGATAAATTATTTGATCCTACACTTTGACAAAGGCCTTTCTTGCAGGATGCCATAATCAATGAATCAAATACAAAACCATGTACAACAAAACCTCTTTCTAAGAATTTTTCAAACAAGTTAATTACTTCCATGAAGTGTCCATCCTTAACCAACCACCTTACTGGACGAGCAATCAACTTGGGTAAGAACCTATATCTGATAGACTGTTGATACCAATCGACTGCCTCTGAAAACATTCCTTGACGACAAAAGCCATCAATTACAATACGTAAACTCGTTAGGGTTAATATTCTTCCCAATCATCTCGGACAACAAGCACACTTCATCAATCATATCCTCCAGAAGCAGAGTGTTAAACGCCACAACATCGGGTTCAAAATCCATGCGATAAAATACATACTTTGCCTCCCTCAACATCTTCTGCTTACAAAAACAATGTATAACTATAGTATATGTACAAATATCCGACTCTATCCCCCTCTTCACCATCGATGCCCAAAGCTTCAACACATCCTCCCACCTCCCAATCTCCCGTAGCCTACCCATCACTGTATTATAAAAATACACATCCACATCCCAATCCAACAAACACCCCAATTCCCTCAACCTCTCCCCACTCAAATCCCTACAAAACCCCTCAAAAACAGCATGCAAACTCTCCATCGCCGGGCACAACCCACTCCCCCTCATAACATCCAACAACCTCCTAGCCTCATCCACTCTCCCCGCCTTACAAAGCCCGTTAATATAAACCTTATATGTAACCTCATTCGGCCGCCACCCCTTCTCCTCACTCTCCCCCAAAAGCCTCTCCACCTCCCCAAACTCCCCTCTCCCACAAAACCCACCAATCAATACCGTATACGTAACATCATCAGGCGGGCACCCGAAACTCGCCATTCTCTCAACCAGCCCCTCGGCCATTTCAACCCTCCCGTCATTACAATATGCAAGAACGATTGAGGTATAGCATTGAATGGTTGGCGGGCAATTCTCTGGGCAGTTCTCTTCAACCATTCTGTCAATAATTTCCCAAGCTTCTTCGATACGACCGGCATAGCAGAGGCCATAGACTAAAGTGGAGTAAGTGATGGAGTCAGGGGGACAGTTGGACTTGAGCATTTGGGAGAGGATGGAGTAGGGGAGGTCGGGGTGGGCAAGGGAGCGGAGGAGGAAGTGGAGCTTGAGGAGGAGGGAATAGGAGGGGTTGGTGAGGGGGAGAGGGGAGAGCTGGAGCTGGGAGAAGAGGGAATGGGCATGGGAGAGGTGGTTGGAGAGGGTGGCAGAGTATATGAGTTTGTTGCAGAAGGAGGTGGTGGGTGAGTGGGAATGGGAAGAGGGGAGGAGCAGGGAGAAGGAGTCGGAGGTGGAGGTTGAAATGCGGCGGAAGGAGGAGGTGGTGGTGGTGGTGGTGATTTGGGGGCTTGGGCATGGAGTGAGGGAGAAGGAGGAGAGGAAGATACACGGGTTTGGGGTTTAAGGGTTTGGGGTTGGGGATGAAAGTGTGTTTACTTTGGCCCACAGCCCATGGGCTGGCCCATGCATATAGTTTTGTATGTGTGATGCCCGTTTCATATGCGAGGGGCGTGTGATGGACGTTGAACTGAGAAAAGTTAACTTAGTTTTTGGGAAGAAGAGGCACGTGCCGGTGGTAAGTCAGCAAAATTCTATGGTTGAAGTCATACTTAGATGTGTGTTATCTTGAGAGACTGAGAAGCATGCACGCTAGATGTTTTCTTTTTAATCTTCATATTAGTAATATGTTTTTTTGGATTCACTTTAGTTTCTTTTATATAAATTTTTTTTAAAAAAAAAAACCTAACACCATTTAATTTTTTAAAAAAATATCATATAACATTTGTTTTGAGTCAAAAGACCCTCCTCCCTCCACCATTTAAAATATGACAATTTTACCCTTCTCCATTTTATTATTAGTTGCTGACCCAAGATAAACATTAAAGTATTTTTTTGCTTTTTACCTTGGTTAGTTAAGTAATAGTCTTTGTCTACAAATTAAGCATATGATGCTTAGTGATATCTTCTTGGTCAGAGCCGGAGCATACGTGCACAAGGCTCGACACAAGGGCAAACCTTTATATGGCGAGAGCTGCAAGTGGGAGAAAGATGAAGAGTGGTTGAAGGCGGTGGGAGTGATGATGTTGATGGAGAAGATAAGGGCAAGAGGCTCAGGAGGAGTTTGGGGTGATCGGGGTGCAGGGTCGAGCGACGAGGGGGACCGGTGCTGCGAAGAGGGGTGGGCAGTGTTCTAAATGGCGTCCGCCTCGGACGCCTAGGCGTTCAGATGGAGGAGAACGAACCGCCTTTGCATTAGGCGGTGGTCTAGGCGGTTAGAAGCGATTAGGCGGCCGTCTTGTTGAGTATGCGTCCGTGGAGCCGATCAGGCGTCCGCCTAATGTCTAACGCCCAGGCAGTTTTTTATTTTTTTTAAAATTTTAAATACTATAAAATAACACAAAAAAGAGAACTACTATTAATCTATTAATCTGTTATATTAATATACTATGTATGGATCTTAAATAGTAGTGGAATTGTTTTTACTTTTTTTAGTTTATTGGTGATGGATTGCACATATTACACCTATTACACATATTAAAATAGCACATGTTACACATATTACATCTATTGGCATATTGCACATATTACAACTGGACAATTGTTTTTTTCTTAATTGCACATATTACACATTAATTGCACGAGGAAGTTTTTTTATGCATAAACACCCTTTAATTACACATTACACAAGAACATGATGAATATTTGCAATTGGATTGCATAATTATACTTATGATTGAAGAATAGGGCTGAAATTAACTAAATCAGCAAAATAAATTCAACCGCCCATTAACTAAATCAGCAAAATAAATTCAACCGCCTAGGCACCCTAGGCGCTAGGCGCCCCTTGACCAAACTGCCACCGCCTGACGCCGTTTACAACCTTGGGGGTGGGCTTCAGTTTCGGGAAAGAAACAGAGGAAGGAGAAGGATTTTTTTTTTTGGGGGGGGGAGGGTTAATTTAATTATATAATAATAATAAGGGATTAAGTGGTTAGTTAAAGAGAATAGGGGATTAGTGGGTGGTTTAGGAGGAGATTATGGAGAGTGGATTTGTGTGTGCAGTTGGAAAAATTTGGGTCTGGATTATGGGCTTGGGTTTTGGGTATTCAAATGTGGGCTTGAAGTTGGGCTTGAATATAAATAATGGAAGATAATCAAAAATAACAATAATAGTAATCTAATAGAATGGATTAGGATTATAGAGTGACATATAATTTGAGCTTAAAATATATAATCAACAAGAGAAGAAATAAGTTGTAGAATGAATAGGATTTAGGTTTATACATTAATGAATCGAAATAATAAGGATATACTTGGCTTGAGCTTTATACAATAAATAACAAAGAATAGATTAGGAGTTTGAGTTTTACACAATAAATCAACAAATAATTAGATAATAATAAATAATAGTATGGATTGAAATTTCTGGGTTCAAACAAATTAATCGAATATTCAAATGAAAGCAATGAAGTTCAAGAGAATAAAAGAATTTATAGAAGAGAAAAAAAATGAAATACACGAATACGGAAAAAAGAAAAAGAGAAATCCGTATAATTAGAAACGGGGTTTACAATAAAAAAGAAATTTCGGTATATGATGACTAAAATAAGAACTAGTGCACATGTTGATATCGAACAATGAGTAACTAATGCAAAGTAGAAGTGTGAGCATTGCGTGACATGCATCAGTAGAATATTTAGTTTTGAGCATATAGTGAGCTACTTATTTTAAATTAGAAGCCAAGCAAAATAGCATACCTCTTACTGACAGCATTATGCAGCTGGTCTTTCCTCTTTCCGCTCCAACTTGAACCGTCTCAAATCTCAGCAAGAGAAAAAAAACATACACCAAATAAAAGTACACCAAATAATGTACAAGTGAACAAAATTAGAAGAATAACATGCTATTACCTGCTAATGGAAGTACATCATCCTTTAACTTACACTAAGCTTTCTTATGTTCTTTGACTGAAATGTCTGAAATCTGCCAATACTCATAATAATTTATCAACTTCAAAAATTATCTAATAATAAGGATATTCAATATACCAAACCACCAAGACCCACGGTATTAGCACACCAAATAACCAACAGCAGGAAGGATTTAAAGGAATTCACCAAGGGAGGGGGAAAATATCATAAATACCACCAAACTAATTAGTTCTAAGAATTACTCAAAAAGTCCACCACATTGGTTAAAAAACTAAACTGATATAAAAATATGCCCATCACTCTATGTCATTATCATCATCCTTTATCCTTGCACAGAAATGAAAAAAAATTTCCATCATGCAACCAAGCGAGGGATGCTACAGAGACGATCTTCTTTACAGCTCCAAAAAATAAAGCCCATGAAAGAGTTCTTAAAAAATTGTATTATAAGAAGAAACCTAAATATTAAGAATCAACACGTTAAGCTAAAACATCACTTGATCCCAAAAGGACTTGGTACAATTGAGGCATTTGACACCCTTCTTTCCTTGCAAAGCCAGCCAAATTTTTAGTTGACAATTTTGTAGAATCGTGCATAGCGCCAACAAAATGAGCAGTGTGAATAGTTATTTGGCCAATCTACTAATGTCTGGTCCCGTGCATTGCTCTAACACCATCTAAGGTGGTTGTTTGCTGACTTGGCAATTTGTCCACAATCTACATCAGTGGAGCCTATGAGCTTAAGTATGACCAACACATATTAAATGATACCACATTTATGGCTTGACCATATAGAGTTGACATGAAAACACTTCCTGTAATTCGTGTGAAGATCATCAATACTGAGTAAAGTGATTAACGGTTGTGACAATGATTAGTTAACGCATGAGACAGGTAGCTGTTTTCGTGCAGTGGGTATCTAGTTGCGGAAGTGCTCAGCACCCTTTGTACAATAGCCGTACACACTTCTCGTGAAAATTAAATGGACATTACCCGTGCTCAATTTTATAGTTGCCTAGTTGGCCATTTTCATCTCAGGCTTTCTCTTTGTGGAAAGGTGATATAGACAAGGTTCAACTGTTCAAGTGATTATTGTACAGTTCATAAGCCAAATTGACTTAGAACTTTAAGTAACACCAGGCTTGGTTGATAATATTCTGCCTAAACCAACTGTGGATGTCCATGTGTAGGGAAGAGTAGCCAAGCTCAAAGAAATTGCTCTGATTCAACTTCCTGATCATTAGATAACAACCGTAGACAAGTGCTTGTCACGACCAAGGCAATCTATATGCAAGTATAGTGGTGTGCAGTTACATGCAACATGAAACATATATGCCTACGGTGCGTAGCATAAATTACTGAATTCACAAAAATTGGTGGTCACTATAATAGATTAAGTAAACAAATAGCTGATAAGTACCAAAAATGGGTAAACATACAGTGGGTAAGGCAACCTATGTCCAGTTGATCTGACTAAGGGATGGTGACAGGTTTGTGGCCAAGGTTTTTTATTAGTTAATTTGTTTTTATCATCTAATTCTGTTCAAATTTGAACAATGGTCCTCCTTGATACGTACCAATAGTAAAGCCTAATAAACTAACTCCAAAGGTTCATACCAATTCTTATATCTATGTGGACATTTGATCGTATTTGCATTCCCTCAATCCCTCTTCTCACATTCACCCACAGATAAACCCACTCATCAGCGACAATTTACAAGGGATACTCAAACATCAAAATAATATGTACATTTTTTGTGTGCCAAAGAACATATCTATTTTGCCCTTTTTGCTGTTTTCAGACCGACAAAGCAGCACTTTTGAGGTTCACCATAGGTGATTTTTCCTACATCTATAATTTAAATCCTTGCATCTGCAATTAATCTCTAGGAATTGTTCTGAATCAATATATCTCAAAGGTATCATTTATTTTCGATATTTTTCGCATTGATTTTTCTTGAAAATTGCTTGTACATATTGTCCAACATGTACAGAGCAGAACTCTTCTAAATTTAATGATTCATGAAGCAATTAAAAAATAAACCCAGAACAGATTAGGGTTTATATATACTATATAATGTCCTATGGCAAGGATAGATGTGTAGATGTTGTCACAGATAGTATGTAATATAAAGGGAAGTTATAATATCCTCATTAATACATACCATTAGACATGATACACAAATATTACAGAATCACCAATAAAGATGGTAAACATGTATAACATACATGTGAGGCCAACATTCAAAGTACAATGTCGACACAACCGCAACTTCAACTCTTATTATAATAGTAAATATATTTCAAACTTGTAATGGAAAGAATAAGTTTAGAAAAAAAAATAAAAGCAAAACAAAAATTTGAAAACTTCAAACAAAATGATTGAAGAGAATCAAATGAGGAGTACTCGAGAACATGAAAAGGGTTTCTAAGGGAGTACCTCGTATGAAGAAATAGAAGAGAAGATTGTGGAACCAAAAACATTGGAGGTTGAAGGCTGCAATTGTCAATTAGAAAGCCGAAATGAAATGACGATTTGTAGAACTTGTGCCTTTGTCGCAACTATTCTTCCAAGGTATGGTGTCAAACCAAATAAATAGAACTAAATTAATGAGAAAATACACGTTCTTTTCTAACTAGTTTGACCCAGCTCATTAACAACACAAAAAGAAAATTCAAACGGTTAGCAAATAAAGCACTCAACCACGGATTGGGAGCTATTGACAAACAATCTTATAAATTTAAGTTAATTGAACAAGCACAGGCAAAATCTTGAAAATAGATAACTGTGTGCATGCCAGAATGTGTGTGTTTGTGTATCAGAGTGTCTAACTGTTAGTTGATGTTTACCATTATGCCAGCAACATGTCATTTTTGCAGGTCTGAAATGGTCAATCAAACCTAGTTAAAATCAAAAGTTTAACTCATTATATGAAATATATCTGGCTGACATGATAGTTGAAGAATATGTCCGTACACAGAATGCAAATCCACCCACTAATTCTGTATGGGATAAATAAAGATTTCGTGTGAGTAAAATGACGAAGGAAAGAGAACTGACCTCCACCAAAAAAGCATTTTCATCGGAAGGAGGAGAGAGAAATCATCTAATTCCCAGCATTTTGTTAAAAATAAGAGATAAATTATTTGATCCTACACTTTGACAAAGGCCTTTCTTGCAGGATGCCATAATCAATGAATCAAATACAAAACCATGTACAACAAAACCTCTTTCTAAGAATTTTTCAAACAAGTTAATTACTTCCATGAAGTGTCCATCCTTAACCAACCACCTTACTGGACGAGCAATCAACTTGGGTAAGAACCTATATCTGATAGACTGTTGATACCAATCGACTGCCTCTGAAAACATTCCTTGACGACAAAAGCCATCAATCATGATACAATACGTAAACTCGTTAGGGTTAATATTCTTCCCAATCATCTCGGACAACAAGCACACTTCATCAATCATATCCTCCTTGAAAAACCCCAGAAGCAGAGTGTTAAACGCCACAACATCGGGTTCAAAATCCATGCGATAAAATACATACTTTGCCTCCCTCAACATCTTCTGCTTACAAAAACAATGTATAACTATAGTATATGTACAAATATCCGGCTCTATCCCCCTCTTCACCATCGATGCCCAAAGCTTCAACACATCCTCCCACCTCCCAATCTCCCGTAGCCTACCCATCACTGTATTATAAAAATACACATCCACATCCCAATCCAACAAACACCCCAATTCCCTCAACCTCTCCCCACTCAAATCCCTACAAAACCCCTCAAAAACAGCATGCAAACTCTCCATCGCCGGGCACAACCCACTCCCCCTCATAACATCCAACAACCTCCTAGCCTCATCCACTCTCCCCGCCTTACAAAGCCCGTTAATATAAACCTTATATGTAACCTCATTCGGCCGCCACCCCTTCTCCTCACTCTCCCCCAAAAGCCTCTCCACCTCCCCAAACTCCCCTCTCCCACAAAACCCACCAATCAATACCGTATACGTAACATCATCAGGCGGGCACCCGAAACTCGCCATTCTCTCAACCAGCCCCTCGGCCATTTCGACCCTCCCGTCATTACAATATGCAAGAACGATTGAGGTATAGCATCGAACGGTTGGCGGGCAGTTCTCTTCAATCATTCTGTCAATAATTCCCCAAGCTTCTTCAATACGACCGGCATAGCAGAGGCCATAGACTAAAGTGGAGTAAGTGATGGAGTCAGGGGGGCAGTTGGACTTGAGCATTTGGGAGAGGATGGAGTAGGGGAGGTCGGGGTGGGCAGGGGAGCGGAGGAGGAAGTGGAGCTTGAGGAGGAGGGAGTAGGAGGGGTTGGTGAGGGGGAGATGGGAGAGCTGGAGCTGGGAGAAGAGGGAATGGGCATGGGAGAGGTGGTTGGAGAGGATGGCAGAGTTGATCAGTTTGTTGAAGAAGGAGGTGGTGGGTGAGTGGGAATGGGAGGAGGGGAAGAGGAGCAGGGAGAAGGAGTCGGAGGTGGAGGTTGAAATGCGGCGGAGGGAGGAGGAGGAGGTGGTGGTGGAGGAGAGGGTTGTTAGGGTTTTGAGGAGGTGGTGGTGATTTGGGGGCTTGGGCATGGAGTGAGGGAGAAGGAGAAAGAGAGGAAGATACACGGGTTTAGGGTTTAAGGGTTTGGGGTTGGGGATGGAAGTGTGTTTTCGTTGGCCCAAAGCCCATGGGCTGGCCCATGCATATAGTTTTGTATGTGTGATGCCCGTGTCATATGCGAGGGGCGTGTGATGGACATTGAACTGAGAAAAGTTAACTTAGTTTTTGGGAAGAATAGGCACGTGCCGGTGGTAAGTCAGCAAAATTCTTCCGTTTAAAATATGACAATTTTACCCTTCTCCATTTAATTATTAGTTTTTTTTTGGTAATAAATAGTGATCAAGGTCACCAATCCCATTAATAAACAATTAACGAGATTACAAAATAAACACATACACCAGATATTTCCGTGCCCTTTCGCACACAATACAAAAGATCTATTACAACACAAAGTCTAAATAGGCATGGTAGTACTTGTGATCTACGTCACATAAACTCACAAAACAACACTCCTACCCCCTCCATGGCAATACCCTCCTCCGACTTTCATGTCGAAAGCTATACCGTCTACTCAGCTGTTGTCACTCGAAACGGATTTTCTTCCTTGAACCTGAATGACCTGTCCAATCATTAATTAGGAGAGCAATTTTTCGAATCAATACATGAATATTACATCTAATATTACGAAAGCATAAATCATTTCTATCTAGCCAAAGACTCCACAAAATTGCCCCCGTCGTGATGTCCCACACTATCCTATTGTCTCTCCTAATATGCACGTTTCTCCAAGTCCCCCACAAGTCATCTATGCTCTGAGGGCTGTGTACCAAGTGCCAACCCGATCATAAGGATTCCCATATAATAGACGCTCTAGGGCAACGTATGAAAATGTGGTTTGTGTCCTCCTCCTCCAATTGACAGTGCTGACATGTAACATCTATGTGAAGGATACGTTTCCTCAGGTTGATCTTGGTCAGAATAGCGTTATTGAGTACCAGCCATAGGAACGTTTTGACTTTATTTGGAACCTGAGCCTTCCAAATAATTGATGCGTGGTTGTTTCTAACTCCCCCGTCGTTAAAAAAATCGTACATCGAAGCCACTGTGAACGTGTTACTTTTACCCCTAATCCAATCTCTGTCGTCCTCTTCCTCCCTCTCCGGTTGCACCCCCCTCTCAGCATTTCTGCCAACTCGTCCAATTGTATCTCTCCTTTGTTAGATAGAGAGCTCGTGACTCCCAATCTCAGCCTTCTATTCCTCCACACTTCCCTGACCAGACCATCACCTGTTGATACCTCGTTCGCAAGGTCTGGAAATAACGACTGAAGGGTATTCGCCCCACACCATTTATCCTTCCAGAATCTGGTGTTACTCTCGTTTCCAACCTTACATACAGTATTTGCATGGAAAGCGTCCCCCAGCTTTGCAATACCTTTCCACATGAACGATGTCTTCGCTTGCCTGGACCTTCCTCCAAATCTCACAATTTTCTGCCTTCTATACCTCATGAACGAGTTTCTCCACCAGGCTTTTCTTTGTTTGTGCATCTTCCACCACCATTTTGAAAGTAGGGCCTTGTTCATATCCTTGAGATTTACAATGCCCATTCCGCCATACTCCTTCTTACAAACTCTACCCCATTTCATCAAATGGAATCCATTGCCTTCTGTACCACCTTTCCAGAGGAATCGCTGCCTGCATCTATCGATTCTTTGAATGACCCAATTTGGCCCATTTAATTATTAGTTGCTGACCCAAAATAAACATTAAAGTTTTTTTTTTTTTTTTGCTTTTTATCTTAGTTAGTTAAGTAATAGTCTTTGTCTACAAATTAAGCATATGATGCTTAGTGATATCTTCTTGGTCAGAGCCGGAGCATACGTGCACAAGGCTCGACACAAGAGCAAACCTTTATATGGCGAGAGCTGCAAGTGGGAGAAAGATGAAGAGTAGTTGAAGGCGGTGGCAGTGATGATGTTGATGGAGAAGATGAGGGCAAGAGGCTCGGGAGGAGTTAGGGGTGATCGGGGTGCAGGGTCGAGCGACGAGGGGGCCGGTTCTGCGATGGTGCAACGAAGAGGGGTGGGTTTCAGTTTCGGGAAAGAAACAGAGGAAGGAGAAGAAGGATTTGGGGTGGGGGGGGGGGGGGGGGGGGGGGGGGTAATTTAATTATATCTCTACTACTATAATGGGAGAAGGCCTTAGTGTAATTTGTCTATATCCCAACCCGTGCAACACACGTCTATCTCTCTCTCTTCAGTCTTCATATATCTCTACATATATAATAGAAAAGGGATGATGACTGATGAGTCTACAATGTAATTCATTTTTTCTGTTTTTCTCCTTTTCAATTTTTTCCCCCAAATTTCCCCCCACGTGCATAGCACGTGTAATATACTAGTAATCATAATAAGGGATTAAGTGGTTAGTTAAAGAGAATAAGGGATTAGTGGGTGGTTTAGGAGGAGATTACAGAGAGTGGATTTGTGTGTGCAGTTGGGGAAATTTGGGTCTGGATTATGGGCTTGGGTTTTGAGTATTCCAATGTGGGCTTGAAGTTGAGCTTGAATATAAATAATAGAAGATAATCAAAAATAACAATAACAGTAATCTAATAGAATGGATTAGGATTATAGAGTGACATATAATTTGAGCTTAAAATATATAATCAACAAGAGAAGAAATAAGTTGTAGAATGAATAGGATTTAGGTTCATACATTAATGAATCGAAATAATAAGGATATACTTGGCTTGAGCTTTATACAATAAATAACAAAGAATAGATTAGGAGTTTGAGTTTTACACAATAAATCAACAAATAATTAGATAATAATAAATAATAGTATGGATTGAAATTTCTGGGTTCAAACAAATTAATCGAATATTCAAATGAAAGCAATGAGGTTCAAGAGAATAAAAGAATTTATAGAAGAGAAAAAAAATGAAATACACGAATACGGAAAAAAGAAAAAGAGAAATCCGTATAATTAGAAACGGGGTTTACAATAAAAAAGAAATTTTGGTATATGATGACTAAAATAAGAACTAGTGCACATGTTGATATCGAACAATGAGTAACTAATGCAAAGTAGAAGTGTGAGCATTGCGTGACATGCATCAGTAGAATATTTAGTTTTGAGCATATAGTGAGCTACTTATTTTAAATTAGAAGCCAAGCAAAATAGCATACCTCTTACTGACAGCATTATGCAGCTGGTCTTTCCTCTTTCCGCTCCAACTTGAACCGTCTCAAATCTCAGCAAGAGAAAAACAAACATACACCAAATAATGTACAAGTGAACAAAATAAGAAGAATACCATGCTATTACCTGCTAATGGAAGTACATCATCCTTTAACTTGCACTAAGCTTTCTTATGTTCTTTGACTGAAATGTCTGAAAACTGCCAATACTCACAATAATTTATCAACTTCAAAAATTATCTAATAAAAAAGATATTCAATATACCAAACCACCAAGACCCATGGTGTTAGCACACCAAATAACCAACAGCAGGAAGGATTTAAAGGAATTCACCAAGGGAGGGGGAAAATATCATAAATACCACCAAACTAATTAGTTCTAAGAATTACTCAAAAAGTCCACCACATTGGTTAAAAAACTAAACTGATAAAAAAATATGCCCATCACTCTGTGTCATTATCATCATCCTTTATCCTTGCACAGAAATGAAAAAAAAAATCCATCATGCAACCAAGCGAGGGATGCTACAGAGACGATCTTCTTTACAACTCCAAAAAATAAAGCCCATGAAAGAGTTCTTAAAAAATTGTATTATAAGAAGAAACCTAAATATTAAGAATCAACACGTTAAGCTAAAACATCACTTGATCCCAAAAGGACTTGGTACAATTGAGGCATTTGACACCCTTCTTTCCTTGCAAAGCCAGCCAAATTTTTAGTTGACAATTTTGTAGAATCGTGCATAGCGCCAACAAAATGAGCAGTGTGAATAGTTATTTGGCCAATCTACTAATGTCTGGTCCCGTGCATTGCTCTAACACCATCTAAGGTGGTTGTTTGCTGACTTGGCAATTTGTCTACAATATACATCAGTGGAACCTATTGTTAGGAATTGTGGCCTCAAATACACGTAGGCACGGGGTACTTGAAGTTGGAGAAGAAGAGGAGGAGACAAAGAAGCAAGGAAAGACAAGCAACAAGTAGAAGAAGAGAAGTCTGGAGGGTTGCGGTCGACCGGCTAGGGGTGCGGTCGACCGACCCAGTCGACTGGGAGTTCTTCGAGTGCAGGCGTCCAACAGAAGAGGGGACGGTCGACTGACACTAGGGGTGCGGTCAACCGGTCAGCCCTCTGGGTTGGATCTACACGTTGCGTTCGACTGGCTTGGGGTGCGGTCGACCGACAACGTCGGCTAATTGTTCTTTGGGCCTGCGAGATAAAAGCCCAATTTGCTATATTTGTGTTTATCTTTTAGGGTTTGTTTGGGGACTATATATATAGCTGTAAACTCTAGGATTTAGATATCTTAAGCGCTGATCATTATTCAACTTCAAGAGAGATTGTGCTGAGTGTTTCAAAGGTGAGAGAGAGAGAGATTGAGAGTTGTAATTTTTCTTGTAATCCTTGTATTTCTTTGGGAATAAGAAGTATTGGTTATCTCTGCATATTGGTTGTGTTCTTGTAAGATCCATATATTGTGGTGGCTTGTTCTTAGTTCATCTATTTTTTGAGAGTTTCTATTGCTTTTGGTGCACTTCCGCTATTAGCACTAAGAGTTGAGAGTAGATTTCTCTGACAAGTGGTATCAGAGCAGTTGGTTCGAGATGGCTGATAACAAGATGAAGATCGAAAGATTCGATGGGAGTGACTTCGTTATGTGGAAGATTCAGATGATAGCATATCTTCGTCAGAAAGATATTGATGGTCCGTTGTTTGATGAGAAGTCGGTAGGTGCAGACAAGGATGCGAAGGTCTTGGCAGAGTGGAATCGTTTGGATCAGAAGGCGCTGGGGCATATTCAGTTGGGGCTGCGTAGAAAGGCATTATTTCATATCTCGAAGGCAAAGACCACAAAGAAGGCTATGGAGATTCTCATGGATATGTATGAAAAACCGTCGACATCTAATCAAATTCTTCATCTGAAGAAATTGGTTAATATGAAGTTGAAGGAAGGGGGTTCAGTAGCAAAGCATGTGAACAATTACTATATGGTTTACAACCAGATGGAAGCTGCAGGTTTGAAGTTTTCAGAGAGGGGGCAGTCATTGTTACTTCTATCTACTTTACCCGATAGTTATGGTACGGTGGAACAGACTATTACAAGCACTATGACAGATTCGACGACTCTACAGGATGTAGTGAGTAGCATTCTGAACGAGGAGGTGAGAAGGGTGAGAAACGGGGGATATCCATCATCATCTTCTAGAGATTCTGCCATGTACGTTGAGAATAGACATGGGAGATCTAAGAGCAGTCGAAGAAGAAAGGATCAGAGTAGTTCATCTGAGAGTGGGTCTGATGACAGCGATGGGGGACATAGGCCTGAGTGCTGGTATTGTCACAAGAAAGGTCACATGATGCGCAGATGTAAGGCTTATATGAAGAAGAAGCAGGAGAAACCGAAGAGAGATAACCCAAAGAAAGTCCAAGGAGGGCTTCTTGAGGAGTTATGCTTATCAACTCGGGAGGAGTTGGGCACTCAAGATTGGCATATCGATTCAGGAGCTTCTTTTCATTGCACTCCGAGGAGAGAGATATTTGATGACTACGAGAAGGGTTCTTTTGGAGTTGTGATCATGGGGAATGGTCACCGGTGTCCTGTACGTGGGGTTGGTACTGTTCGCGTGAATACCATTGATGATCAAAGTGTTGTCTTGCGGAAGACAAGGCATGTTCTAGACTTGAAAGAAAATCTTATCTCGATTGGAAGGCTAGACAAAGAGGGGTTGTCTACTACAGATGATAGTGGGGAGTGGTGCATAGTTGCAGGTTCAAGGGTGGTTGCAAAAGGAAAGCGTGGGGGAACGCTATGTTTGCTTAGAGACGTGAGGGGCATTTCTCATGTAGTTGACTTTCAGCCAGAATTGAGTAGTAGGTTGTGTGGGGTGCAACCGATTTCTTTCAGCTGTGGAAGGAAGGTTACTAATTTAGTGGGAGCTGCTGACCATGAAAGTGATCCTAGTGGGCAAGACGTTGCTGCGGTGAGGATACTTTGCGAATTGGCAGTTGAAGCTTCAAGTTGCTCTTGTGAGGTAAAGAGCGCTGGTATCGATATGCGGGATGATGTCAATGAGGGTAACCGAATTGGGACTGTAGGGATTGAACAGTCTGCGAAGTTTATGGAGGTGCCTTCCACGGAGGTTTCTAGTGCAAAAGGTGTATTGAGAGGCTTTGAACCATGCCTGGTGTTGATGGAGATCTTGCAAGGTGGGGAGTCTCATCACATGGAATCCGACACGGGAGGTTGTTTCTCCGGTATTCGTGCTCTAGGCGATTGGTGGAGCACATCCTTCATGAGGCGATGAGGGGTGGTTGTTGCACTCCATGTGGTGGAGTGGCAGAGGTGCTCTTCATGAGAGTGGGGAGTACCTGGGTCTTCCATGAAAGTGGGAGATGGCAGAGATAATGCGAGGAAAGATTGCAATAACTTTGAAGCGTGGTATATTTGGTCCAAGTAGGAGATTGTTAGGAATTGTGGCCTCAAATACACATAGGCACGGGGTACTTGAAGCTGGAGAAGAAGAGGAGGAGACAAAGAAGCAAGGGAAGACAAGTAGCAAGTAGAAGAAGAGAAGTCTGGAGGGCTGCGGTCGACCGGCTAGGGGTGCGGTCGACCGACCCAGTCGACTGGGAGTTCTTCGAGTGCAGGCGTCCAAAAGAGGAGGAGACGGTCGACTGACACTAAGGGTGCGGTCAACCGGTCAGCCCTCTGGGTTGGATCTGCACGTTGCGGTCGACCGGCTTGGGGTGCGGTCGACCGACAACGTCGGCTGATTGTTCTTTGGGCTTGCGAGATAAAAGCCTAATTTGCTATATTTGTATTTATCTTTTAGGATTTGTTTGGGGGCTATATATATAGCCGTAAACTCTAGGATTTAGATATCTTAAGTGCTGATCATTATTCAACTTCAAGAAAGATTGTGCCAAGTGTTTCAAAGGTGAGAGAGAGAGAGAGATTGAGAGTTGTAATCTTTCTTGTAATCTTTGTATTTCTTTGGGAATAAGAAGTATTGGTTATCTCTGCATATTGGTTGTGTTCTTGTGAGATCCATATATTGTGGTGGCTTGTTCTTGTTTCATCTATTTCTTGGGAGTTTCTATTGCTTGTGGTGCACTTCCGCTATTAGCACTAAGAGTTGGGAGTAGATTTCTCTGACACCTATGAGCGTAAGTATGACCAACACATATTAAATGATACCACGTTTATGGCTTGACCATCTAGAGTTGACATGAAAACACTTCTTGTAATTCGTGTGAAGATCATCAATACTGAGTAAAGTGATAAACGGTTGTTACAATGATTACTTTCTGTCCACAACAACAATACAAACAAGCAACTATCAATGAAAGAAGCCCACAGAGACCACCAAAGAGACTTCCGCAAAGACTCTTCCCAAAGTAGCAAAGCTCTACCTAGTCACCTTCGATCGATGGCCAAGAGAGGTAGAATGGAGGAGGATGATCGTCGCCCGGTGGGTAGAGGAAGGGCCGAAGTTGAAGATGTAGAAGAACTGAGAACTAGAGGTCGTTCTCAGATGAGGGATAGTCGACTGAACCATAGAGGTTGGTCGAGGCAAGGAAGATCCGATGGGCGTACTCGAGAGACGTTGGGAAAGGGCAAGAGCATGGCATCGGAGGTGGAAAGAGAGGCTTTCTGACCTCCGACAACTTATAGGAGGTCCTACTTAGAGGCGACACTAGAGGTAAAGCTGGACAAGGGCATACATCCCAAAGACGGGGGGAGGGTTCGTCAGAAATGGAAGTTATGAAGAAGAAGGAAGATGAGGAAGGACAGTGGATTCTATATAAGCCTAAAAGAGTTAAGAAGGCGGAGAAGAAGGCCGAAAAGTTGAGCTCGTCGTCGTCATCGGCTCCATCAGGGAAACCCAAGCTGACCCAATGCCACAAATGTGCCGAGACAGACCATACTATTCACGAATGCGCTAACGATTGGTTTTGTTATGCGTGCAATAAGTCAGGCCACATCTCAAAAAACTACCCCTTGATCAAGTCGACTGGTAGTGTGCAGTCTAAGTCCTCTGCTCTGGTGGGTACCCCGAAAGTCATGGCCAACAAAGTGGATACGGCGAGATCGGAGGAGAGCTTTGATGCAGGAAGAAAAACTATCAAGGCGGTCATCACGCCCACGCCAATCATGGCCGAATTCGAGAGGCGTATGAAGTTGTGCATCATGCTGAAAATCCATTTAGGACACCCAATAATCTCTGCGATGGCTGAAATGTTATCTGAGAGCATTAGACCTATACTACGGGTGAACTGGGATATCCAGAAGGTTAAAGAAGATATTTATGTGGTGTTCTGCGTCTCCGAATATAGAATCACTGAGTTGCTCTCTATTGGAAGTTTAGAGGGGGAAGATTGGTACGTAGCTATAAGTAGATGGTTGTAACACCCCGCAATTTATTTTAAATTAAAAATGCTTTTTTTGATTTTTTGCACGTATGATGCACGTGCAAATTTTTATTCTCATTTTACTATTTTCAATTATAAATTTTTAGCATGCATAAGTTTTAATTAGCCTTCTTTTGATCCATGGACCTAAAGATTAAAATCTAGCCCATTAGGAGAAGAGCTCAGTAGGATAATTAAATTAATTAATTAAAAGTGAGCCCATGAATCAAGCCCATTAATGAAATCGCATTTTTAGTTGTGCTTAGACTAATACATGACAAGTTACAACTTTTTGTACACATTTAGAGTTATAGAAATGTATTCATATTTGTTTGTGCATGTGTGCATGCACACACAAATGTATTTGGAGCGGTTTTGGGGCTAGGGGTGGCCGGTTTTGAGAGGGGGAGAAGAAGGGTTGTGTAACACCCCGAATTCCAAAATACCACTGAATTCGAGTTCCACAAGATCTTTTCACTTCTTTCGTACAATTTTACAAGGAAATAAAAACTTTTCTTTCATCAGAGTTACATTGCACTTGTACATTATCACAGCGGAAGCAATATTATAATAAATTTACATGGAACAACATTTAAATCAATCTTGCGCAGCATGTATACTTCAATTGTCAAGCATCTTTACCCTGTATATAAAACTGTGGGCGCGTCAGTTCATTCAACTGACGAAATAATATACACGGCCATCCTCTCTATGCCGGAAACAATATAACCATTGTCATTACTTAACAAACCACAAACTTGTCACAATCAAAGCTAAAGGGACTATCTTATTGATGTCGTGTTGTGGATGTGCACTTAGTCCTTAATGCAATTATTTGTATTAGATGACACTAATGCGCACTTGTTCAGAGTCTATGCAGCCCATACTACATAGGTCCGAGGGCAAGCCCTTAATCGTTCTTCAACTTGTAGGGTTCAATTCCTCGCCATGACTTACTCTGCTATTGTAACTACGGTAAGTATCCTAGATATTTTCTGACCTACGAACTCATGTCTAGGCGCCCTGGAAGGAATCCCAACGCACTGACACATGACTCATCATGCAGGCATCCTGTGATAATTCACCTCCTACCATAGACATGACACCACCCGCAGTCATCAAACACCCCACGAGCGTCGCCACCGGGACGGTACTCTGGAGCAGTATCCACGCCCTATCATGACTCATCATGGGACATCCTGTGAATACTCTCACGCCGCCAATCCAATGGCCCTCATACTCAATGTTTTTCTCTTATTTTCATCACATCTTCACTATGTATCTAATCCTTAGTTTAATTGAATCATGAATAAAAATCAACTCTTAGAATGTAGCACTTCCACTACACCGATCTTATCCATTTAATTCACATGACCCAACCTTAGTTTTCTCATTTCAAATATCATTTTACAATTCTTTTATTGCCGGTATAAGGCTTGGGTATATCATAATTCTCAATTTCAACTCATAATTGCAACATCGAGTTTTCATACTCATAAATTCTTTTTCATGATTACTCGTATTTCACATTTCATGTTCGCAGCATTCATGCAATCATATTCATAATTCATCATAAGTCATTATGTCATTAAATTTCAATTTCATATACCATGTCAATCTCAATTTATTCAAAACACATAAGTCTTGATAATCTCATTTAATCCTCGTGCTATCGTTCATTTTCTTTATTCTACTTAAAGAGTCATAAATCGTATTTTCATTCACAAACAACACTTAATTTAAACAATGAAAGTCCATCGATACCACATTTAATTTTTTTCTTTTATTCAAAACTTCTCTTTTATCACCACATAATTTTTCTTCTGCAAATAAATACTTTTATAATTTTTCCCAAAGGTAAAACTCCATAGGATTCTATCCAAATTTCACTTCTAACTCACTTTTATTTAGTCAAAATAGTACCCAATTATTTTTCATAACATCTACATTTTTTTAGAATAATTTATATATTTTTTTCAGATTTTTAAAGTCAAATATTTAATTAAAAATCTCAAAAAAAATTAAAATTTCTCAAAACTGCCGAACACAGGCTTCAAACCCGAACCCTGAGAGAAGCCAACCGCAACCACAAGCCAACTAGGCTAGGGTGCAACCACGTTAAGAGAAAGGGATAATTGGGTTAAGTGTTTTGGGTTTTGGGTTTCGGGTTTTGAATTTTTTGTTCAAAACGAAAAATAAAAGGTAGAGCCTAGGTTTGAACTCGAGACCACAGGGTCACCGACCCGTCACTGTAGCGCCCAAGCACCCCACGACCACTTGGTCTAGGTGACCAGATCGTCTCAAAAAGGTTTGGGATTGTTTTAATTCGATTCTTGTTCTCTACTAATTATTAAAATTTTCCAAAACGATTTTTGTTCTTCTTCTTCTCTTTTTGAAATACAACCTTCCAGATTTTGAAACATATATAAATACAGTAAGCCAGTAATTTTAAACTCATTATTTGCCTATAAAACATGCATTTTTGGTCTTATTTTAAGTTGTAGGTCCATAGTGTCGACATTGAGAACAAAACATAGTTGCACACAATTGAATATAATCTTCTACAAAGTACTTCATTCCTTCATCCCTTTATTTACTAGCAGTCTACAATCTTTTTAAAACACAAAAATTTCTCATCTTGCTACGATAGAGTTATCTACATTCAAGCAATCACTTTCACAAGATGCATTCAACTTGTCCCAAAAGTATGGATTTTTCTTAACACACAATGATTCTTAACTATCTAGCATGGCAAAATGTGACATCTTCTAGCAATTTAATTCATAATTTATCAACTAGCAATCATTCCACACACATCTTCTAAATTATCAATTCATCGCTACATGAGGAAACATGGAATCAATTTCACTTAAGTTTTTATTACTAATTCTATCAAAACATTCATAGCATGGTAACTAGAATTAGAAGTATGAGAAACACCCACCTAGTTGGAGAAAAACGAATAGAAAGCTCCTAGAAATCTCCTAGAATGCACGAATGGACCCTTCTCCTCCTAAGTTGTGCCTCAAAATTGCCTCCTCCTCCTTGGATGTAGCAACCCGAGCTCCCCTCCCTAGTGCACTTTCGGCCTCTCCTTGGTTGAGCACACACAAAAAGTCCCCTCAATCTTTTACTCACCAAAACTCTCAATCTTTTCTCACTCTTATCTTTTCTTTCTTTAATAAATTTCTAGTGTAATAAATGAGAAGAACTAGGGGGTATTTATACATTTTTTTGGTGAGAATAGATGACCAGGATTTAATCAAATGGTTAGAGATCAAAGGCTAGGATGAGTTAGGGAGTTGTAGCAACTACCCATGATCACATAACCACCTCAATCCACAACTCCACTCTCCCCATCTCTCCTTGCTCCATCCGGCCTAGTGTAGGTGTGCAATGCACACCCTAGTGCTTGCACGTGCCAACTAGTTACCCCCTCCGTACAAGTGTACATGTGCATAAAAAATTTATTTGTTCATGAAAAAGTCTACAATACAAGTTCAATTGTTTTAAAAGAGAAATAAGTTAAATTGGCTCATTAATGGGCCAATTTAACCATGGGTTTAAATAATTAAAATAGTTAATTAATAAAAGTAGGCTAAAAAGACAATTTGGGCTTTAGATTTTAATTGGGCTTTAAAGGAAAAATTAATTTTTTTTTGAAAAATAAGGGAGAACAAATACTATAAAAATATTTTATACGAAAAAATTATACAAATGAAAATCACACGTGCAAAACACGCAAAATCACAAAAATCCCATAAATGAAAACTAGGGTGTTAAAGGTTGGGGGGTTGAGTTTGTGAAAAGTGGAGAGATGAAGAGTTGTAGGTTTTAGGAATTTAGAACATGAAGAGTTGTAAGAATTAATATGGAGAGTTATTAGGTGTAAAATTATCCATAATAGACCCTAACCATACCCTATAAATAGAGCCTCATTTCCTACTTTTCCTTTGCACCAAAAACATTATCAAAATCAAAAGAAAGAAACAAAGAAAAGAAAGAGAGTAAGAGAGTTCCTTTTGCTTGGAGGAAATTCTTGCTAGGAGAGTTTGCTAGGAGAGGGAGCTATTGCTAGGAGGAGAAGTCTTGCTAGGAGCTAGGAGTCCTTGGAGCTAGAAGTAGTGTTCTTTTCTTTCATTAGTCAAGCTTCACAAAAGGTGTGTGATTTCATTATTTTCTAATGTAGGATATGCATGCTAAAATGAGTAATATAAGAAGAATTTTATGAGAAAATTATAAAGTTCATGCTAGTATAACATGATATATATGAAGGTAGTTTTGTTGATTAAGAAATAGATACCATGCTAATTAAAGATAAGAACTCTTCTATGTTATACACCATGTTAGTAGGTTTACAAAATTTTGTTGCTTATGAAATATATTGACCACATCATGCTTTGATAATTAAGAAAGAAGAAAGAAAGTAATCTTAGTTAGTGGTTGTAATGTATCAACATATGTATGTCCTAATTGAGAAAAATATAAATTATTGTATGAAAGAGTATTCTTGTGAAATTCTCTTATTCAAGTGATACACTAGTATTGTTATAAAAGTGAAATTTGTGAAAAAAATGAGAAAACGAAAAACGACTATTGGTCATGAACACTAGCTTTTCTTTGTAAATTTGAGTTGTTAAAGAAAAACCTAAGTCTATGTGAAAGATGATAAAGAGAATTATTTAAATGGGTGGAAATAGTATTTTTTTTAAATGAAATTGAAAATTGTTGATTTCTATTTTTAAAATTCTAATATCAAGAAAAAGTTTGTTTCAAAATTATTAGAAAGATTTTGATCTTTTGAATGAACAAGTTTCATGGAAAAAGAAACATTTCAGAATAGTTGAACAAAAGTACATTTGTACATTTTCTAAATAGAAAATGCACTTGGCCTTACTGGTTAGCCAGTGCAATATAGAGCTTTCTTTGAAAGAGATCTTGAGTTCGAAACTTGATAGTTGCATTCATTTTTACCCTTTTTTCCCGAAACTGAGACTTGATTCATAAGAAAATTTCGGCAAGAGCTTAACACAAAGTCCAAAGGGACTAAGTGGCTAGTGGGCTCGAGTTGGGTGCTGGCTATGTTTGTCGCAAGGCTTGGGTTCAAAACCCATGCCTCACTTTTTTTTTTTTTGGGTTTTTACTGATGAATGTTTATTTTATTTGGAATTAAACTTTAGTATTAATATAAAATGAAGTGGAAATATTAAGAGATAGTTTCTTGTATATTTTTTTTTGAAGTGTAAAAAGAAATAAAGTTGTGAGAATATAATTTTATGGTGAAAAGTAGTATTTTGTAAATTGATCTTTTAAGAAGAATTACACTTGTATCATGTTTAAGAAATATTTTTGTGAATCGAAACAATGTGATAACTTAAAATTGTCATAACAATTCATGTGGTGAAATTTGTGTATTTGAAAGTAATGCTTGTTTAAAAAGAATATGAATAAACAACTAGATCTTGAATAGTGTCGAGATTGTGACTTATTGTGTGACTAAGTTGAAAGATGAAATTATCTAGGTTTAAGTCAAGATTATTGAAAGGGTGTGAATACCCATGATTCTTGTACATGAAAAATTATGGTTTAAGAGTTAGTAAGACCTCGGGTACCGGCACTATTGAAAGAAAGGATTTGAGATATGATTTTTTTTGTTGAGATTTTGCCATGGAGCGATCTCGTATTTTGTGAATAAGTCCGTAGGAGGTAAAACTAATTCTACGGATGATGACTCATTCATATCTTGAACTAAACAATTAGGCACATAAATGAAGTTGTAGTAAGACCTAGGCAAACGTAAGTGGGGCACTCTATATAGTCGGGCGGTGGGCTTGTTGCGGTGGTTCACCGGGGCTATAGCCTCAGCAAGTGGACTGTGGTTGCTTCGTAGGAGACGAACTTTTATTTTAAATCTGGGACTATGCATAGTCAGGCGGATAGTTTGTCGTTCTCCATGTATATACGTATACCGGGGCTAGAGGGGCACTTGCGGGAGGTTCGCACGACGAGGAGTCTGTATAACAGTCGAGCGGGGGATTCGTTGCGATGGTTCGGGACTGGGATCCGTACTTGTGGAACGTCTTAACTTTGTCTTATTACTGGGTAGTTGTCATGGCGAGGGATCGAGCCCTTTATTGTGGAGTACGTAGGTTCTTGCCTTCGGACCTATGTAATATGGGATGCATAGAATCCGAACAAGTGTGCATTAGTGTCATCCTAGTATAAATTGTGTGCATTAGGCATTAAGGCATCGCATACACTTACATGTTTAGCGTAGTCACAATTTAACACTTTATTCATTCAACTCTTGTGATTTATTAAAATAATGAGATCGTTATATGTACGACATAGAGAGGATAGCCGAGTATAACATTTTCTTTAGTTGTAAGTAACTGACGTGCCCACATCTTAATATGCAGGTAATGGACTTTTCATGAAGGAATAAAGATATTATGATGCAACCGATGACTCATTTTGATAATGTTGTATAAGTTGTATTTTGTTTTCAATGTTGTAATCTTTCATTCTTCCGCTGTGTAAACGAAGATGTAAATGAACTCTGATGTATTATTGAAAAGTTTTAATTTCCTTGTAAAATTGTACGAAGTGAAGTAAAAATCCTGTGAAATCTTGAATTCAGTCTTATTTGGAATTCCAGTCGTTACAGATGGTATCAGAGCATGCTTCACAAGTAGTACAAATTTATAAGGAACGACACCCTAGAGTGGACACTAGCGTGTGAGTTTCAACTTATAGAGATTTAAACTTATGTTTGTGCTGCTCTATGAGATGACATTTTCTCCTCCTTTTCCCTATAAGATGGTCAATCAGCATGATCCCCAGAATGAGGCACCTTGGTTTGTTCACTTCAAGGATGAAGAGGAAGAACCAATGGATGAAGAAGAGGACCCAGAAGAAGAACCAGAGGAGGAGGAAGAAGAACCATTTGAGATAGAGGAAGAGTTTCCCGAGTCCAGGGAGATTACTCTACCTCCACCTGATCTTCCCGAAGACTCCCTAGAAGAAGAACTCGTCCCAAATAACCCAAATGACATTGTTGCTTCTCTTCGATGGGAATTGGACGCTCAAAAGTGGAGATTTAACCACTTGGAATCACAAAGGGCACGGGACAAAGAGCGCATCCGGGAGCTGAACTTTCAAGTGTGCGAGCTTGAGAAGGTCCGACTCGTGAATGGTCGACATTTTGCCAAGTTGGACCACATCACTCGCTGGGACAAGGGAGAGCGATAGCAAAAATTCGAAGACATGAGGAAAGAAATCCAAGAACTACGGGAAGAGCTCAGAGAAGCCAAGAGAAACCGTAGAATCTAGAATATTTTTCTGTAATGGATGTGATGGAACAAAATTTTTCTTTTTGAATGTAAAGAATTTAAATTTTGAATGAATAAAATTTTGTTGAAGCGATGTTATTTGTGTTATTTATGATGAATAATGATGACTTTTATGACTCAGAAATGGCACAAAGGATCATGAACGGTGAAGAGCACAACGGTGAAAATGGACTGGACCTAGAGACTGAACTGGCTCGAGTCTATCAAACCCTAAATGCTGTCGCGCAAACATCGCTGGAAACAGGGGATCTGGGCCAGTAGTGCATGTTCTGGGGGCAATCAGGTTGGTTGAATCATTCAAAAGGATGAAGCCTCCGGTATTCTAAAGACAGGCAAATCCAGACGTAGCTGACGACTGGATCAGACAGATCGAGACGGTGTTTGACGTACTAGAAACCCCAGAGGTCTGCAAGGTGAAACTAGCTACCATTCAACTTGAAAAGGATGTAGGTGTCTAGTGGCAATCGCTAAAAAGGACCGTGGGCAATGTACAACTCTCATGGGAGGATTTTCTTGATGAATTAAGGAGCCACTACTTTCCATTGGATGTTCAGAAAAAGAAGGCCATGGAATTTCTAAGCTTGCAGCACGGCGGAATGTCGGTCTGGGAATATGAGACCAAGTTCAACCAGCTCTCCAGGTACGCACCTGAATGGTACAGGACGAAGCCAAAAAGGCACGCAAATTTGAGCAAGGGTTGAGACCCAGTCGGAGATCCAGGATGATACTGTGGTAGGGTAAAAATGGCCTGGGGCCCAACCAGGGCCCAGAACAGCTCTCGCTCAAAAATGATAAAAACAACAATCTGGCTCGGCTTCGAACCACTACAGGGTCGGCACCGAGCCGCAAGTTCACCCCAACAGAACTGGTCTCCTCGTATCCGACGAGCCTCAAGGGCCCTCGGCCTCCGATCCGCGATAGCCCCACGGGCCGTCCGCCCGGCCTGGTAAAGAATGAAGATGACCTGGCACAACCTAGGCCATCCGATTCTCCCAAAGGCACAGGAGCCCCATGATCAGCCATGTCAGCTCCAAATACCACCAAGGGCTTTGCCACGTCAGCCCTATACCACTCTTGGCACTGCCACATCCGCCCTAAACCCCCTGGGCCTCCTGCCACGTTAGGCCCATGGGCTTTCGGGTCCCAGACCCGGCCCCCAAGCGGATCCAAACCCGGTTGGAATTCCCTATAAATACCAGACCCTCACCCACCTTTTCAGGTAATCAATCTTTTGCCACCCAAATTTTCCTAGTTATTGCTACTCTCTCACAGAGACTGACTAGATCATCGGAGGGTCCGCCACCGGGATAAACCCCGGTGTTTCAGGACCATCTGCAGGTACTCGAGGCGAGGCAATCCGGGCCGATCCTCCAGCGCCGAAGCGAGCCTCCCGCTCGTCGTCCCATGTCGCACTCTTCCCTCATTACAAATTGAGTCTGAACTCACACCTGGTGCATCCACACTGCGACCAAAAACAAACCGCATCAGGTTGGCGCCATCTGTGGGAACACTTTATTCGGTACGGAGGACAGTCCGAGCCTCGCCACCGACGCTCTCCCTCGACCCGATCTCCCATGGCTCCCCGAGCCCGAAGATCGGCCCGTTCCGCCCGAACAGACGGGTCTCCCCCCGAGGGGGCCCTCGACGGAGGGCAAGCATCCAATAATTCGGGTGGAAACCTGGACCCCAACGAAGCGTTTCACGCGTCGCCGAACCCGACCTCCGTCGGGTCATTCTGAATAGAAGGGCTAGCCAGGCTAGGGGAGGGACCGCTTCCAACTCGGCCCCGAACCATTCCAGGCCCGCACAAGGGGAAAGGCCGTCGGCACTCAGCCGCATCGGCCGAATTCCTACGCCCCGACCCGACCCTTCCGACCATGGCGGGGTCACCAGGGGCGAGTTCAGGAGCTTCAGAGATGAAATCTTGGAGGCCCTCCATGGAGCGCCAAGGTCTGCGACCTATGGCCGAGCCCACCAAATGAGCGATGGGAGGAGTCACACCCGTCCGCCGCCGCCCCCTCCGGAACGCACAGACGAGATGCTCTGATGCCTCCTAGAGATGGAGAATCGCCTCGAGCGCATCGGCAACGGGAATCCCAACCTAGCCCAAGGTCGGGGGCCTTCTCGACCTCCATTCTCTGTCAACATCATAGAAGCGGAGATCCCTCGGAACTTCCGACCTCCGCAGTTCGAGACATACAACGGCGAGGGTGATCCAGCTGATCACATGGAGGGCTTCAAAACCCTCATGATGATTCACAGCGCTTCGGATCCCCTGCTGTGCCGAGCCTTCCCGGCCACCCTCCGGGGTCCGGCCAGGGATTGGTTCTCCAAACTCTCCCCTGGCTCGATCTTCTCGTTCGACCAGCTGGAAGCCAGCTTCCTGGCCCACTTCATCACTAGCCGGAAGAGCGAAAGGACGAGCGCTTCCCTGCTCGACCTCAGTCAGAGGGAGGGGGAGTCGCTTCGTAACTTCGTCAAGAGGTTCACAACCGAGGCCAGATCTGTCTCTGCCCTCGACGCAGGGGTCGCCTCGGCAGCTTTCCGACACAATGTCCGCCACAACCAGCTAAAGATCTCCTCAGCAAAGAGGCCACCTCTGGACTTCCCTGACCTTCTCAACCAGGTCGAGAAGTACATACGAGCTGAAGAAGCTCTGAACCCAGAGGGCAGCAAAGAAGTCGTGGGGAAGGGCAAGCGCAGGGTCGACGAGGCCGAACCTGCCAAGAAAACAGCAAAGGAAGGGGTCGGCGCGAAGAGGGCACCTCCGGTCCCTCGCTTCGAAAGGTACACTCCCTTGACACATAACTTGTCCGCCATCCTCTTAGAAATCGAGGATAAGGGCATTGTCCGACTACCTCCCCGATCAAATAACAACAAGAAGCGAGATCAGCACTTCTACTGCCGTTTCCACAGAGATCATGGGCACGAAACCGACCAATGTCGGGCCCTGAAAGACGAGATTGAGGAACTCATCTTACGAGGGTACCTCCGAGAATTTACCAGAGAAGGCCCACGGGATCGGCGAGATGCTAGGAACCGGAGGCCTTCGCCTCCGAACCCTACTCCGAACCGCATCCAGGGTCGGGATCCCGAACCCGAGGGAGCCGCGGATACGCCATTCATCTTGCACTGTGTCCACGGAGGGCCAATGGGAGGAGAATCAAATACTTCCCGAAAAGCCTTCATCCGAGAGGTGAATGCTGTCCAAGACAACCCCTCGCCCAGGTTGCAACCGGTGCCTGTCTCCTTCTCCGGAGAGGACCTCGAAGGCGTTCGCCTCCCTCATTGCGATGCCCTTGTCATTGGCCTCCATATGGCTAATTGTGAGGTTCGACGAATTCTCGTCGACAACGGCAGCTCGGTAAATATTCTCTTCCTCGAAGCCTTCGAGAATCTCAAGCTACCCAGAGGCAAGCTCAAGCCAGCCGGATACACCTTGCATGGGTTCTCTGGCGTCCCTGTCGTGATAGAAGGGATTGTTACTCTCGACGTCACCGCGGGATCGGCTCCTGTCAAGAGGACCGAGTCCATGGACTTCATGGTGGTAAACGTCAAGGCGGCTTACAATGCCATACTCGGCCGACCCGGATTATGCTCCCTTCAAGCGGTACCTTCGGCTTACCATCTGAAACTTAAATTTCCCACCCCGCAAGGGGTCGGCATCGTCCGAGGTAGCCAAGAAGCAGCACGGTCGTGCTACATGACCGCCGTCGGAGGGGGTGTGTTCCCCCTCGACGCCGTTGAGCTCGAACCCGAGAGGGACGGCCCCGCTCCAGAGCCTGTCGACGAGCTGGAGGAGGTCCCGTTCGGCGCCGAGGATGAATCGAAATGGTTCCGGGTGAGCCGCTCGCTCCCCGAGGACTTGAAGCCAGGTATAATCGCCTGCATCCGCCGCAACGTTGATCTCTTCGCCTGGAAGCCCTCCGACATGCCCGGGATCTCCGAAGACTTGATTATGCATCGGCTGAGCGTCATCCCAGACTCTAAGCCGGTCGTCCAAAAGAGGCGCAAAGTCACCCCGGAGAGGCAGCAAATTGTGAAGACAGAGGTCGACAAACTCTTGTCGGCTCGATTTATTCAGGAAGTCAGCTACCCCGAGTGGTTGGCTAATGTCATCATGGTGAAGAAGGCAACTGGGGGCTGGCGGATCTGCATCGACTTCACGGATCTAAATAAAGCATGTCCAAAAGATCCTTTCCCCTCCCCCGCATCGACGCTTTAATCGACGCAACCTCGGGGCATGAGCTACTGTCCTTCATGGATGCATTCTCAGGGTACAATCAGATCCGGATGTTTCCACCGGACATCTCCAAGACCTCGTTCATCACCGACCAGGGTCTTTTCTGCTACCGCATTATGCCCTTCGGGCTAAAAAATGCCGGAGCCACATACCAACGGCTTGTCAACAGAATCTTCAAAGACCTGATCGGCCGCAACGTGGAAGTCTATGTCGACGACAAGCTCGTCAAAAGCCGGGCCGGGCCGGACCACGTCGCCGACCTCGAGGAAGCCTTCGGAGTCCTCCGGCATCACAACATGAGGCTCAACCCGGCTAAATGCGCCTTCGGCGTCTCCACTGGGAAATTCCTGGGGTTCATCATCATCCAGCGCGGCATCGAGGCGAACCCCGAGAAAATCCAAGCTATTATTGACATGGCCCCGCCCCGGAATGTCAAGGAGGTTCAGAGGCTTACGGGCCTGTTGGCTGCAATCGGCCGTTTCCTCTCCAAGTCAGGGGAGAAGTCTCTCCCCTTCTTCAAGGCTCTACGCAGAAAAGGGGGCTTTGAGTGGGGTACCCATCAACAAGAAGCCTTCGAACAGCTGAAGAAGTACCTCACCAACCCTCCTCTCCTCAGCAAGCCTGAGCCGGACGAACCACTATGGCTCTACCTGTCCGCCTCGGATAGCGCCCTCAGCGCCGTCCTCGTCCGAGAAGAAGATGGAGTACAGAGACCATTGTACTATGTAAGCAAAGTCCTGCTCCCCGCCGAGACGAGGTACGCAAAGATAGAGAAGGTGGCCTATGCTTTGGTCATGGCAGCCCGGAAGCTTCGTCCTTACTTCCAGGCCCACTCCGTCCAAGTACTGACCGACCAACCACTGAAAACTATCCTTCACAAGCCCGAAAACTCCGACCGCTTAGTCAAGTGGTCAATTGAGCTGAGTCAGTTCGACATCAGCTACCAGCCGAGGACAGCCATCAAAGGGCAGGCCCTCGCCGAGTTCATAACCGAGTGCACCGTCTCCGAGCAGCCCAGTACTGAGGCCTCGGATCCGACCTGGGAGGTCTTTGTCGATGGATCATCATGCGAAACGGGGAGTGGGGCTGGCATCATCCTGCTTGGCCCCGACCAATTCTTACTTCAATACTCCCTCCGCCTCAACTTCCGGCCTCCAACAATGAGGCGGAATACGAGGCCATGATCGCAGGATTGACCCTAGCACATCGAGCTGGAGCCAAGCAAATCCGGGCCTTCAGCGATTCTCAGCTCGTGGTCAATCAGATCACCGGAGAATACGAAGCCCGTGATGATCGCATGGTGAGGTATTTGGCAGTGGTCCGACGTCTCCTAGCGTCCTTCTGCCACTCCACAGTCATTCGAGTCCCTAGGGAGCAGAACGCTCAAGCAAACGCGTTGTCAAAGCTCGCCTTTTCCTCCTTCGAGGGTCTCGACCAAACGGTATTCATCGAAATCCTGTTGAAGCCGAGTATCAACGATCAAGACCAGGAGGCAATGTGTGTCCAAGACGGTACCAGTCCAGACGACTGGACCACTCCCATCCGAAGATTCTTAGTCAGTGCCGAGCTTCCTGAAGACCGGGCCGAGGCCAGACGGGTCAGGGTCCGAGCTGAAAGGTTCGTCATGATTGATGACATCCTCTTCAAACGCTCATACACCTTGGCCGACGGCAAACCATACCTCCGCTGTCTCACCAGCGACGAGGCCAGCTACGCGCTGAAAGATCTTCATGAGGGGATCGGCGGATGCCACATGGGAAGCAGGACACTTGCTCGAAAGGCCCTGAATCAGGGGTACTATTGGCCGACCATGCTCCAAGACTCGCAAGACTTAGTCAAGAGGTGCGGCCCATGCCAAAGGTTCTCCCCTATCAAGAGGCTTCCTCAAGCCAATCTCCGATCCCTGGCTAGTCCTACGCCATTCGCCATGTGGGGCATGGACCTTGTGGGCCCCTTCCCTGTGGCAATAGGGCAGAAAAAATTCTTGATAGTCGCCATCGACTACTTCACCAAGTGGCTCGAAGCCGAGCCTCTGTCCAGCATCACCGAGCACCAAGTACAACAATTCTTTTGGAAGAACATCATTTGCCGGTTCGGAATCCCCCGGGTCCTCGTTACGGACAACGGAACCCAATTCCAAGGTCAGAACTTCCAAACTTTCTGTGCAGACATCGGCATCCAGCAACGTTTCTCCGCTATTTGCCACCCTCAGTCCAATGGCCAAGCAGAGAACGCGAACAGGCAAATCCTCGACGGCCTCAAAAAGCGCCTCGACAGTTCCCCCAAAGGGCTGTGGGTCGAAGAATTGCCTAGCGTGCTATGGGCGCACCGAACCACCAAGAGGATCCCCACGGGAGAAACGCCGTTCAACTTGACCTACGGGACGGAGGCAGTTATCCCCGTCGAGGTTGGCCTGCCTTCCCCCCGGATCATAGCCTTCAATGAAGCTGACAATTCGTCCGGCCTGAGGGCCAACCTGGACCTCGTCGCCGAGGTCAGAGAGAAGTCTTCAATCCGGAGAAGCATCTACCAACAACGGATCGAGAAGTTTTACAACAAAAAGGTCCGCCCCACAAACATCAAGGCGGGGGACCTCGTGTTACGAAAACTATCCGTCTCTGATCCAACCAAGAAGAGGAAATTGGCTCCCAACTGGGAAGGCCCATACCGTGTAGTCGAGGCTGTACGCCCTGGTACATACCGACTGGCAGATATGGACGGCCGGCTCATCAGCCAACCCTGGAACGCCGAGCACCTAATGAAGTTCCTGGAAGAGCGAACATAGGTTCTAGCTTGGCTAATGTAAATAGTATTTTTTTGTAAGCTGTCATGTGTAGAGGGCCGTTTTAGCGACCCTCCCTATCTTATATGAAAGAAATCTCTTTTTGTCAAACTCCAAACGCCTCGGCAGGTCCGACCTAATACCGGACAATGGGATCGGCACCCGAGTCCTCACTCTGGTATCGTCCCCAGCGTCTCGGTAGGTCCGACCCGGCTTCAGGCCAGGAAGTCTTCCCAACGCCCCACGCCGATCCCTCACGGATCGACGGGGCCGAACCTCACCTCCGCCATCATTCACTACACTATTAGCCAGAGCAAAGAATGAAAAGAATTCTTTATTCATACTCCCTTATTAGTTCTGAGAAAACAAATAGAGACCGTTACAGGACCACTCCACTCATCTCAAACTGGAGGAAGTCGCCATCTTAGGGCCCCTCGGGTCCGACGAATGGCGGGACCACTCCGACCGAACGACTAGGAGCCCTCTCCTCGTCGTGGTGGTCCTTAGGCTCAGCCACGGTCGACACACCAGCCACAGAGCTCTGGGCATCAACTGGTCGCACACGCTCCAGCAGCAGCAACGCAGAGGGAACCCCCTCCGCTCGCCGGCCCACCGAGGAGGATGCCGAGACACCTAGCATCGTCTTATAACGGTGTATCTCCATCTCCTTTTCCACAATGACATCGCGAAGTAACCTCTCAGAGGAGGGCCTCTGCACCGATGCACTCGACATGGTATATCCAAGACCGACACCGCCGAGGTCCCGATCCACCATCGCCCTCCTCAGCCGGCTCGCCTCCTCACTTAAGGCTTCAGACTTATTCCGATAATAGTTAAAGGCCGCATCAGTGTCACGAGCTCCCTTTCGGTAGCGAACCAACGTGGCCTCCAGGGCCTCAACTTTGCTCCGGAGCCACGCCATGTCGGAACGACGGAAAGGGGAGCCGCAACCTACAAGAGAACCAGCCCACTCAAAACACATAAGCAAGGAGGTTCGGAAATATCCGAGGTCAAAACACTTGGCCAGTCAAAAATCTTTTTTTATAAATGGAATCACTTCGTACAAAAAATGCGGTGGCCAGTCCGTGGAAGGCAAATACAATCGAGAGATGGAAAAAGAAAGACAAAACTATACAACTTGTTTTCCCACCTCAACATCGGCCGGGTTCACAGGGAGGTCGGTAGCCGGGTCATCAACGGGCCCTTCTTCATTGGGGGTCTTCGGTGTCCCCTCGATCTCCATGTCGTAGTCGAAGTTGGAAAAGTCGACGGTCGGGTAGAAGTGCCTCACATGACTGAGGGCCTTCGCATAGCACTCGTCCTGGGCTTTGATCACCAGGAGCTGACCCGCCTCCGTCAACTCATCCTTCTCCTTGGCGAACCTCTTCTTCTGAGCCGCCATCTTCTTCGCCCATTCCTCCTTCTCCTTGTCGAACGCCGTCTTCATCTCCTACTCCTTCTTGTGAGAGCCTTCGAGCTCTATCTTCATCTCTTTCATCTCCTGCACGGCCTTATCAGCCCGGTCTCGCTCCCGCTTCAAGGCCGCCTCGTAAAGGCCCCTCACGTGGGCCCCCTGCACGGTCGCCTGCAGTAACCAAGCATCACTAAGAAAGACTCCTTTACAACATTTCACAAGGCAAGTGAGGTCGGCAGACTTACCAGCACATTAGCCTGCGCGAGGCGCGTGTACGCATCCTCCAGGCCCTCGGCGTTCATCTCCGCGCGGTCCCGAGGGGTCGCCAGCTTAGCCGCCACCTCGACAGCCTGGCGCCCTCGGGTCAAACAGTCACCCTCGCGGATCGACCAAGCCGGCACCCACGGTCGCCGCAACCTCTCCTCTACCTCTGCCTCCACCAGGGGACCCTTCCCCTTATCAAGATCGGCTGCCTTTCCCTGGTCCGAGCCCCCCTGAGCCGCCACGTCCTTGCCCGTCTCCGAGCGAGTCCTTTTGGCCCTCAGCTGAACTGGGGCCTCGGAGACCACCTAGGACGACCCCCTCGTCTTCATCGCGTCCCCCTTCTTCTCGGCCTTCTCCTTCTTCATGGCGAGCCTCTTTGCCTTGATTGATTCGGGATCCATACCTGCGAAAAAATCCATTAAGAACAATGAGCGCAAAAGAACAACAAGACCGAGAGAAAAGAAACAACTACATACAAAGCACGGCCGGGCTCAGTCCGACGCTCGCCAGGTGACCCTCCGTCACCTTCGGCCAACTGATACTGTGTGACAGACGGAGGCGCTCAACCGACCTCCACACCTCGGCTGTCAGATCCCTCGGCCTCGGCGCTTTAAAGCTCGGCTTAGAATGGTTCCATCGAGTAGGGATGTTCCAAGGCTCCTCACTCCGGATCACCAAATATTTTTTCTTCCACTCCTTGATAGAGTCTGGGTGACCATGGACGACCTTCCCCTTACTCCGAGGCGAGATATAATAAACTCCCTCTGACTTCCCTGACGAGCTGATCATCAACATCGCTCGGAACACATTCAGTCGGAGGGGCACCTTCTGCTCCTCGCACAACAGCACGAAGCAGATGATCTGCTTCCAGGAGTTCGGCCCATACTGCATCGGCACCAAGGATGCCCAATTCAACACCTCCCGAACAAACGGATGGACCGGCAGCCTCAGTCCAGAGATAAAGGCGTCCGCTGGGAAGATGCAGTACCAAGCAGGTAGGGGGTCGGTCGGACGCAGGGTAGAGTTCGGCAACATAAGCTCGTAGCCGGGCCCAATGTGGTACGCCAACTGCAAAGCCTCCAAGTCTCCCGCCTCCAAGACGGTCGGAAGCATGTCCATCTTCACCCTCTTCCGGCTCGGCGAAGATGGCTGGACCCCAAAAAGTTCCTTATCGGAAAGGTCGTCGGGGTACCGACGGAACGACTTCGGTTGTACGGGTGACCCTGTCCTTAAATTATGGAAAACAGGCGCCTGGCTCGAGCCACCGGCCCTCGACCCCTTCTGCTTCGGAGCCCTCTTCTTCTTGGCTCCTTCCGGCGAGGGGGTTGATAATCGCCCCAGACCGGTCGGAGCGGGGCTCGAACCCACACCCTGACATGTGGATCTTCCCCCCGCACCTCCGGCTTCACCCTCCTCTGGGCCACCCTCCTCTTCGGAAGCCAACTCTAGGATCTGGACTTCGTCCGAACTGTCGCTTGCTTCCTCCGACTCGCTACTCTCCACCACGAAAGGTTTCCGGGAGCGTAACGGCCTCACATTGTACACCGGCTCCTCCTCGCCTACCGGCTCCTCCCACGAAGTCGAATCGGAAGGCTTCGCATCGTGTACTGACTCCTCCTCGAGCACTGGCTCCTCCCACGAGGTCGATTTCGAGGCAGGTTTCCCTTTCCCCCTCGACGTCGACGCCGACGAGCCAGACTGAGCCCTGTCCATCTGTGCCTAGCAAAAGAAACTTACAAACTAACCTTTTGAATGCCTCAGACTGACGAGCCGGTGATGCTAAAACAGTCAAAGCCGAGCACTGAAGTGTTTGATTTCTTTTTAAAAAAAGACAGCAGGAGAGAAATGAGCAGAATAGAGAAAGGGGGGGGATATTTATAGAGAGAGAGGCGACGCCTCGATTTTCGCGTCACTGTTCCTCGAATAGTGCGCATCTGCCACCAATGGAATCACGCCACGTCATCCTCAAAACTGGCGCTGCTGACGTCACCTAGCGCCGGTTGGCGACCACACAGAGATCGGTTCGGATGAAGTGTTCGGCAGAGAAAAATTTTTACTAAAGATTTAAGGCTCCAGGGTTCGGTCGGCTCCCCTCTCACCCGCGAACAACTCGGGGCTTACAGCCGCGGCAACCGAAACCCCAAATTGTTCCCGGGTGGGAGAAAAGCCACCATCGCCTGCGCCCCGGGCTCCAGGGCTCGGTCGGCTCCCCTCTCACCCGCAAATAGGTCGGGGCTTACGGCCTCGGCAGCCGAAACCCCGAACTGTTCGAGGGTGGGAGAAAAGCCACCATCGCCTGGAACCCTATCGGAAGGCAGATCAGCCCGCCTCCAGTCTCTAGCTCCTTCGGGCTGACAGACCATCAGAAATAGTCAACACCAGAAGGAAGACAGAAGTCGGAGACGACCCATCTGTCCGAGGCTCTTCAGCCCCAGGTCCGAAAAACGGTTGATACCCCTCCCGTCCTGATCTCTCTCGGGCCAAACAACCGTGTCAGGGCCGTCTGACCCGAAAAAGGATCCGGACGGCAAAGTCACCACCAATCTGAGGCTCCTTATCCCCCGGTCCGAATTTCGGTCGTTATCCCTCTCGCCCTGATCTCCCTTAGATCTGGCTATCGTATCAGGGCCATCAGATCCAAGAGAAGATCCAGGCGGCAGAATAACCACCCCTCCGGCACGACCAGGGTTAAAATTTTGCAAGAGAGAGACGTCCGCCGAAGCAGACACCTCTGATGGCCGATGGACCACCCTTGCTGTGATCAAACCCGCTGTAGGGAGAGGGGTATTTATAACCTCCCCCATAGACCTGCCATTCTGCCATGGGGAAAGCCAAACGACGGAAGCCTAAGCACCATGCATTTATTAGGCGGCGCCATTAATGCCCCTAGGAAATTGGAACATTTGCACAGATCCCAGAGCGCCTTCAATGCTCCGCAAAGACGGCAAACCCATAATCCCTCGCCAGCTCGAGGTTCGGTCTAGCACCAGGGTAGTCTTCTCAGGAAGGCTCAACGGCTCGCCATCACCCTTGCCGACCCATAATCCCTTGCCAGCTCGAGGTTCGGTCTAGCACCAGGGTAGTCTTCTCGGGAAGGCTCAACGGCTCGCCATCACCCTTGCCGACCCATAATTCCTCGCCAGCTCGAGGTTCGGTCTAGCACCAGGGTAGTCTTCTCAGGAAGGCTCAACGGCTCGCCATCACCCTTGCCAACCCATAATCCCTCGCCAGCTCGAGGTCTGGTCTAGCACCAGGGTAATCTTCTCAGGAAGACTCAACGGTTCGCCATCACCCTTGCCGACCCATAATCCCTCGCCAGCTCGAGGTTCGGTCTAGCACCAGGGTAATCTTCTCAGGAAGAATCAACTGCTCGCCATCACCCTTGCCGACCCATAATCCCTCGCCAGCTCGAGGTTCGGTCTAGCACCAGGGTAATCTTCTCAGGAAGACACAACGGCTCGCCATCACCCTTGCCGACCCATAATCCCTCGCCAGCTCGGGGTTCGGTCTAGCACCAGGGTAGCCTTCTCAGGAAGGCTCAACGGCTCGCCATCGCCCTTGCCGGCCCATAATCCCTCGCCAGCTCGAGGTTCGGCCTAGCACCAGGGTAATCTTCTCAGGAAGACACAACGGCTCGCCATCGCCCTTACCGACCCATAATCCCTCTCCAGCTCGAGGTTCGGTCTAGCACCAGGGTAATCTTCTCAGGAAGACACAACGGCTCGCCATCGTCCTTGCCGGCCCATAATCCCTCGCCAGCTCGAGGTTCGGCCTAGCACCAGGGTAATCTTCTCAGGAAGACACAATGGCTCGCCATCGCCCTTACCGACCCATAATCCCTCGCCAGCTCGAGGTTCGGTCTAGCACCAGGGTAATCTTCTCAGGAAGACTCAACGGCTTGCCATCACCCTTGCCGACCCATAATCCCTCGCCAACTCGAGGTTCGGTCTAGCACCAGGGTAATCTTCTCAGGAAGACACAACGGCTCGCCATCGCCCTTACCGATCCATAAACCCTCGCCAGCTCGAGGTTCGGTCTAGCATCAGGGTAGCCTTCTCGTGAAGGCCCAGCAATTTGCCATCCCATTTTCTCGACCATAAACACTCCTCCACAGCTAGCTCCCGCACCCCCGCAGGAGTGGGGGGCTTGTGTGGTAGGGTAAAAATGGCCTGGGGCCCAACCAGGGCCCAGAACAGCTCTCGCTCAAAAATGAGAAAAACAACAATCTGGCTCGGCTTCGAACCACTACAGGGTCGGCACCGAGCCGCAAGTTCACCCCAACAGAACTGGTCTCCTCGTATCCGACGAGCCTCAAGGGCCCTCGGCCTCCGATCCGCGACAGCCCCACGGGCCGTCCGCCCGGCCTGGTAAAGAATGAAGATGACCTGGCACAACCTAGGCCATCCGATTCTCCCAAAGGCACAGGAGCCCCATGATCAGCCATGTCAGCTCCAAATACCACCAAGGGCTTTGCCACGTCAGCCCTATACCACTCTTGGCATTGCCACGTCTGCCCTAAACCCCCTGGGCCTCCTGCCACGTCAGGCCCATGGGCTTTCGGGTCCAGACTCAGCCCCCAAGCGGATCCAAACCCGGTTGGAATTCCCTATAAATACCAGACCCTCACCCACCTTTTCAGGTAATCAATCTTTTGCCACCCAAATTTCCCTAGTTATTGCTACTCTCTTACAGAGACTGACTAGATCGTTGGAGGGTCCGCCACCGGGATAAACCCTGGTGTTTCAGGACCGTCTGCAGGTACTCGAGGCGAGGCAATCCGGGCCGATCCTCCAGCGCCGAAGCGAGCCTCCCGCTCGTCGTCCCGTGCCGCACTCTTCCCTCATTACAAATTGAGTCCGAACTCACACCTGGTGCATCCACACTGCGACCAAAAACAAACCGCATCAGATACCGTTGGGCATTCGGAGGTTCGAGAGGCTAGTCAGAAGGACCGCTGCAACTGAGTCTGACATGAACCAGTTCCAGGCTGTGCAAGTCAAGCGGAATAATTGGAATGCGGGCAAGAGGCTTGCGGGACCAAGCAACTACAGAAGTCAGCCCCCAGCACAACGCTTCAAACCAACAGGCGCTAATGCTATTGCAGTGGCAGGAAGAGTATCCACATGCTTCAAATGTGGAGAATCAGGTCATTTGTCATCAAGATACAAGAAGTTGGAAATGGTTAAAGTTTGTTTTCTTTGTGGCAAGGAAGACCACATCAAGCTCTTTTGCCCTCAACTTCAGCAGGGAGGACCAAGTCAGCAGCAGTCCAACCCTGGGCAGAAGCAGTTCAAGCATGGGCGGGTGTTCGCCTTGACGGAGGCAGATGCAGATGATGTGGACCATGTGATCACTAGTATGGAAGATGAAGTTTAGTTGTCTTGTTGCTTATTTCTACTTATGTAATAAAATGTTATGTAATAAGAGCACTCATATGTAACAGGAGACATTTTAATAAATGGAATAAAAACTTCAGTGTTATTTGATACGGAATCTTTGCACACTTTTGTGTCACCTTCATTTGCAAAAAGATTGGAAGTTGAACCAAAAATATTTCCTGGCAAGGTTTTATCTGTGGCTACTCCGTGAGGAGAGAACTTAACAACCGATTGATACTATGAAGGGTGTGATCTCAAAATCGGAGGCAGGCTCTTGGGCATCGACCTTATTGAATTGGCAGTTATTGGAGTCAACATCATTATTGGCATAGACTGGATGTCAGTGTACAGTGCCACCATTGAATGCAAAAGCAAAGAAGTTGTGGTAAAGGCTCCAGGGGGACCAGCTGTTACATTCCAAGGTAAAAGGAAGTGTAACCAGATGGTAGCAGCTTTATCAGAGCAGAAAGTTCCAAATGAAGTGAAGCAAGTCCCAGTTGTCCGAGATTTTCCAGCTGTATTTCTTGATGATCTACCAGGGCTTTCCCCTCATCGAGATGTAGAGTTCAGCATCACTGTTCAACCAGGAAATGCATCTATTTCCAAGGCACCATACAGAATGGCACCAGTTGAACAAGATGAGATCAAGAAGTAGATCGAAGAATTGTTGAGCAAAGGATTCTAGTGCATTGCCGTGGGGAGCCCCAGTTCTTTTAGTGAAGAAAAAGGATGGATCAATGAGGATGTGTATCGACTATAGAGAGTTGAACAAGGTTACTGCACAGAACAAGTACCCCATTCCTCGAATTGATGACTTGTTTGACCGTCTACAAGGAGCAGCAGTTTTCTCCAAGATAGACCTGCGGTCAGGATATCACCAAGTCCGTATGAAAGAAGAAGACGTGCATAAGATGGCTTTCCGAACCAGGCATGGTCCCTATGAGTTTCTAGTCATGCCATTTGGATTCACAAATGCACCGGCTATTTTCATAGACATGATGAACAGAGTTTTGCGGCCTTTCATCGATTCTTTTGTTGTTGTATTCATTGACGACATATTAGTCTATTCCAAGACAGAGGAGGAGCATGCCAAGCACTTAGCAGAGATTTTGAAGAAGCTACAGGAGCATCAGCTATATGCGAAGTTATCCAAATGTGACTTCTGGAAAACCAAAGTCACCTTCCTGGGTCACATCCTTTCTAAGGAGGGAGTAGCTACTGACCTGCAAAAAGTGGAAGCTGTGAAAGATTGGCCAAGACTGACCACAGTGAAAGAGATCAGGAGCTTTCTGGGTTTAACTGGATATTACAGAAGGTTCATTCAGGATTACGCCCAGCTAGTTGTGCCACTCATAGGGCTCACAAGGAAGAATGTGAGCTTCAAATGGTCAGATCAGTGTGAATCTAGTTTCCAAGAGTTGAAGGAAAGGTTGACTACCGCTCCTATTTTGGCGTTGCCAAAAGCAGGAGTCGACTATGATATCTACAGTAATGCTTCCCATCGCGGATTGGGCTGTGTACTGATGCAGGAAGGGAAGGTAATTGCTTATGGGTCTAGGCAGCTGAGACCACTTGAAAAGAATTATCCAACCCATTATTTGGAGCGGGCAGCAATCATCTTTGCTTTGAAGCAATGGAGGCATTACGTGTACGGCGAGAAAGTCAACGTGTACACGGATCACAAAAGCCTAAAATATTTATATCAGCAGAGGGACCTAAATCTGAGGCAGAGGAGATGGTTAGAAGTGTTGGAGGATATCCGACCTAAAATCAAATACCATCCAGGCAAGGCAAATATTGTGGCAGATGCGCTCAGCAGAAAGTGCAGTTTGTCTCAGCTGATCACAGCTCAGAAGGAATTGGTAGAGGAACTTGATCGAGCAGGGATTCAAGTGGTCTTACAAGGTGTGGAAGCTTCCTTATCTCAATTGAGGATTCAACCCACTTTAAAAGACAGAATTATCGACGGTCAGAAGGCAGATCCAGAGATCCAGAAGATGATAGAGCAGGTTGGTATTGGCAAGTTGGCAGAGTTCCAGGTGAAGGATACAGTGTTGTGGTATGGCGAGCAGTTGTGTGTGCCCGATCTAGCAAAACTAAAAGAAAGCATTCTTCAGGAGGCACTGCTACTTTGTTATCAGTACATCTAGGGAGTACCAAGATATACAAAGATATAAAACTATACTTCTGGTGGCCAGGGATGAAGCGTGATGTAGCCGAGTTCGTTGCCAAGTGTGCAATTTGTCAGCAGGTCAAAGTAGAAAATCAGAAGCTCGATGGTTTGTTGCAGCCGTTACCCATCCCAGAATGAAAGTGGGATTGTATCAGCATAGATTTCATCACAGGTTTACCTAAGAGCTCCAAAGGCAATGATACAATTTGGATGATAGTGAACTGGCTCGCCAAATTGGCTCACTTTTTAGCAATGAAGCTTACTTGGTCAATGGAGAAGCTGGCAGAGATGTATGTTTGTAAGATTGTGAAGCTGCATGGAGTCCCGCTGTCAATAGTATCCGATCATGATGCGCGTTTCACTTCGCATTTTTGGAGAAGTCTTCAAGCAACTTTAGGGACAAAGACTGATTTCAGTACCGCTTTTCATCCTCAAACTGATGGGCAGACTGAGAGAGTCAATAGAGTACTGGAAGATATGTTGAGGTGCTGTGTGTTAGATTTCGGTGGTAGCTAGGAGAGGGAACAGTTGAGTTGAAGATGCCAGGTGTGAACAGTTACACTCTAAGGGAAGTCTTGCATATTCCTCTACTAAAACGGAATATGAATTCTTTGGGAACTCTTGAAATACGTGGTTGTAGATACACAGTTCTAGGTGGAGTTCTGTCTATTTTACATGGTCGTCGTAAGGTGATTAGAGGTATGAGAGTTGTTGGCCAAGCCAACACAATCTCTGCAAGCTTTGGGGGATCTGAAATACTTGCACATGTGTTTTTTCTATTTCCGATATCCCCACAAGTTCATCTAATTTGCCGCAACTAGAATCATCGATGCGATACCACAATTTTTGAATATCTTCGAGAGGTGGAGAGTGCCTGGGGCAGATGGAGTTCGTGCGTAGGTTGGTAACTCTATGTTAACACCTACTGAAGTGTGCCCTTGGGGGGGGTATACTGGTCGGTGAGATTGAGTAGAAGATTTGTTCAACTAGCTAAAGAAACTATCGTTCCAAGTATGTTCGCAAGTGGAGTTTAATAGAGTTCAGAGATGATGAATCACATCATATTGATAGCACTCGTAAGCAATCTAAGGTGGGGGTTGTTAGGATTATGTACTGCATACTCGTTGTTCAATTAAAAGAAGAGACTACGAAGCGCGAAGGTCGAAGCGTCGAAGAGAGATGAAGTTGGAAACATGACAGCAACAGCAACATAGGCATGTACAGTCGACTGTGCACCCCTCGGGTCAATACCTGATGAGTTGTGGTCGACTGCACGTGGGTGCAATCAACCGCCCGCCGCGCAATGTTTTGGGCCTAGATCTTAGGGATCGTATCGGCCAAATAACTCCAAATCAAATCATATGGCTCATATTCAGTACCTTTTTCTACATGATATATCGGATGACTGAGATATCAAAACTAACATAGGGTTCTCTCAATCCTTCTTCTATTTATTGTAATGGCCTCCAATATAAGAGGTTAAGTACTTCATTGATATTATTCTCCATTGCAAGTGAGACTTGAGAGATAGTTTTTGGTGAGTGAGTTTAATTTCTTATAATGAGTGAATCTGTTACTCCATGTAATCTTCTCTAGTTGAATATTATATCTCCCTATATTTCCCTTCGGATTAAGCGAAAGATAACCGAAACAAATCCTCGTGTGTTTTGTGTTGGATTGGTGTATCTACTTGTTTGGTTGTTCGATTGATTCGTCTCATTTACCTCACCATTGTCATTTCTCTAATTAGTTCCGCTGCACCACAGGTATTTAACGAAATTCTCCTAGGAGAGTTGTGGTGAGATTCCTCTCCCTATTATAAAACCCCAACTTGGGTGGTCTGTTTTGAGCCCACATTCCTCTCCAGGTTAGATCGTACAATTCCTGTCGTGTAGCATTCTCTGCAGGGTATATCAGACAGTTATTGTATCAAGACAAACAATCTAGGGATCTGTAGATCTCTATATATTATTGTAACAACCTCCTTTGATAGGTAAGAGCATTTTAAAAGTGAAAAGTGAAGAGTGCTTCATTGAGAGTTATCCATTGTAAACAACAGATTATCTTCCAGTGAGGCTTGAGAGATAAATAAGGTCTTGGTGAAAGTTTTTGTAACTCTTGTATCTTCTCTAGTTTAAAATATCTTGGTTATTTCTCCCCTGGGGTTATGGTTCGTCCAAACCAGGACAAAATTTTGTATTTTGTGTGTTTGGTTTGATCAATTATTTGATTGGTCGTTTGTAGTGATCGGTTGTCAGAAAACTCAGCAGTGAAATTGCTAACAATTGATATCAGAGCTTCATGTCTTAAATTTTCACAATTCGGGAGTTGCCCGAGTTCCTTGGAGATCAATCAGCATAAAGCATGAGAATATGGAAGAGATCTGTTCAGAAGCCTCGAGTTTAATTTGGATGTTTTCGGCGAATGATGTTAGGTGTAGAAGTCTGGCAAGTCTGTGGGCAAGACTCAAAACTGACTACTCAGAATCGCTATTACATGATCAAATGTGCTGAAAGAGAAAAGTGTTCAGTTACTTAATGAAAGAAAATGCTGCTATTCTAGATCATATAGACGAAGTCAATTCGGAGTCAATTAAATTAAGGGCGACAAACATAGATGATCTAAAATCTTTCCACTCGATAGATTCACTACCAGATCCATACAAGTTTTTGATAACCACCATGCTAAATGAAGAGTCTGTCAAGAGAAGTTGGCATCCACTTCTATGAATTTAGGAAGGAGACTAAGAAATTAGCATCCACTTCTATGAGTTGCATCATAGTGGATGATACTTCAAGTGGAAGGAAAAGTGCATGTAAGGGTTAGATCTGTTGCCACCATTGCGGAGGGATTGAGCATTACAAGAGAGACTGTCACAAGTGGTTGAATCATAAGAGCGCCGACATTTCTATTGTTACTAGTGCCGCTGAATTAGGTGATAACTTAGATTGTACTTGTCTCAAGTTCTATTCTAGATGGTTTCTTGATTCTGGTAGTTCTTTTTATATTTGCTATGAGAGGGAGATGTTTTCTACTTACAGGTCTACTGGAGATCGTTGTGTGAGAACAGTGGTTCGTAAGATTTATAAAGTAATGGGTGAGGGAACAAATGAGTTGGAGGCGTCAGATGGAAAGGGGTACACACTAGAGAACGTCATGCATATTCCTTTGTTGAAATAGAATCTGATATCCTTGAGAACTCTAGAAGTACGGAGCTGCAGGTACACTGTTTAAGGTGGAGTTCTATCAGTTTGAGAATGTCGTTTTAAGGTGATGAAGGGAAAGATGAGTGTTTAACACAACCTCTACAAGTTTTGTAGAAACGAAAAATCTTGGTCAAGTGTTTCTAAGCCATGCGTTTCTAAAGCATTATCTAGTAAGCCGCCACTAGAATCATCGAAGCGAGACCACTACGTTCGAATATCGTTGAGAGGTGGAAAGTGTCTCGAGGTAGGTGGAGTTCGTGCGGAGGGTGGCTCTTTCATGTTAACAACTACTGGGGTATTCCCTTGGGAGGGCATACAAATGTACGAGTAAAGGTGGAGATATATTCAACTAGCAGAAGAAGTCACTGAATCGGGTTCATTTACAAGACGAGAATGAAAGAGTCTAGATGCGATTAGTTGTATAGTATTGGAAGTCTAAGTATGCAACCCAATATGGAGATTGTTTGGTTTATGTCTTACAAACTATGGTTCGGTGTGAAGAAAAGATGACGAAGCAAGAAGAGGTTCAAAGGATTGTTGGTAGAAGAAGAAAGAGCAACAGCAATGCAGTCGACTTCCTCTAAGGACCGTCAATTGTTATTGTCCTATGACCTGGCCGGGGTCGGGGCATGGCAGTGGATTGCATCTTAGGGCAGTCGACCAACGGAGGCTGTAGCTGCAAACAAGCCAGCTCTGGATAATTTGTTTTGAGCTCAACTTCCTCTCCATGTTAGATTGTATGGTTCCTATCGTGTAACTTTCTCTTCAGGGTATATAGGACGATTATTTTATCAAAACTATAACTTAGGATTTCTCTAGATCTCTATATATTATTGTAGCAGTCTTCTTTGAGAGGTAAGAGCGTATAAAGAACAAAGAGAGAAAAAATACTTCATTGAGAGTTATCCATTGTAAACAACAAATTATCTTCTAATGATGCTTGAAAGATAAATATGTTCTTTGTGAGAGTATTTATAACTCTTGTATCTTCTCTAGTTGAATAATAATATCTTGGTTATTTCTCTCCCGGATTAGGGATCACCCAAATTGGGACAAATTTGTGTGTTTTGAATATTTGGTTTGATCCAGTATTGATTGGTGGTTTGTAGTGATCGGTTGTTGTAAAACTCAGTAGTGAAATTCCAAACACCTCTTAATGGCTACATGGACGGTGGACATTAGTTATCTGGCCTCAGAATCGTGTTTTTTTAATCTTTATTTATCTTATATATAAATATGTAAGAATTGTAGGTATGCTAATGCTAATCATCTAAGTATATATTGTTTGTCATAAACTCCACTTTAAAGTATGTCTTTGTTTTGCAGTTTGATTGGTCTAAAAAATAAGATTATGGGGATGGGCGATCTCTACTACCTTTAACACAAGAAAGTGAATTTTTGGTGTGATGGAATAAGGCTAGTCTTAGAAACATGTGAATTATGTGTACAGAATCAATTAGTACCAATTATAGTTATTGTTTAAGAGTAAGATATGTGCTTCCGCAGTCTTTAGCCAAAATCAACAAGCCAATCTTCCCTACACAGGGTGGCAACTTAAATTATTTAGTATCTGGGTGTGGGTGGGTTGGGGGGAATCATATAAACCATGTTCCATGAACCAATGTGTATTTTGCGTGAATTATTTGATTGACACATTTTTTAAAGCAGATCAAGTGATGGGTAAGCTCACTGGTTCATGGATCATGGTCTATCCTAATTTTTTATGGAAACTTGGCCGTCGCACAAGTGGCTCAAATGCATTATCATAGTTGTGTCATATTAGGCACTATTAATATTGCGCATTCAATTATTGTGATCTACAGTTGGCAATAGCACACCAAATATCATGGTTATTGTTTTTGAGAATGATTAATAACCTAACTAGATATCCAAATTAGTGATCATTGGACAAATTAAAGTCGACAAAATTACTGAACATTAATATTGTACTCATTAACTTTGTATCATTATGACCACAGATAAATAAAATAATAATATCGGATATGTGGAGCTCCTACCAACCCCTCTCCCCCTCCTCACCGCCATTCTCCCTCTCCCTCTCCTCTGTCCTTCTTCCCTGAACCCCAGCCTAGACATTCCAGGCGGTCAGCAGCCTCTTCTCAAGAACCCACAACACTACCCTCAACTCTGCTGCCTCACCCAACCTTCTCCATACCATCAAACACTTTGAAGTTCACCAAGATGTCCTCCACCTTCCTTTCGCTACTTGAGCTCAGTGGGTGCGGGCCCAACGAAGGGGTCCGCCACCCACCGGCGGTGTCAACTGCTGGTACCGCCATGGTTGCACAAACGGAGCAGATCACAACAGCAGCAACCCCAGCACATGCACAGACCACTCCACAACCTACCGATGTGCTTCCTCCCATTCAAATGGTCCCTCATGGGGAGGGTGATCGAGAGCTCAGTCGTGCTCGATCCCCGACGAGTGTACACCAATGTGCACAGCCACATCGTGAAGGGAGGAGCCACGATCATCACCGCTACGATCATCACCACCAGCATGAGGGGCATTACGGGGGGAGGGCCCAACGATGGGGTCCCCCTACCGGCCAATATAGGCGGAAAAGGACCCCACCATTACAGCCACGTCACCACCAACAAGCCAAGGACCATCATCATAGAGATTCAAAGACTGGGTTTCACAACCGGCATTTCCAACCAACAAACCCCAACAAAATTCCAATCACCAAACCATTGGTTCAACACTTCCCCCGTCCACAATATTCCCCACCGCATCAAATACATAGTTCATCCCATCCCCCACACCATCACAGCAACCAAATAAACCAATCCTATCTATTCAGCCACAACCACTAAACCAAACCACACCAACCTACTGCTCTCCGATCCTTCACCGCTGGATTTCCCTGCCCCGAAATCCTGCGACAAGCGTACCCTGGGGGCAGCGCGAGTCGGGATTACTGGGGAAAGAAACTCCGGTAGTGAGGAAGGAGAGGGGCAATGGGTCCTGGTTAAGGGCAAGAAGAACAAAGCACAAGAAGGACCTCGGTACCTTGACAACAAACAGGGGCACCACAAGAAGAAGCAGAGGAAGGGCAAAAGAAAGCCAGCTCCGTGTTTCAATTGCGGAGACCTTGGCCATTTTAGAAACGAATGCACCAAAGAAGTTCGCTGCATTAGATGTTTGAAATGAGGTCACCTATCCTATGACTGTACCAATCTGGTAGAAACCAACAGCGAGGAAGAGCGTCAAGTGAATCGGGGACGATCCCCTGATAGCCCCGCCGTGGTGCGCCTGTCTAACAGTCTCGACATTATTAAAAGCGAAGAACGATGGCTTCGGCAGTGGTGTGCCATTGCTAAGGTGAGAGCTGGTAGACCATCTGAGGCGCATCTCACGCAAGCCCTCACCGATAAGTGGCCGTTGAGAGCCCATGGGGATTGGGTAGTTAAGAAACTTTGCCACTTACAGTTTCTGGTCTCCTTCCCTACGCCAGATAAAGTCGAAGAGGTAGTAAGTATGGAGGTTGTCGACTTTGGGTTTTTTCAAATTGAGTTCAGCGCTTGGACACCGCACTTCGGAGCGGAGCTCCCACAGGGTGAGGCGTATTGGATTTGGATCCACAACATCCCATTACACTTTTGGACGAAGGAAGCGATTCAAGAGATTGTAGCGGAGTTTGGGACTGTGGTTAAGTTAGATGAAAAAACTGTACGCCGCTCTGAGATTATCTCGGCGAGAGCTCTAATCAAAAGCGCTGATATCACTTTGATGCCAAGATTCGCGAAGGTGTACTCATTCGAGGATTTGTATCTGGTTCGATTTGTGCTAGACAAGAGAGAAGAAACACACAAGGATCTGGCAAGAGTCACCTCCCCCAAACACTCAAACTCCATCAGAGATTATAGATCTTACAAGCAAGTACTATCGCCTTCTAAGCCCCTCACGCTAGATGGATCGCACGAGGTAGAGAGGGCTCACCGGGATCTCATCAAGGCGGCGAAGGGGGTAGAGCAGAGCCAACATGCAGCGGCGGAGAGGCCTCCGTCCAATGAAGATCGAAGCTGTTATCACTCCGTCAGATCCACTGGTCAGAAGCCCGGTGGGACCCCCAACTCAGTGGATCGACCAGAGGACCAGCTCGATTCGTCCAGGCTCAGAGGGGAGGGCCAGGGACCAGAGAATCCTTTCAGGGCAGAGCTCCAGTCTGCGCCATCATGCAGGCTAGATGACAGGAGTTGGTGGAGAAATCCCACAGTCTGGGGAAGGCCACAGGTGCACAGACCTTGTCGACCAAAGAGTGGGTTGAAAAGAGGTGGTTTGGAGCTGATAAAGGCGGGGATAAAGAGGCTTTGTTGAGGCAAGCGCGACAACAGTCTGAGCCAACTCTGGGGAGAGAGCAGCGCGAAGAGCTGCACAACTCCAGCAAAAAGAATTCAAAACAGAGCTCGTGGCTGGCTCTGAGGGAGTAGGTGGCAAAGAGGTTTCTTTTCAGAATGGCGATTTGGGGAAGAAAGCTAAGATTTTTGGAACAGTTGAGAGCTGTGTAAAACAAATAGAGGTTGAAGACGAAAATGGAGGTTTTGGGAAAGTACTGGGGTTATCGAAGAGTGTATCGATTTTAACGAGGTCTGAGACAACCGATCAAGCAACCAACCATGCACTACCACATGGCGATGGGGGTAGCGTGAACGCTGCCCCCTTTAAGGCTGCTTGCACTCTCAACGAGGCAAGCGGTATGGTGGACCCCCGGTGCACATTAACGCACTACAACGGGCCTGCGGAGAGTATGACTCTATTTCACTCTGTTATAGGCGTTGGTGGGCCCAAAGAGGGGTCCACTGGGAAATCTACTGCTACAAATATGTGTTTTTCAATACAATCAGGTACTCCAACTATTTCTCCAACGGGGAGCAGGCCCTTTGAGGGGACCGTAACGGAGAGTTCAGACACTGCTATTGCATCACGAGTTTGCAGGCCCAATGAGGAGTCCGCAATAGGAGAGCAGCATTTAGAAAGTGATTGTGACGAGCGCCTTAACCTTGACGTTGATTTTGACTCCACAGATGAGGAGTCAGAGGACTCAGAATTTATTGCTGATACACAAAAGGAGGTTTCGCCAGAGATGGTGCTGTCCACCCTGCCAGAGTTGGGCCCAAGATTCAGTACTGGATCGTCTCTCAGGTTGGTTGGTTTTAGGGTACAGCGGTCACCCAAGAGGGTTCATGCGGAGTCCTTGGATGACTTTCTGGAGGTTGCAGCGGCCGCCAAAGCGGCTAAGCACGACAATGGAGGTACAAAAATTTTTCTTGCAAATATTTTAAATTTCATGTCAGACTCAGACGTTTTCCTTTTAGCTATGACTTGTGGGTTGGAAGTTTGTGATAAAGAACGCAACGCGTTACTTCTCAACAAAATTAGGGGTTGGGAAACTGAGAGGGCTAATTCTAGTGTTCTTAAGGAACCAGAAGCCAATTCCAGGGGGACTACGGTATCTAAGGGCGAAGCCCGACTGAGTCCCCCACTCACAGTGACATCGGACATGGTTCCCCAATGAATACGTTGTTCTGGAATGTCCGGGGTTTGGGGGATAAAGGCAAAAGAGATATGGTTAGGGACGTTATCACTAAGTCCAAGGCAGAAGTGGTCGGGCTGCAGGAGACCAAGCTGGTACATGGGCCCAAACTCAAGAGAATAGAGGGAAATAGAATCAAGGAGTGGGTATTTCGCCCATCCGCGGGAGCCTCAGGGGGAATTGCCATTGGCTTCAACTCGGACCTGCTTTCTTGCTCTGAGGTTTATATTGGTACATTCTCCCTATCTATTCGGATGGAACGACGATCTGATAAGTATTTGCATACTATCACTGTCGTTTACGGGCCGAATGTGGCCCCAGAACGTGATGCTTTTTGGCAAGAGCTAGTCAATATTCGACTCCGTTGGCCGGGGCCCTGGATTGTAGGGGGGACTTCAATACTACCAGGTTTGCTTTCGAGCACAAGGGTAGAGGCTCTAGTGATAGTCACAGAGCAGAGTTCAATAGGGTGATCACGGACCTAGAGTTGATTGATATCCCTATTAATGATAGACTATTTACATGGTCTAACATGCAGTCAGCTCCGATTATGGCAAAACTGGATAGGGTTCTAGTATCGATGGATTGGGAAGCCCAGTTCCCCTTAGCAACGGCAAGATCGATCTCGCGACCCACTTCAGATCATACTCCAATCCTTCTGGACACTGGTGTCCAGGGAGCCCAAAGGCATAGGAGATTCAGATTTGAGAAGGCCTGGTTGGAAATCCAGGGGTTTCACCACCTGGTTATGGAAAACTGGGCGCTTCCAGTCACTAATCCTAATGCTGCAGGGCGATGGTGTGAGAAAATCCGGAGATTGAGAAGGTGCCTACGTAAATGGAACCGATCTAGGTTCTCAACCATCTGGCGTGCAAAAGATGTCTTCTTGGAAGGAATTGATGAACTTGAAAGAATGGAAGAATCGAGAGACCTATCACAGGAGGAACGGAACAAACTGCTTGAGCTAAGAGGGAACATAGCCAATCTCTATAAGCTGGAAGAAATCAAATGGCAACAAAGGTCTAGAATTTCATGGCTCAAAGAGGGAGACGCAAACACGGTTTTCTTCCACCGAGTGGCAAGTGCGAGACGAAGGTCCAATCTTATCCTGTCCTTAGAAACGTGCTCAGGGACAGTGCAAGATGAACTCGTAATTTCCACAACCTTCCAAGGATACTACAAGAACCTCTTGGGTAAGAAGAATGACTTCCGGATTCCACTTAGGGATGATTTCTGGCGGAGTTACCAGATTGAGTCATCGTCTTCGCTAGATTGCCTGGAGTCTCCTTTCTCGGAGGAAGAGGTCAAAAAGGCTATCAGTCACATGGGAGCTGACAAGTCGCTAGGGCCAGACGGCTTCCCAATAATGTTCTTTCAAGTTTTCTGGGAAGAAATTAAAGGGGACTATATGGCAATGCTGGATGACTTTTTTAACAACAATCTCAGATTGGGTATGTTTAATTTTGCGGAAGTCGTCCTGATACCCAAACGAGAGGAATTGACGAAAGTTGGCGATTTTAGACCAATCAGCCTCATTAATTGTTCGGCGAAGATTATTACGAAAATCCTTGCTATCCGCCTGGGGAGTATTATGGACAACCTTATCAACAAATCCCAATCGGATTTCATTAAGGGCAGAAATATTTTAGACTGCATGGCCACGGCTGAACAAGTTATTCACTGCTGTCACACGACCAATTCTAAAAACTTCCTCCTTAAGCTGGACTTTGAGGAAGCTTATGACTCGGTCGATTGAGAGTGCTTACTGGAAGCACTCAGGGGAAGGGGCTTCGGAAATAAATGGATCTGCTGGATCAGGCAGTGCTTGCAATCTAGCAAAACGGCCATTTCAGTTAATGGGCGGGCGGGGAAGCCGTTCCCCTGTAGGAAGGGGCTCAAACAAGGGGACCCGTTATCACCTCTCCTGTTTACTATTGTAGCGGATGTTCTGAGGGGTATGCTGGAGAACTGCCAGGAAAAAGGGTGGATCACGCCGGTGGCCAGGTCTGCGTCAAATAGAGGGTGCTCTATCCTGCAGTATGCAGATGACACCCTACTCTTTGGGAATGGGTCCAGGCAAGAAACAATCTGCTTTAAAGGGACCCTATACTGTTTTGAGGCATGGTCAGGCCTTAGGATAAACTTTCACAAGAGTGCGCTGACCCCAATCTCTCTATCAGATGAGGAAGCAGGGGAACATGCTGCTATTTTCAACTGTATGACGACGGGCTTCCCTATCAAATATCTAGGTCTACCTCTCAGACCAGGAAAATTATCTAAGGCAGACTGGTTACCCATCATAGACAGGGTAGAGGACAGACTGGCTGGATGGAAAGGGAAATCGTTGTCTCTCGGGGGCAGAGTGGTACTCATCAACTCAGTGCTATCTAACCTGCCTATGTACTACATGTCTTTTTTTGAGCTTCCAAAATGGGTGATCCAAAGGATTGACCGGATTCGAAAACGATTCCTATGGAAGGGGGCAGACTCGAATAAAGGAGGTTACCACCTAATCAAATGGAGTATCGCTTGCATGAAAAAGAAGCACGGTGGATTAGGTATCATCGACCTCAGAGACATGAACCTAGCCCTGCTGGGTAAATGGTGGTGGAAGGTATTCCACAATAGCGAGGAAGGTTGGCAGGACTTTATTCAACCCTACCTAAGGGGTAAAGGCACGAGAAGCCTTGGCTTCCGAGTAGGGGCTAAAGTTTCGCGACTCTGGAAAGGAATTGCCAAGGCGAGTGGCCCCTTCAATTCAGCGGTTATGTCGAGTATCGGCAATGGACGGTCCACCAGATTTTGGTGGGATAGGTGGTGTGATGACCATAGCCTGAAGGACACGTTCCCAGAGTTGTTTGAGAGGTCGAGTCGACCGAACATGTCCGTTGCTGAGGGTTGGAAAAGGGGTAGTTGGAGACCGGCGTTCCGAGGAACGCTTTCCCCAGCTCTTCGCCAACGGTTGCTTGACATGCAAGCACACATCACTAGGGCAGGCGCAAGGTGTGTCCAAGGACCAGACCAGTTGCGATGGGGACTAGAGAGCAAGGGTGCTTTCTCGGTTAGATCTCTGTATCACCGGATCCACTTTCGAGGATGCAGACCCAGCTGGGCACAGGTGTTGTGGAAGGCAAAAACCCCACTTAAAGTCAGAGTGTTCTTATGGCTAGTTCTGAATAATGCTATCCTAACTAGGCAAAACTTAGCCAAAAGGCAACCACAGGTGGCAACCAACTGTGGTTTCTGCGAGGTGCATGTGGAAGATCTTCATCACCTCTTCATTCACTGTCCGAGAAGTAAGGCTACTATGGTTGAAGTGCTCAGAGCCTTAGGAACAGGTGACTACTCCTGCGAATATGAGGATCTGTGGATTGGCCCCAAATTTGCCTCAATTCGCCATGAGATGAAGGATGCTTGGTACATTGCCATTGCGGCAACTACATGGGTGTTATGGCTTGACAGAAATAATTTTTATTTCCGTGCTTTATGTAATAGTATTTCTGGTAATCTTACTCACATTATGCATCTAATCTCTTTTTGGGTCACAGCTGCGGCAACGGGAGCTCGAGGAAGGATACCCAAGGTTTTCCAGGTTGAGGAGTTTGACGACGAGGAGATCGAGTTTGGGCCGACGCTTGACTGAGGGACTGGCTACACCAATCATATCAGAGATTATGCCGATTGCGTGTTGTACCAACCTACGGTGCTATCTGGTGGTGTGATGTTTGGGTAGTTAGACCCACCCCCCAGGGTTTGTTGGGGGAGTTTGGTTGTTTTCTTTCTTGTTTTCTACTGCATTGTACTTTTGTTTTCCCCCGGTATGCCGGGGTTGTTTTATTAACCCCTTATTAATGAAACAGGGTGGCTTTATTCCACCTTTTACTTCAAAAAAAAAAAAAACTTTGTATCATTATGAAGCACAATTATATATTGGTGGAATTTGAAATTCTATATTTTATTAGTATTATGCTTGGCAATGACAATTTTTGATCAATATCCATTTTTGAAAAAACCCAAGATTTCAAAATTCATTTAAACTATTCAATTATTTACAATTTATATGAATATTATATTTTGAGTAGTTCCGTATAGACTTACATGTATGTGATATATATTGTAACGTCGAATTTTTTTATGAGTTTTCATAGAGTCACACAGCATAAAGGTTTGCTTTTTTGGCTAGTAATATATAGTAATATATAGTAATATATATATATATATATATATATATTTTCAGTAAGCGGATAGAGTCGTGAGACTCCAGCTGAAGATTTTATTCAGAAGTAAACATACAATAGTGAGAGTACATAAAAGAAACGAAAATTTTACAAAGAGTAAAATTGAAACAAGGAATACAAAAAATAAAGTTCACAAATTATATGACCGTAGGCAATGGCAGACATTGCCAAAACAACACAGGAAAATCTCAGCACTCTAAAACGTCTCTAATGCTTCAATGACGGTCAGGGGAAATGGAAGAGGAGGTACGAGCTGACCAACAAAGACAGGACCAGACCAGCGAGAGAGAACCACAGAGCCATTCAAGAGATCGCAGCGCTCCCAAAGCGCCTGGACATCAACGAAACCAAACCCCCAAACAACCTGGAGCACAAAATACCTCAAGACAGGACAAACTAAACACCCAGGGGAAGCCACCAGTAGAAAGGCCCAATAAACACCCAGGCCAGACCAAAAGCCCCCCAACAAGAAACAGAGCGACAACGAAAAAACACCCAGGCCAGACCTCCACCTAAACCAGCTTCAAACGCCACCATCGCGCCCACCAAAGGGCTGCAGCGCCCTCAGCTAACACCGAGCAACAAACCCCAGGGCAAAAGAACGCAGAGCACGGGGAATAGAGCCTCTCAAGACATATCAGTGCGCAGCAGAGGAACAAATACAACATACAAAGAGAAGAGAAGAAAGCACACCACATACAAAATCAGTTAGCATCGCCACCATCAACGTTAAAAAACACCTCAAGAATTGGAGATGTAGCAGAAGAATACCAATAACCGATACAAGAAACTGCTTCGTCACTCGAAAGAGGCCGGCAACAGACAACCAGTAAAAAAACTGAAACAAAGCTAGAGACCAAAACAAGCACCAGGCCACAGCAGAAAAATAGGAAGAAGAGGAAAGTAATAATACCCCTGAGAGCTCCCAGCCGACAACAGGCGGCAAGGCCCAACTTGACAACTCCGACAAGGCTGGACACACCAAGCCCAACCACCACACTAAGAAGAAGAGAAAACCTGCTCCCTCACTCGACAAAATAAATAAAAAACAAACGATAGAAACTGAACAGGAAAGCAAAATAAGCGGGTAACAACTTCATAGACAATATCAGCATGTACAAAGTAGACGGATAACATAGTAAAAGGTAAACACAACAGAACCAAATACAGCAAAAAGAAACACCCAAAAGGCTACAGATAACTAAAGGCCCCAAAAATCCCCAACAAAAGGTGGCCAGAGCATGGACCAACGAAGAAAGGGTAGAAAGTGTAGCGCCCCGATTTCCATATACTGAAAAAACGAGACACGAGCCAGGACATTTTCTTCAATTAGTCACAATACACAGAAAAATAGGAGAATTTAAAACTTTTTATTCAACACCCAATGTATTACAAATCTGAATATCATATAACTGCAATACATTACGATAGTGTTACGATAGTACCCTTATATCCCCAAGTGTTACAACTTTCAACAACTTACATCAGAGTACAAAGAATGAAGAACAACACTTGGTAACTCTCACTTGAGTACTTTCCCACAATAGAAAATCAACGTAATTATTACAGCGAAAACTAAAACATGACATTGACTCCTGCTTTCCTTACCTTGAGTCCTCCTGAATCTCGCACCTGTACTTCTACGATCCAGTACCTATTGAAGTGGGGACGTCAGTATTCACTGACGCTTTAAGGCTGATAACTTAGTAGCGAATCTCCCAAAACAACATACAGAAACCTGATAATTGTGTCGGTATAGTTTAAGTGTTCGTGAGTGCTATAACTAAAATCTAATGTAATATTAACTAAGCTAAGATGCTCTTATTCTAATGCCAGCAAGTCTCCGAAGCAACATGCAGCCCATACTACATGCGCCCCATCTCAAGCCGTCTCTTCATTATAGGGATTTGAACCCGCGCTATGAGTTCTACTCTTGTACCCATCCTGTTCCTGACATAATACTACATGACTGGTGACTATTGCCCGGCATACCGGACCTCACACCAAAAGCCAACACGAACTACAAGATACTTGTCAACCTTCTTCCGTACTTTCAACTCGTCATGAGAAGGCATAGAACCTGTCGGGATCGTAGGGTCTATTTCCCTAGGAACCCTCTCGTTCTTATCATGGCACATTCAGGAATTAACAATCAAGATACGGAACCCGTGCTCCCAACTTGTCATGAAAAGCACCGCCCGTATCCCTTTGACAGGGGAATACATCCCGATAACACCACCTAGTGTCAGCCTATAGGAGAGGTTGGATTATAGGGTATCACCCCTGACACCAACTCTCACCCTTTGGCAATTTATAGATAAAAATGGTTAAGTAACTGTTACTACCCTAACGATGTCACTAACCCTTAACCAACAAGCGGGACATACCACTGTGCTTTCAACTCGACATGAAAAGCACCGTACATGTCCCTCTTCTATCTAGAGAGTGCAACAATTAACCTGTCTTAACCTAGACTTCTCAAGATCTCATCGGATCTACTCACAGCCTACAATACCTACATACGAGCCAATTAAGCTACGTATGAGACCAATCGTTACATACGGCCCAGGTGAGTCACGTATGAAATGACTACATACAAAACAACCATACAGGTAATCAAACCTATATGCAACCAAACGTGCTTACTAGCAAACTTGATCTTCTATTATTAGAAACAACAGAAGAATCTACTAACAGCCTAAAATAGGCATTCTACCAATGCGAAGCCCAAAACGACCTAACAACTTTTATATATGAAGCTACCATATACCATTCAAGCATGCATGGCTCTTGAATCTAGGACGACTAAGCAATCTCAACATGAGTTCCTTCTAGGAGATTAGCTAGAACGACCTCGCAACTTAATATTGCAACTACAACATGATTTGTTCTCCACTAACGTTACAATCCACATCATGCTAGTTCTCTACTAGCACAATTTACGATAACATGATGGTTCCTTACTAACGCTATAACTACAACGTGATAGTTAATACTACAACCACAACGTGATAGTTATTACTATAAATACAACACGATTAATCTCTTTGCTAAACACTTTAACTACAAGCATGGATACAACTTACGTAGAAATCCACTATAAGTTAAAGCTTGAATTGCTACTAGATTTAAGCATGGATATCTCTTACTACTTTAAGCATGGTTAATTGCTACAACTTAGCATGAGTACTAATAATTTAGCATGGTATACAACCTTAACTATTCCTACAACAATCCTAGGCATGGTAGGTAATTCAACATCAATCCTACACATTCCTAAGCATGGTATATGACATATCATGAATCTACAACATCCCTAAGCATGGTATTCAACTTCAACATTTACCTACAACAATATAAGCATGGATGTATACTTAGCATGAATCTACAATATTCTTAAACATGGTATACTACTTGAGTGTCGACCTAAGCATGGTATACATTTCAAGTAGAACCTACAATATTCTAAACATGATAATGCTATTTAGCATTAATCTAAGCATGGATTATACTTGCCTACAACAATCTAAGCATGGTAGGTAATTTAAACAATAGTCCTACAAAAATCTAAGCATGGATTATACTTTCCTACAAAAATCTAAGCATGGTAGGTAATTAAACAATAATCCTACAACAATCTAAGCATGAATTATATTTTCCTACAACAATCTAAGCATGGTAGGTAATTAAACAATAATCCTACAACAATCTAAGCATGGATTATACTTAGCATTAGCCTACAACATTCCTAAGCATGATAGGTTAATTAAACATTAATCCTACAACAATATAAGCATGGATATTTACTTAGCATTAATCTAAGCATGGATTATACTTTCCTACAACAATCTAAGCATGGTAGGTAATTTAAACAATAATCCTACAAAAATCTAAGCATGGATTATACTTTCCTACAACAATCTAAGCATGGTAGGTAATTAAACAATAATCCTACAACAATCTAAGCATGGATTATACTTTCCTACAACAATCTAAGTATGGTAGGTAATTAAACAATAATCCTACAACAATCTAAGCATGGATTATACTTAGCATTAGCCTACAACATTCCTAAGCATGGTAGGTTAATTAAACATTAATCCTACAACAATATAAGCATGGATATTTACTTAGCATTAATCTAAGCATGGTGTAATAATTTCTACAACAATCTAAGCATGTGTAATTGTTCCTACTACAATCTAAGCATGGTATATATATTTCCTACTACATGTATACAACATAGGCATGGTTCTTTTCTACATTGAACCTACCACATGGTATACACTTCAAGAATGAATTTCCTACAACATCTACTAACTTAGCATGAACAATAATTAAGCATGATACTTACTAACTTAGCATGAACAATAATTAAGCATGATACTTACTAACTTAGCATGAACAATAATTAAGCATGATACTTACTAACTTACCTACAACCATCTACTACTACCTTAACAATTTTCCTACAACCATCTACTACTACTTTATTTAGACATAAGCATCTACTACTAAACATCCACTAAAATTTTTATTTAAGCATAGCTATCCACTACAATTACTTTATTTAACACTTAAGCATCTACTACAATTTACATAAACATAGACATCTATTAATGCTACTTTATTTAACACAACACCTACTATAAAACATCTACTAAAATCTTTATTCAAACACCTACTTCCTACCTATTTAAGCATAACTTTTATTACTACTAGTTAAACATAAAAAGATCCTTTTTTATCATTCTACAACTAGTGATTTAGATTAGTTTCTTTTTCATACTTAGAATTAACATCTACAACGGGTTCTTTCTTTCTTAAGATTATAAAGAAAATAAACAATAATAAAATAAGTAAGAACCCTCCATTTTGGTTCAACCAAATATATGCTTTCTTTTTAGTCCAAAGTTCAATGTATGTCCTACAACCAAATGGTTGTATACAAAGTCCATATGCTTTATGTATGAGTTCACATTCAAGTCCTACAACCCCAAATGGTTGTATGTACAAGTCCATATGCATATGTCATTTTAGTCCGATTAATAAACACAAAAACAACCACTACTACTACAAGGATTCCATCTTTATGTTTATTACTACTACTTATCACATTTATTTTTCATGTGGTATTTACTTTTAACCATCCACAAACATACAACAACACTATCACAAATAAACGCCCCGAAAGAACAAAAGGAAACAAAACAAGGAAGGTAAGAAGAAGAAGAAACCAAAACAACAATTCAAACAAACAAAAGAAGGTGGAGAACCCCCACCTAAAATTTCTTTGATGGGAGGACTTGCTAGCTAAACTTCTCCTTCCCCTAAGCTCCTATGAAAGCTTCTAAACCTACAAAGAAAACTCTCAAGTTAGAATGGTTCTCTCTTTCTTTTCCTTTCTTTCTTTTTGTCTTTCTAAAAAATGAGACAAAGGTGAAGGGAGGGGGGGTATTTATAGGTGGGGAAAAGGGTGGAGAGTGCAAATGTGCACACACAAAATGCACAATGGCCCTCCCACAATTTGGGGCCGGTTTTGCCTAGGGAGGCATGGTGTGGTGGAGGTATGGTGTGGTGGAGGTGCTAGTGAGGTGGAGGAGAGAAGGTTTCTAGAAGAATACCTCCTAATTCTCTTATGCATACATCTTAATCCTATGTTTAATTTTCCTACAATCTTAACCATCTAATTAGGATTGTTATGACAAGGAGAACAATTTTATCCATAAAATACATACCACATACTTTGTACAATGTACTAATCGACATACTACACGTATGTGCGCATATATGTATGTATACCGAAAATCTTCGCATAATCCGTATAAAAATAATTTAATCTCGGAAATAATAATAAAATAAATTCTATTATTAGTTCGGAAGATCGCGGTACCAATTTGATACAATACAGATGTATACTGACCGGTATATGGGTACAGATAATGTCTATGAACAAACCGGGTGAAAATCACCAAAATAATTCGATTTTGGAATTAAAACAAAATAATAATAAGATAATAATAAAATAATAATTTATACAATGTAATATCCGCCCGGAATATTACAGAAAGCCAGTGAGAAACCGTTCAAGACAACTTTGCCCACCTCCGCACTACCGAATCAGAAAAGGACCTCCTTACAATTGGAGAACAAAGGAAGAAAGAGACAGTCTCCGTTACTCTGCAGTCTACAAAAGAAAAACAATGGGTAGTAAACGAGAGGAAAGGAACAATAAAAGGATAATAAATACAACAGCCGAAGAACAAAGAAAAAAAATTAAGGTGGGAGAAAATTGTAAAGCTGGTGCACAAAAACTCCCTCTTCAATGCGCTGAAGGTTAAGGGCCTCAACTTTTACCAAAGATAAAGACGAGGACCAAAACTTAGTAAGATAAAAAAATTCATCAGTGAGACTCTCAATCGATTTAGAAGAGTGCTTGAAGATGTGATTATTCCTCTCTTTCCAAATGACCTACGAAATCACCATAATGGACAGATCCCAAGATTTACGGAACCTTTTTTAACAGTCGACATCCTCCAATCAGTCCAACATGACAAGTGCGAAGGAAGGGGAGAGAGACTTTGCCACGCAAACAGACAAATCTTCCACAAAGTACGAATGACAGCGCAATTTAGGAAAAGGTGATTAACATCCTCATGATCGGAAAGGCACAAAGCACATAATTGACCATTGGCCAAGTTCATTTTGTTAAGAATCTCGACCGTTAAAATTTTATTGTTAATAGCTAACCAGGAAAGAATTTTAACTTTCAAGGGTGGCTAGTAATAATTATAAGTAATTGAATCCGAGTGGTGTGGCGGCTTCATGAAATTAATATTTGTTACTTTTCATGACTGGTTTGATTTCATTTCTTCGATACTGTATAATACTAGTAATTTACACGTACGGTGCATGTTTAAATATATATATTTTTTATAAAAAAACTTCGACCTGGCCTCGAACTTGAGACATTCTTCATATTATTTATGTACGCATAATACACATAATTTGGTATGTTTACAAATTAAAACTCTAACTCTCTCATTATAATATTAGAGATGGGTCCTCGATGGAAGTGATAAATAATTTAACTTGAATTAAGTGAATAACCCTTTTTTTGGTATTTAGGGGTGGGCATCGGTCGGTATCCGACCTAATATGGACCATACACCACCGTTCCAAAGAAGATTGGTTTTTTAATTTTCTCATCCGCAACCAATCCGAACCTTAATTGGATCGGTTTCTATCCAAGCCGATTAAACTCGGTTTAGATTGGATTGGATGGTCGGTTTGGCATGCTACTTTTCACCTTCAACATCATTCATAATTTTGTTGAAATTTAAAAGATCAACTTGAATCAAAGTTAAGAAACAACCTGCTATTTGTTATTTAGAAATGAATTTAAAATGAAGATTCATAAAACCACAAGTTGTTAATGAATTTTGCACTAATTGTTTGAGATTATGACGTTTAAATGAGTGAGATAAAATGCCTTTTCACTTGCATACTTCTACAATCTTAGTTTATTATCATAAAAGAAACATCAATAACCATAGTTAATTGAATTTCAGGTGCAATAAAAAAAGATTTAGAACATAATTTCTGCTTGACTTGATTAAATAACTACTAAATGTTACATCAACTTTATGATTCTATCAAGTTGGGTCACACTGTAAATCAAGCATTTCTCAACAACATAACACATAGGATTATGGAGAACCAAAACATAGGTAGAACAACTGCTCAATTTGTATTAAAGAAATTAAAAAAAAGACTGTTTGTATATCAAGGAAAATGAGAAATGACTATTTGTATATTCAAGAAATTAAAGGAGAACTATATTTTGTATGGACTTGTTCATAGAGGTATGGTCAGTTCGGTTTCATCGGTTATTTGAAAGCCTCATCCAACAACCGAACCGGTCCAATTGGTTATTGAAGATCAAGAACCGATCCAATCCGAACCCCCAATTGGTTCGGTTAAAAACCGGTCGGTTCGGGTTGGATTGGTTCGGATTGGTCGGTTCGGATAATAGTTGTCCACCCCTATTGGTATTTATGACCTTTCTTATACCATATCAAGTAGGGTCGGCAACAGGCCGGGTTTGGGCCGGACCCATATAGGCCCGGAGCCAAGCCCAAAGTTCAAAATATAGGTCCAAATCCAATCTGACTTTTCTTCGGGCACAAAAAATTAGGCCCGAGCCCGGGGCCCGAATTAGCCCCGAAAATATCTTCGGGCATAAGCCAGAACTACTTATGCATGTTCTAATTAGCACTGTCACATTTACCCAATACCCGGACTCGGCATTGGACCGAAACCGACCCGATCTATACGGAGCCGGGTCCGAGTTCGGGTCCTAAAATAAGACCTGATACACTTTTGGGTTTGGATCCGGGTCCGCTCAAAATAGATCCGACTCGGACCCGGACCTGTTATGAAACCCCCAAAAATATGGAATTTGAATAACAGGGTTACACGGGTATACATATAAAAGTAATTGTACAAGATAGATGTGTAAATATAATATTTATTCATGTAGTTAAGTGCAAAAAATTGTTGGAACCAAAGGATATCATGTGCAAAAATACATTGTAGCATTCCGAGTTCCACACACTGGGAGCTCGTGACACTTATCCAGAATCTTTACTTTAATGAGTACACAACACAAAAAAATTATAGAAAATTAGAAACTTACATTTGCACAAGAAAACTATATCCTCCACTTGGATGCTTTCCGCAGCTCGAGTCTCCTGCTCCACGATCAGCAATCCTGTAATGAGCAATCTGTGGGTACGTCAGTTGAATACAACTGACGCAATGCGGATGAAACCCATAATCTCCAAAATCCTCAACAATCAATATTTGATGCAGAAGAAAAGAAACGTGAAAGTCATACAAACATAAATGTCGGTGTATGTCATGATCTAGATTTTAATGCACAACTAATATGCACACCATGCTCTTAATCTAATGCAAACTTGATTTGAAAACGTATGCATCCCATACTACATACTCCCCAAATCTAGTTCATATTCTCCAGATGATAGGGTTCAATCCCTCGCCATGCATCCTACTCTTGTACTCTTTTCTGTTTCTAACATTCCTCTAGTGACTGGTAGAGTCTGCAGCACATGCGGTCCATTTCCGCTCCTGCAGTCGGATCATGGTCCTTCCCCACTCTGAACGGTAGTGATCACCCTGTTCGTTCAGATCATGGTCCTTCTCCACTCTGACAGGATCGTGGTCCTTCTCCACTCCCGGTCAGGCTGGTGATCATCAGCTCTGCCGAAATCATGGTCCTTCTCCACTCCTGCCCCTACCAAAGTTATCATGAACATAAGGCGAATCAATAGGGTCACCCCTACTCCGCCAAGAGACTTAGAGTTACACTCTTACTCCTTGTTCGTATTGATAACCCAGAACATAGACGAAAACTTACGAGTCCATCTCCTAAGTTCCGACAGGACTTGTGACTTACGTCTGCATCCCGTTCTTATCACTAAATCCTAGAAATTAACAGTCGAGACCATTCCGCACGTGTCCCAGACGAGACAATGCCGCACGTGTCCTCTTAACAGGTGAGTACATGCCCTACTAGTGCTTGTCCTTACCAATATCCCAATCTCCTAGGAAGTTCTAGAACTAGCGGTTAATTTACGCTAAAGGATTTCTTAATTCACTAACTATCTAAATTGCTTTACTTAGACATCTCCTACTAGTTCCTTTAAGACAAGTAGATGAGTGAACTTGTATTCATAAAACAATCAAATACTCATTTACTCAATTTCAAAATTGTGTAATTATCTATACAAACATATCTTTTCTATCCTTTCTACTTTGTTTCCTTTTCGTTTCCTTTGTTTCCTACGGTTGGCAAATGTATGCACACAAGCATGTATATAAAATCATCGTATTTTATTAACACTTTAATCTACAATAGTTTTTAGTCTACTAATAATTTCTACAACAAATTTCTACAACAAAATCCTTTTAACACTTTAAGATACAACAATTTTCAATCTACTACTACAACAAACCAATAGCAATTACTACAACAATCAACAAGTCAAAAAAATTCAATTTTTATCCATCAAATTATTAATCAATCAACACAACCTACTAACAATCTATTAGCAATCAATCAATTAAATACTCTAAATTATCAAACTACTAACAATCCAATAATCAATCAGTCAAATACTAACAATCTATTAGCAATCAATCAATTAAATACTCTCAATTATCAAACTACTAACAATCCAATAATCAATCAACCAAATACTAACAATCTATTAGCAATCAATCAATTAATTAAAGAAGCATATTAGGAGGAAGAACACCCACTTTGATTTGTTTGCAAGCTTCAAGTTGCTATCTTCTCCTCCTTGCTCCTTGATTCTTCCTTGACTTCTTGCTCTAATAATAGTATAATAGTAGTAGCAGTAAAATAATAGAAGTGGTAGTAGTAGAAGTGATAGTAGTAGAAGTGATAGTGGTAGAAGTAGTAGACAGCAGTAGTAAACAGTAGTAGAGAGCAGTAGGCAGCAGTAGAATAATCAGCAGTAGTAGTAGGTAGTAAGAGTAGGAGTAGTAATAACCAGTAAGAGTAGTAGTAGTAGTAGTAGGTACTAGTAGTTGAAGTAGTAGCAAGTAGTAGTAGTAGTTGAAGAAGTAGTAGGTAGTAGTAGTAGTCTGTAGTACTAGTAGTAATTGGAGTAGTAGTAGTCTGCAGTAGTAGCAGCAGTAGCAAACAGCAATAGCAACAGTATTGAACAGTAACATCAGTAGTAGTAGAAGTAACAACAGTAGTAGAAGTAAATATATAGAGAAAGGGGGGAAAAAGAGAGTTGTCGGCCACTGCAGCTACTACAGGAAGAAAGAAAGAAAGAGAGAAATGGAGAGAAGTGTGGAAAGGTGTAGAAAAAATCTTAGGTGTCCTCACTTTTTGCATATACCCCCTTAGTCTTTATGTAATTTCACTTAATCCCCGATTATTTTTTGTTGGGTCGGGCTTCTTCTTTCTTTCTTTTCTTATCTTTTCTTTTCTTTTCTTTTTTTGTAAACAAAGTTTGGGCTTTAAGGCTAAAAATAATTATTGCAATACTAATAGTATACAATAATACTAATAGTATAGGATAATAACTATGTATGATAAAGATAACAATAACAATGTATATGTATATTTATTGTAAGAAATTTAGGGGTATTACATCACTCCCTCCTTAGAATAGTTCCGTCCTCGGAACTATACTAGTGAAGAGGATCAGACACCAAGAAAAACATTATAACATATCCATTTCAAAACACAGCATCATATTAATTTAACAATCCAAGTACATACGGAGTACATACGGAAACTTTCAAACTTCTAGTCGCAACCAAAACATATCATTTTTTAACAGCAAAACAAATTACATCCTTCAGTACCTGTGATGACCCACATCTTCCTTCTCAGCATTCACTTCAGTCAGTGTGAAAACACATCCCTGATGGAAGGGCTTCTTCCCTTGATCATTATTCTTCTGCCCTAGACGACTGTTGTTCTTTTGTAGTTGTGGGCATTTTGGCCTGACGTGCCCAACCTTTCCACAATTGAAAGATGTTCGTTCACTATCCTGAACCTTATTCCTTGGGCATTGGGATTTAACGTGTCCTTGCTCTCCACAGAGGAAACACTTCACTGGCTTGACGGCTTCTGTACTGGTATTAAGTTTTTGGAACTTCTGGTTCGGGCCTTGCTCCATGAAATCTGTGGTAGGAACAAACTGCTTTCCTTCGTTCTGATTCCCGTTCTTCTCTTGCGACTGCTTGTTTTGGTTCATATCCATCTCCGTTGCTGCGGCCCGTCGAACTAGCTTATCAAACCTACGAATGCATAAAGGCACCATCCTTGACCTCAGTCTGGGTCGAAGATCCTGCTCGAACCTTTTAGCCTTCTTAACTTCATCCTGAACCATTTTCGGGGCGTATCGAGATAACTGTGCAAACTTGGTTTCATATTCTCGAACTGTCATACTGCCCTGCCTCAAATTGATGAACTCCATAGCCTTTTCTTCTCGGACGTCCAGAGGGAAGTAATGTTGCCTGAATTCTTTGAGGAAGTCCTCCCATGCAATTGGTCCATCACCCATGCCCCGCTTGACTGATTGCCACCACCCTCCTGCGTCTTTTTCCAAAAGGATAGTCGCCAATGTAATTTTGCTTTCTTCTGGTGTTTTAAGTATGTCAAACACAGTCTCACTACAACAAATATGACATTTGATAGCATTCATAAAATGCTATAGTAGACCTACGATAGCGTTTTACAAACGCTATCAAAAGGCCCGCTATAAAAAGTCTATAGCGTTTTGCCCAAACGCTATAGAAACTATAGCATTTAGTAAAACGCTATAGAAACTATAGCGTTTTACAAAACGCTATAGAATCTATAGCATTTTACAAACGCTATCTATTCTATAGCGTTTGTAAAACGCTATCTATTCATAAAACGCTGTAGAATCTATAGCGTTTTACAAACGCTATAGAATCTATAGCGTTTCGGAAACGCTATAGATTCTATAGCATTTTGTAAAATGCTATAGTTTCTATAGCATTTTGTAAAATGCTATAGAATCTATAGCGTTCGGCAAATGCTATAGTTTCTATAGCGTTTTGTTAAAATACTTTATAGCGTTTCGGCAACGCTATCGTTAGACAATCCAGTAATAGAATCAAACATACAACATTTTTAAAACGTTATCGTTTTGATATTTGTGGTTTTTTACAGCATTTTAGGAACGTTATTTCGTTTTAACTGTATACAAAAAAAAATCTACGGATACAAATAAAAATCGATTTATCGAAAATGTCAATACACCATTATAACTATAAAAGTTTCGCAAATTTGTGTACAAATATATAAAAACATACCAACATAGAAATATGTACACAATAAACTGATACAAAAGTTCATCCAATAAACTTAAAACTGACGACAAAAAATTCTTGAGTGCCTAACATCAACACAACTCGCAAACTTAAAACTGACGACAAAAAATTCTTGAGTGCCTAACATCAACACAACTCGCACTCTTCGTTTCATCCACGACGTCTCCAATCTGCAAATGTAGAAGAAAAAATGTCAAACATAAGATTCATGTAGTCATAACTCCTAACTCAAGGAGGTTGATCTAATAGTTACTGAGTACAATCTAAGAAGCTTTAAAGTTGTATACTCACTTGAAATAAGCTTGTGTAGTACATTGTGGTTTTCAAAAGGTACTAACAAGAAATATCCCACAGAAGGTACTAACAAGAAATATGTCACATTGATTTTGTGTAGTTTATCGTTGCCTTATTTATCCTTTTATTGATTTGTATATTGAGCAGGAAGTAAAACCTCCTAGCAAGCCCACTCAGGAATGTGGTGTACATGCAAGAAAGGTTAAGCGAACGATGAATCCAAAGCATTTGCACATGTGAATTGAATGGAAGAAATCCACTGAACAATAAAATTTAAAATAAATAGCACAAAAGGGCGAAATGATAGTAGTTACTAATTCAGACTCATTCATAGAGTGAAATAATAGTAGTTAGTAAATACTTAGTAGTAGCTCACACTGACTATGAAAAAAATATAAATAATTCAAAATCCATGATATCATAGTTGACGAAATGGCTTATGGAGAAAAACTAATTTGAGGACATTGACAATGAATCAGGTTTAAGAGAAGCGAGAGTATTAATTCTAATTTTGCAGTAAACTTGATCAGTTTCAATGAATGTAAGTCATTCTTTTTGCTCCCTTCCAGAATACAGTATTCTATTTCAAGAAACATTCAAAGGATATACATTTCTGCTGCCAAATCCAAATATATGATAGCTTAACAACAAATCTCTCCAAAATAGTGTTAAGATCCAATGGTAGATTTGTATGGTGTACACTTGCAGTTTCACTAGATGTATTCTAGACTCTAAAGAACATTGTTCCTTAAAGGATGCATGATTCCATTTCCAGTAAAAAATGTGATGGCTAGCTAAGGATTATGTCAACCTGAAAACTAGTAGACAGAAAATTATCTGGTACCTAACAACTCGAACATGATGAGGGTTTAGCACAACCTACTTGCCTTCCACACGTGTTCTCCAGAAGAATATCAATGACCCAATGAAATATTACAATCAAAAAAAGAGGGAAAAAAAACATTACCAGTGCCTCTGACGGAGAGAGTGCAGGCCAAGCTTATCAGTAGAAATAACGACTTCATATATTTGGATTTGGCAGCAGACCTAACGACTTCATACATGCATTCATAATGACTTCATACTTGTTGTTAAGCTATCATATATTTGGATTTATAAACCTTTAGGGCATATGTTTTCATATAAAAAGCAATAGGGATCATTGTATCTCATTGGACCTGTACCTCCTGCATTGATATCCCTAAGAAATCAGGGAGATCATGTAGAGGTATAGTTTTTAAGGAGACTCATGGCCTCCAACCCCCTTTTATATGATATACGACCTTTATGCCATATAGGGCATTTGATTTTTAATGATGTCTGTAACTAGTCAACCAATCTCAGTGATCACCTTCAAGAGTTCAAGGTGATCTTGAAGCCACATAAGGCGTCCAACATAAAGATGCTTAGTCAGCCAGAATATACAATGACGGACAAATGCTAAGATCACTAAATATCCGCCGTAGCTATGTTACTTTTTATATCAACATTAACTAACTTGTGACATTTTGCAATAATATTTTTTGTATTTAATCCTCAACACAAACATTGTAGAGGGGCGAGTTATAACAAATCAATGTAGATAGGAAATACTCAGAAATTAATCCAATCATGGTTTAGTCCTACAACCTCACACAGCAGTGTGCAAGGTAAGCAGATGAATAACTACTACAAAATGGAAGCCTGGGAAACTTAAATTCAGACCAACAATCAGCAGGTTTAAATATCCTATCCTCGTAAAAATTGTTACTTTCAACTTGTGGACACTACTTCAACAGTACCTAATCTAGTATTCAACATGCCAATTTCAATTGAAAAATGCTTATTTATAAGAACATAAGAATGAAACGGTAGCATACAGGTAGTAAATTTCCAACATATAGGAGCTTTTCATGGATGTAACCATGACACGAAATCCACCCTTACTACTCATATACAAACAAACAGCTGAGATTTAAAGCATCTAGAGAAAAGATTGCAACTCAAATATGTCATTTATAAATCATTTCTAGTGAAATCTAAACATACACAACCCTAAACGATCACAATTTCTACTCTACCTTCATAACAAACAAAGTCTCCATGTGCATAACAAAATAACCCACATTTGAAGAAAAAAGATAAACCCATCTAAAGAAATCGAAACACAACATTCCCACTTCGCTCTGCTGTTTGCTTGCCACAACATTGCGCAAGATTCTAGATGCTTAATAAATGTTATTTAAAATTGTTAAATCCAATTTCCTAACAAAAGTAACCTGATGACAGTAGTATGAAAATTTCATAACTAAAGTTACCTAATGACAGCAGTATGGATAGATAACCCTACAAATTCCACTACTTAACTATTATATTAAATCTACAAAAACTTCATCCCAACCATCTCCTTGAAGATACTTAAAAGACAATTTCAGATGTTTTCTTTTTGGAAATTCTATTTTTTGTTGGCTTCAAGGATAGTAAAAGAGAGCAAATAAGAAAAAGATTAAATTGATATTGGTATGGTTCAATACTATATGATTAACAAATACCAAGTTCAAGGGTTTATCCCACTATATAATTTTTTAGAAGGAAAGTAATGTACCTAGTTAGCATCCAACATCTTGATGTGATCGGTCGGCCATGCAATTGCAAGTCCCATAACCTCATCTAGAGTATCTACACCACCACCTCGCCTAAACAACGGTGCTGAAGGTTGTCTTACTTCATCCACCCAAACTTTGGAAGCATTTTGCCCAAGGGGTACACAGTGCACTACCACCTCAGGATCATTTGTCACCGATCGCCCAATAGCAACCACTTCACTCGGTGCCTCTCAGTTTAACAATTCACACTTTCTACTTCTACGATTACTGCTGCCATTGAGTGACTAACATGAAAACATAAAAAAAAAAGTTATTTCAAGTGTTATATATATATATATATATATATATATATATATATATATATATATATATATATATATATATATATATATATATATATTTTAAAAGTACTAAAGCTGTACTGGGTTACCTGTGGAGTATCAGTTGCATTAGTAGTTGATAATGGATCATTGTTACACAATTTTGAGCGCTTATCCTCATCCTCATCCTCCTCGTCACTATCATCGTCATTATCGTTTTCACCATCAAAATCCACATTATCATCACTATCGCTATGATCTTCTTCATCATCTTCACTATCCTCTTCATCTTGAGCATCACTATCTTCTTCCTCCATATCGTCATCACTATCTTCCTCCTCCAGATCATCCTCACTATCCTCTTCTTGTTGAACCATACTTTGTAAAATAACAAACTGAATTATAAATCAGTGGTTGTAAATAAATATCTATGTCATTTCCTGGTTGATGTGGTCCTGAAATCAACAATGATAGCATAATATGTTCCTTTCTCATGCATAGCCCTGGTGGATGATTATATATTACAAGCATCACAGGCCAACAACTATGTGAGGAGCTAAGACCACGGAAGGGATTAAACCCATCTGCAGCCAGACCAAGTCTAAGGTTGCGCGGCTCGGCAGCAAAAGATGGCCATTTATTATCAATTGTTTTCCAAGCCAAAGAGTCAACAGGGTGCCTAATTTTATCATCTTCACTTTTATGATTGTGATGCCACCGTAAATTTTCAGCAAGTTCTGATGTTTGGAACATTCTTCTAAACCTTGGAATTATTGGAAAATACCTCAAAATCTTAACTGGCACTCCAATAAGAATCTTCTTAGTCCGATGATCCTTCTTCCACCGTGACTCATGGCACTTCCTACATTCATCATCATCTTTGAACTCACCTCTAAATAGGCAACAATCGTTGACGCATGCATGTATGATTTCACAATCAAGTTTAAATGACTTAATTAATTGCTGTTCAGCTCGTGCGGATTCTGGAATTGTATTTTCATCAGGTAACATATCATGCAATATCTCCAAAAGATGATTAAAGCATTTGTTAGAAACACCATACACGGATTTATGCTTATATAGAATAATTGTTGCTGATAGCCTACTGTATTTAGTGCAACCAGGATATAAAGGAATATTAGCGTCCTTTAACATATTTGTTAAGTCATCCTCTCCCTCTTTACCATTAGATTCATGAATACCCTCATTATCAACATATGCATCTTCAATTATTCTATCTGGCAATACAGATTCCTTAGTAGAACTCTTCGCATTCAATCCTTCCCCATGCCAAATCCAATTTGTGTAAGTCATATCCATTCCACGCTTGAGCAAATGAAGTAAAAGCATATCCTCATTTCCACGGCAGAAATTTTGGCAATCTTTGCATGGACATATAATCCATTTTGGGTCCTCAGCAGTTGACTTTGCAATTTCCACAAACTGATGAACTGCCACTTTATATGCTATTGTATTTCTATAAATTATAAAATAGTGGTCATAAAAGCATGTAATATCTTAATATCTATTATATATTAAAATATTAATTTGGGTAAGTTTTCATTACTTGTTAAGATGAACCCAATCTTTATTCATTGTGATGACACACCAGCTCCTCTGACCTTGAAGAGATGACAACCGAGGAGAAATTAACAAGATAACACCAACAATACACACATCAACAACGTGGATCAAACTTTAATTGATACGATTTTAAAAATATGTTTTTTAAATATGTCATATCCATTCACCAGTTGCATATAAGAGGTACACACATTACTAGCAAAAAATGTTAATGTAGTGGAACTAAGCCATAATGATAAACATACATGCAACCTAATGTCATCCTTAACTCAAATAAGAACTTTCAATTGCAAAAAGTTTGTCTACTGTGACTAACTTTCCACTGTAAAGCAGTTACCATCACAATAAAGTTGGATCAATAATAGTAAACAGCCTCTTGCCGTTCCAAGTAACTCCAGACAAGAAGTTCTACAGAAAGAGTAGGCTACAAAATATTTCTTTATACTATAGATGGACTTGTAGCTAAATGTAAGGATGTAATAAGTGTGCTACTTTATAGGTCATCCAAGTAAAATTGAAACAAATAAGTTTTAATAACAGAGAAGCTGGGCGAAGAGAGCATGTAATTTATTTACAAAACGGACTAAAACATACAGGTGCACAATTTCCAGACTAAACATTTGACTAAAATATATGCCCCAATGATATATAGACAACTTTACATTCACTATGTCCTGATTATCATTTATCTTAATAGATTGGTGGAAATCAAAAGGGGATTTAATAAACCGAAATAAGTTCTTGGTTACAATCAAATGAAACCAAGATCATTTTTTATACACAGAGATCAACTTAAAAGGAAAAACTCCAAGTGCCGAACGAGAACAGTATATACACACAATATCTATTCCTAGCTAATCACGAAGTAAAGTGTATACATCCCATACAGTGCTATGCTAAAAACCCTATTTCTTTATATGTTTACCTACCAAGCCAAGGATGAAGAAGGGTTGTGTTAGGAAGAGAGGGCAACGGGGGCGCGAGGAGTAGGAGAGGGCGACGGCGAGGAGGAAGTGTAACGCCCCGAATCCCAAATACACTGAATTCGAGATGTTCTGCAGGATCTTTTCGCTTCCTTTAGTACAATTTTACAAGGAAATTTAAACTTTTCACTTTACATCAGAGTTTACATGAATACATTACAATTTATACTGCACAGCGGAAGTAAACTTTACAACAATGAAACAAATATACAACAACATTGAGTAATCTTTAAGCATTTGTTCCTCTTTAATCTTTATCAAGCCATTTACCTACATATAAGACTGTGGGTACGTCAGTTTATTCAACCGACGATCATTATACACGACCATCCTCTCTATGCCGGAAATAGTATAACTTATTTTCCATATTTAACAAACACAAACTTGTCACATTTCAAACTAAAGGGACTACCCTATTGATGTCGTGTTGTGATTGTACACTTAGTCCTTAATGCAGTTATTTATGTTACATGACACTATGCATCCCATACTACATAGGTCCGAGGGCAAGCCCTTAATCGTTCTTCAACTTTGTAGGGTTCAATCCCTCGTCATGACTTAATCTACTACTGTAACTACGGTAAGTATCCTAGATGTTTTCTGACCTACGAACTCATGTCTAGGCACCCTGGAGGGAATCCCATCGCTGACATGACTCATCATGCAGACATCCTGTGGTAATTCAGCTCCTACCACAGACATGACACCACCCGTAGTCTTCAAACATCCCACGAGCGTCGCCACCGGGACGGTACTCTGGAGCAGTATCCTCGCTCAGACTCATCATGGGACATCCTAGGATACGCTCTCGCCGCTATCCAATAGCCCTCATACTCAATATTTTTCTCTTACTTTCATCACATCTTCACTATGTACTAATCCTTAGGTTTTATTAAAATCATGAAACAAAATCAAAGCTCTAGAGTTAGCCTCTCCATTAAACCGGACTTATTCATTCATTCAAACATGACCAACCTTGGTCTTTCTTTTCAATTTTCTTTTCATTTATTTCCAAATGCCGGGGGAGACTTAGCTACTCTTTTGTTTCAATTTCCAATTCACAATTTCCAATTTGAGCATTTCCAACTCATAAATTCATATGTTGAGTTATCATACTCAAATAGCATTTCTCTTTTCCAATCATGATTTCTAAATTGTTCAATAGTCCATAATTATACATTTAATTCAACTATTCATCATGTAACTCATGAAATGTTATTTTCACATAAAAATCCACATCATTATTTATTCAATCAAAAGTGAACATTTACGCTTCATAATTTCCACACTATTCTCAATGAGAATAATTTGCATCACATCACAACAATATAATTTCTTTTTGCCACATTAATTTTCTAATCCTTCATTTCAAGTCATTTTTGGCAAGATGTAGTTTCACAAAGAATATCGATGTAGACTATAGTTCTATTTACTCATTTAGTCACAAATTATTCTTTACTTCATGTAAATCATTCCCAAATTATTTTTAATAAGTCCCATATATTTTTAGAGGAATAACCATATTTTTCTCATAATTTTTCGATCAAAAAAACACAAAAAAATATATTTTTTCCCAACTTGTCGAGGGCAAGATTCGAACCCAGCACCACAGAGAACCCAACCCAAAGCACAAACCACTAGGCTGAAGGCTACTGGCGGTATAAGAGGCGCTGAGAGCCTTAAATGCTCTCGACCGCTGCTATGTTATTTCTTTTTTCTTTTTAAAAAAGTATGGTTCTACAGAGATTCAAACAGCAGACCTCTGAGAAACAGGCCGCGCGCTCCGACCACTTGAGCTACGTGCTCAGGTTGTCAAGTATAGTTCGAAATTCTTTTTAAAACCATCCTCTTTGTTATTTAGAACATTTCAACGTTCAACAAAATTGCATTTCACATTGTTCTTACTAATATACTGTAAAAATCCGAATTAATCGTTTTCCATCATGAATTTTATTCCAGTATATGAAAATAAATTTCTCCAATAATTAAACATAATTTTCTCCATAATTAACACATTTCTACCATACAATTTGGTTAATGTGACATACTACCAATACATTTTTTTTTGACATTATAATTTCATCAATCTCTATACTAATTCTCTACTCTTATTCATTTTCCAAACATAAAAATTACATCTTAATTTATTCGTTACAACGCCATACAAAGTTTCCAATTTAGCACATAAAAGTGACATAGTCGATATACTAATTTTTTTGCACATAATTTTTCATGCTACTAACAAAGGTTTCTTCACACAATTTATAACCATATTTGTATTGCACACAATCTTGAATTTTACTAATAGCAACACACATAATTTGTATATCAACAATTCAATCAATTAGAGATCATTCTTTCAATTAAATGTGCATTCTTATTAATCATTTTCATGCATTATTTTGCTAATTAAAACTAGCATGCATTCCTAGGTTAGAAATAGGGAAAATTTACCCACCTCAAATGGAGAGACAAACACAATTAGTAACAAAAGTCCTTGCAACACGAGTGCACCTCCTCCTAGACGATGCGCACACAAGTCTCCAAGCACACCTCACCGAGAGCTCCTTCTTCCTTGATGTAGCCGGCCTCCCCTTGATGTTGCAAGCACAAGATCCCACACACTCTCAATCTTTTAACTCACAAAATTACTACTAGATAATATAATTGAACTATAGGTTTGGAAGAGAATAATTTTGCACAAGAATAACTAGCCGGGGGGGGGGGGGGGGGGGGGGGGGGTATTTATACGAAAATCTTGATGAAATTGAGGGCTAGGATCAAGTAGTTGGTTGTAAGATGGATGGCTAGGATGAAAGTAGGAGTTGCATTAACTACCCACAGCCAAGTAACCACTACACCATGATCTCCACCCAAAATTTGATTTCCCTCCAAAAAGATGCAACCGGCCATGGGAATGTGCATATTGCACGTGTACGTGTAGTGCACGTGCATGCAACTAGGCCCAAAAATTATGCATTAAATTTCGTATAAAAATAAAATAGTCTTTAAATTGTATTCTACATGACAAGTTGTATAAAAAAATAGTCCATGGGCTTTAGTTTATGGGCCAAAATGATTATTATAAAAATAATAAATTAAATTAACTTTGGGCTTTTAAAGAAAATGCTTTTTGTCTAATTGAAAGAAGGCTTTTGTATAAAATAATTAAAAGCACATATTAAAATATCTTTACTCATCTTGATGAAAATATTAACCAAAAATATTACACGTGCACACTACGTGCAAAATAAATAATTTTTCATTAAATGAAAAATCAGGGCATTACAGGAAGAGAGGGCAACGGCGGGGAGGAAGAGAGGGCAACGGTGGGTAGGTCAACGGGGGCGCAGGGAGGAGGAGAGGGAGACGGCGGGTAGGGCAACGGGGGCACGGGGAGACGATTTGATGGCGGGTCGGGGATTCGGGAGGCGCAGAGGAGGGGAAATTAGGGATCGATTTTGGGGAAGAAGGGGTTTTGGAAGAGAGGGAGAAGTTAAAAGGGTTTTGATGGATTTGGAGTTTTTATTTAGAATTTTCTTTTTTGCCCATATCTATTTTGTTTATTTACAGATATAATAGCGTTTCTAAAATGCCGTAAATAATATAGCGTTTTAAAAACGCTGTCATAACTAAGAGTAAATTTCAAAATTAATCAAAGATAACATTTTCTTCAAAAATGCTATTATTGATCACTTTCAATAGCATTAACACTTAAATGCAATAATAAGTCCGCTGTAGAAAGCCCTATGTGTTGTAGTGTCTCCACCTAACGAATCTAATCATCAACTGCTATTGGATCTGCTTGGCCTTCAAATACAGGTGGTTTCATTCTCTTAAAGGATTCTACCATCTTGACATGGTTAGCAATGACATCGTCTCCTTGGCATTCTCTTGAAGCTTGCAAACAAATCAAAGTGGGTATTCTCCATTCTTTTTGTGTTCAGTTTATGAATTTAATGATTGATGATTTGCTAGAAATTATTGTATGTGTATATGTGAAATGACTTGATTACACTAAGTATAGTATTTGTTCATGGTAGGCGTCCTCCTCACCTTATTACTAAATTAGTTGATTTATTGTTGTATGTCAATTCTCATTAGTAGTTTAGTCATTGTCTTGCTAGTAGATTGAAGCATGTATGCTTAGAAGTGTTGTATGCCTAAAACTCATGTTTAGCAAAATAGCAATAAGAAGTGAACGAAGAATGTAGTGGATGAAATTGTTAAAAAGGAGACGATGTCATTACTAGAACTTGTAACGCAAAGACAATTATATGAGAATGCATATTTTTAAATAGGATCTTGTTATGGAAATTTTGCAATGGAAAGTTGGCATGTAAAGTGCTTGATGAAATGTCTAAATGCACATATATAATAAGAATTCTAGGAAATTAACCACCTATGAATAAGTTGCAAACTAAGGTATTTACCATTAAGTGGATGGGAGGTAGTACATACACATGTGTGCAATAACCTAGTATGGAAATAATTTTTTTAAGAGTGGAGTGAGGTGTTAGATAAAATACGGTTATGCATGGGTATGTATGTAATCAATGCATGCTTATATGCGTACTTGTTGTGAAGTGTGGTGCACATTGAGTGTGCTAGTTTGGTGCATATGTGGGTCAACTCTTAGCATGATTGGAGGCTAGGTTGAACCTTAACTAAATCAAGATGAGACCTGTTGAGATTCAACTAAGTTGGATTCACTTAGAACCTAGTTAGCGAATTAAGTTAAATTAGTTATGTAAACTAGCTGAATGATGAAAGTGGAAACTAGGAGCACAGTTTAATTAACTTAGAAAATAGAAATTGTGTTAATAAAGCAATTAGAATTGGGTAAGTTGGTGAATTAAGAAATTAATTTAGGATGATTGATAAGGACAGACACTAGTTGGGCGTGTACTACTCACCTGTCAAAGGGGCACGTGCGGAATGGTTTCGACTGTTAATTTCTAGGATTTAGCGATAAGAACGGGATGCAGACGTAAGTCACAAGTCCTGTCGGAACTTAGGAGATAGACTCGTAAGTTTTCGTCTACGTTCTGGGTTATCAATACGAACAAGGAGTAAGAGTGTAACTCTAAGTCTCTTGGCGGAATAGGGGTGACCCTATTGATTCGCCTTATGTTCATGATAACTTTGGTAGGGGCAGGAGTGGAGAAGGACCATGATTTCGGCAGAGCTGATGATCACCAACCTGACCGGGAGTGGAGAGGGACCACGATCCTGTCGGAGTGGAGAAGGACCATGATCTGAACGAACAGGGTGATCACTACCGTTCAGAGTGGAGAAGGACCATGATCCGGCTACAGGAGCGGAAATGGACCACATGTACTGCAGACTCTTCCAATCACTAGATGAATGTCAGAAACAGGAAAGAGTACAAGAGTAGGATGCATGGCGAGGGATTGAACCTTATAATCTGGAGAATACGAACTCGATTTGAGAAGTATGTAATATGGAATGCATACGTTTCCAAATGTAGAGTGGAGAAGGACCATGATCCATCAGAATCCAAAGATTCTCCTTCAGAGTAAATATAATCGTCTTCGAGATTTAGCCTATCCTCACAATCATCTTTATCGATGTGGCTCCCGCCCACACAAGCCGGTGCCCCAATATTATAAGATATCATATTAATCGGGTTGTTGTTCATGGCCCATTGCTCTTTGCACAACTTAACCCCAATGGGCCACTCTTTAGGTCCAGAGAGAGTAATTGTTTTCGTGGGCCCCTCTTTGGGCCCATAAAAGCTCCCCTCTTCCTCCGAAATAAGCTCCTTGTTTCGCTTAACCTCACCCACTCCCTCGCGAGGCATCGTATCCCCTTGTCTGTCCTCTTTGACCGACAGTGGGCGACGTGTCTGCTCTTTACTCGTTGGCATTGTGGTTGATGAGACTGGCGAAGCAGCACAGTCACTGCCTTTACCCATGCGCCATTTCCCCAAATCTCCATTACCGCTACCCTCTTCCTCTTCCATTTTGTTTGTATCTATCTTATTTGGGGCCAAATCACTGTCTTTGGTGAGGCTCTTGCTCGTCTTCCTCCCCAAAATGTCACCTTCCTTTGGCAGCTTGCATCCCCAAGCTTCCACCTTTTTCCCAAACTTCCCACTTTGATCGTTTAGAGCCTGCTCCTTGTTTTTTATTGAACCCTCCTTCGTCTTCTTTCCCAAAAAAGCTCTCCTCTTTTCACGCTCTTCGCCCAAAGGCATCACCTTTTTAGGCGAGTTGCTAACCCTGTTGAACAATAAGGGGGTCTTTCTAGCTCTTGCTCTTTCTGCCTCTTTCTGCCCCTCCCCTCTGGCCGTCTCATCCCTATCCTATAGGGTTTGACTTCCCTTTTGAGCTATCTGCATGGCTAAGTTTCCAAGGGATGGTACTCAGTCTGTACCACTTGCCAATTGTGGCTCTGGTTGTAGAACCACCATGTGCATGCTCTCTTGACCGCTGGGTTTTTTGTTGAAGCTTCTTTCTTCGTCGCCAATGAGCGGCTGGCTTTGGCCCTCCTCCTTCCCCCTTGCAGCTTTGATGAGTTCACGGTGCGCTTTCTTAATTTTGTGGGCCCCATCCAATGTGAGGTCCCACTCCGGCGATACCACGTGCCTGTAGGAGCACCCATCTCTGAGTGCGGAGGGGGGGATGAGAGAGTTTGGAGCTCCTTCGTCTCCGACTCTGATTGCTTATTGAGGATGAATCTAATGAGGTATGATTCCTCGAAGAAGAAGACCTTTGCGAAATGCGACATGAGGGTGATGTCGGGGCTTCGGATTAACACTTTAGCGGAGACAATCTCCGACCGTCGAATCATCCTGCCGTCTATCTCTTCTATTGTACCAAAGTTGGAGATGATTTCTTGCAACGCCTCTCTCTTCCAAAAATGCATGGGCACATTGTGGATCCAAATCTAGAAACGCTACCCTTGAGGTAGCCCTGCTTCGAAGCTTGGTGACCAAGGAAAGAATTCCAGTTTGAAATGGCCGAAATCCACTATTCCCATAGCAAACACTTCCGACATCTTCTCCGGCGATGGGAAAGATACCAAGAATTGGAGGTGGCACATCTTCTTTGCTACACAGTCTCTGTGTGCTGCCATCGGCCATTTGGTTGTCAAGGCTTGGAAGAGGTGGTTCTCCGATGGACACCCTGCTCTCACTTTAGCAATGGCACACCATCGACGAAGCCACTTTTCTTCGAGCTTGATCGTCTCTAGGCTATTGGCTAGTCGAATGAGGGTGGGTTTATCAGGAGACCTACCTCTTCTTACTGGTCGCTCATCGTCATTGTTGGACGAGGTAACATTTGTGCACACATACGACATGTGCCCCCATTTCATGCATTGCAGGCACCGCACCTCCTTCGTGCAGTCCTGTCGGTAGTGCCCCAGGTCACCGCAGTTGAAGCACGGTGCTGGTTTGCGTTTACCTTTCCTTTGCCTTTTTCCTGTGATCTGTAAGAAGAGGGGGGAGATACTGTGTTTTTCTTTTTGCCTTTATTCTGAACATCAACCCATGGTTCCCCCTCCATCTTCTCCCAGTCTGCTTCGGTACATTCTCTCCTCCAGTCTCGTTTTGTGGATCCACCTCTTAGGCCCGCTCAATGATGGACTTTTGTGGAGACTGTACCCCCCAGCTTGTTGTGGAGGTGACTGAGGATGGTTGAAGGTAAGGGAATGGGGGTTGTGGGGTAAAGCAGGGGGGTGGCGAACATGGTCAAACTGGGTTTTAGCCTCCCATTTCGGAGGAGGAGGAAAGTGGAGGGAGTGTGATGGGCGTTGGGGTTTGTGGTTGAATGTGGAGGCTGTGGTTGTGGTGTAGTAGCGGTGATGGTAGTAATGGGGTTTCTGCTGAAAGTTTTGGAGATGTTGTTGTCTCTCATACTGTCCCTGTTGCCTCTGAACACCCCTCTCCCCCTAATAGTTCTCTCCCCCCAATAGTGACGATGGCCTCTTGTGGGGTCTCTGTTATGCTCGAAAGAGCTTGTAGTAGGACCTCCTCTGTGGGCCCTTTCTCTATGTGGTAGTAATGCGGGGCGATGATGATAATCTCGCCCAATCCGCTGATGATGCGCACTGTGGTGTGCACGCATGAGGAACGAGACCGTCTGAGCCTCCGGCTAGCCTCATCGAGGGGGTGGTGGACAGCATGGGTGGTCGTAGTTGCTACGGCATAGGTAGTGGGGATTACACGGGGAGGCAGAGACTCTTGAGGAGGTAATGGGGGTGGGATGACAGTTGGTGAGGGTGGTAGGGGAATGGGGGCGGTTGGGGCTTAGGGGGGTGTTCGTTGGTGGGGTTGGCGGACCCTCTCATTGGGCCCGCAGTTACTCATCTCGAGCTTCGACAACTCCATCGGCATCTCTGGCAGGAGAATAGGACTTAACTGAGAAGGTGACGGTAAGTATATAGTAACTCTTGTTGTATGGTTAGTGGAAGAGGAGGGGGAGAAGATGGATGAGGGAGTTGGGTGTTGGGATAAGGGGAGGATGTATGGGGAAGAGAGGGGGTGGGGAGACCTGAGGAGCTGGAAGTGTTTAAGGAAGGGAAGAGGAGGGAGGGGGGGAGGGAGGGGGAGAGGTGGAGGGGCCGGCGGTGCTTCATCTTGCTACAACCCAAAGTTAGAAAGGATTGGAGTAAAACAGAGCCTAAATTACAAAGATGATTAGTCTTGCATATATTTTGGCCTCTAATACCTTCATTCCCGCTTTAAATTTAGTTAGGTTTCAAATTTAACACAACATTTATGTTAGTCCTTCAGGTTCTAAAGCTTATATTGACATTCCTAATTTACATTTTGTCCCTTCGCTAGCCTCGTTTGCTTCTGACTGAATATTCACCATCTCAATTTGAATGGTAATGTTCATTCATAACAGAATCCAAGAGAGAAAACCCTTAATGCTATAATCATCATCAGGGAATGGATTTTCTCTAATTGTTAAAGCATCTGTAGTCGTTATTGTCAAATTTTGGCTATCTGGCTTATTGCAAATAGCAAAAATAGGTTTTGTTGTAGTCATTGCTAGCAAAAAATTAGCCAAACGCTAAATTATCTTCCGTCCTTTGTTTTTTTTTTTGTTTTTTTTTTTATCATTTTTTTTAATAAACAATGATTCTATAAAAAAAACTGAAAATGAATTTAAAAAATCCAAAAAAAAAGGTGAAAGCCTTAGACTACGTATAATCTCCCAGCTGTCAATTTTTTAATTTTTTTTATTATAGGACGGTAGATTATCTACCGTCTGAAAAAGTTTATAAAAGAAAATTGAAATGGTTTTCGGGACGGTGTATAATCTCCTGTCCAATTATTTTATTAATAAATTTTTTTTTGGGACGGTGCATAATCTCTCGTCCGATTATTTTATTAATAAAAAAAATTTTGGGACGGTGTATAATCTATTGTCCGATCTTCAAACAAAAATTAATGTATCGTTGAGCTATATTTTCCAAATAGCCAAATCGAGTGCCAGATATGGTTGGCTACTGTTCAAAAAAATGCAAAAAATGGCTAAATAGCCAACGACTGCAGAACGTCCCAAGCCATTTTTTGCAAAAATTGGCTAAATAGCCAAAAGCACTTATGAGCCATTTTTCACTCCATAGCAACTAGGCATCCATATCTTATCCAAAATCAACAATATAAATCACCATAACATCTCTTATTTAGGTTTTTTTCTAGATCAAAGCAAGCCATCTATCATTCTAGCGATTCCTTTGTTAGATACTAAATATAATCTAAAAATTCGGAACTAAAAGGACAAGTTTTGCAATATATTTTTTTTACAACGCATAGAATGAGAGGGTTCTGAAAGGTAGTTGTAGTCAAAGCCTATGTTAATTGCTGCAACATAGATCTCCAAAGCCCTCGAACCGCGAAGTTCAAAGGTTTTAAAACACATTCCCATAATTACATATTAAGAAGTTGCCTAAAAATATCAAACAACAAGAAAATACAGTGATCAGGTTTCCACAGAACCAGCATGAAGTTTCATTTCGGATTCAGGAAATTTACAAGAATGGGGATTCATTTACTTCCAAACCTCTAATTCATTTGCTAGTGGTTAAAAGACTCCAACATGAGATTAATTCTTCTCCCTTTGGACGACTTCCCTAAAGTAACTACGACAGTGAAATGAACTTCATAAGACACCCGAAAATTTCACGGCGAAATGAAACACTGACGAGGACAGCTGAACGAGAAAACCGCTCTCCTCTCACGAGGACTTCGGGTTGAGACTGATACCATCACATCCAGATTCCTTGATAAGTTCACTGAACTGATCAAGATTGGTAACAAGCACCCCAAAGACTTTGATAAGTTCATCAGCTTGGCGCCTGGCTAACTCAGACTCTATAGCAAATGGTTTGGTCAAATCCACCAGAGCTCGACGTTGACTGACCGTATCTGGTAGCTCGCCTCTAAGTATGGACTGTATCTTCTCAGCATTCTCTTTCAATTTATTGGTCATTTCCTGTGCCTGACTGGTGTTCTTGCCAATTTTTGCGCCAGACTTCTCAGTACCTTAAACATACAGGAAAATGGAACAATGCACATTAATCAAATTCAGATTCACAAGACCAAAAATGAAGATCCACATCAACCATCCAAAACATTCGGCTTATTTGATTCATGCATATATAAACATTTAATTGGGTGGAATCCTTATAGTTGAGACTCACAATAGGGACACTGTTTGAGGTTCACATAAGATACGAGACCAAATGAATCTCTTGTTGGTCATTGTCTGTCAACTCTACTGGGTTGGATTCTGCTCAAGAATTGTTTTAAGGAATTATGCATGAAAGTTTGTAATTGCTAGCTAAAAGAATAACAGGTAATTTAATCATTAGTCTGAAATGGTGGCATCTCAGACAAACCCTCCCTCTGCTCTCTTATGACATGCAATGTTTATATTCGATGATGAAATGTCCAAATGCATCGTACTGTTAGTTCTTCCATATTTTACTATAGGCCAAGCAAAACTCAAATGGGCAGGATACTTGTTTCCATGATTAACAAATAACAAACATATCAACTATACGCTTCTGGGGGAAGGAAAAAAAAAACTAACAATAAAGAAGCAAGACACGATGACGACACATCCACATAGGAAACTTCTTTAAAAAAAACTACATTATAATAGAAAGTGCTGTGCCGTATTTGTGTGCCCCGGTGTCCAACACATGTCCAAGATGTTACAGCTACTTAGCCAAATAGAAGTGTTGGCGCTTAATAGGCTAATATAATAGCACATTTTGACTAGCAGCAAATTGTAATACTTTCCATCAACAATTGAGAAGCATTTGAGTCAAAAAGAATAATTGAGAAGCATATCAATTGAGGGATGAATAACTTTATTACCTAAATCAAAAGGAGCATCAGCATCAGTATCAGTATCGGCATCAGCCATTTCTGCGTCAAGCAAACCAACAACTTCCTCCACCTGCTCCTGCCCCTGCCCCTCCGGAACAGCAGCCTGAAAATCCGAATCACTCCCCTCATCATCGTCCTCCCTCACCCCCTCCCCAAACTCAATGCTATCATCATCATCATCATCATCCTCGCCCACTCCCCCAGTAAACTCCTCCGACTCCGACCCAATCTCGGCCTCCTGCGCCCTAATCACCGCATCCATGGACCCAAACACCTGGTCATCAAACTCAGCGGGAAGCCTATATGCCTTCCTCTTTGCACCACTCAGCGACCAATAAGTCCCCTTTGAAAGTGCAGAATCACTCTCCCAATTCCTAATTTTAGTATAATCCGCGAGCAGTTGCTCCCACTTCCTCTTGCACTGGTTGGAGGGCCTGACGACCTCCCTGACAATGCAGCTGTCGGCAATCATCTTCCATTTCTGGTACGACGAGAAGGCCTTGAGCCAGTCCTCGTCGAGTGCAGCGATCTCGCTGATGAGGACCAGGATCTCTTCTACTGTCCATTCCGGAGCAGCCTGAGAGCGGGTTTGGCGAGTTGCAGTTCGAGCAATTGATGGGGGAGTAGTGCTAGTGCTAGTGCTAGTGCTAGTGCTAGTGCTAGTGTTTATGCCTCTTGTTTTTCCTTTTCCACCACCTCTCTTTCTTGGTTTCGCTTGTTTTTCTGCGCTTTCTTCCATTTCTTTTCGACAATTATTGACCTTAATTCAATTATTTTTTTTTAAATAAAAAATGTCAAAAACTGTGTGAAAATATAACTTACTTTTTGGGGTTTCTTTGGATTAATTAAGAGTTATACCTATGAATATTGGTGAAACAAGTTTGTACGAAAAGGGGGAAATTGTTTCAGAACACAAATTTGAAGGAAATTATCTCAAATATTTTGATTTTGATTTTGATTTTGATTCTGGCCAAATTTTGTGGTAATAAAAGGAAAATGGGAGAGAGGGTTTGAAGAGAATTACGAGGATCGGACGGGGCGGTGGTTCGACGATGAGACGCCGGTGCGGGCGGAGCGGTATGGTGCAGATCCGTGAGCTCTCAGACTGTCGCCATGGGACTTTGGGAGCAGAAAACACACTGTTCATCTGGGAAAGAGGAATTTAGATATGTAAATGTGTTTCGACATTTTTTTCCCGAAATAGCCTACTTTTTAAAACTAATTTTCAAAATAGATCAGTTTTGAAACTAATTGTGATGATAGACTTGGCCTCGTAGGCCAAAGTTACGAACTGCGACTTGTTCGATTATGACATCTTCGAAAATGTGTAAATGCGGCCTTAGTTCATTTCATATTTAATTTAGAGAGACTTCAAGACTTAGATAAGTTATTATAAGTAAAAATGTGCTAAACATAGGCTGCAGTATATGAAATGAAATAAGGTCGCGATTGAAATTGCGGCCACCATGTGTTGGGAATTAGTTCCAAAGTGGTTTATCTTGATAATTAGTTTTAAAAAGTGGGTCATTTTGTGTGTGTGTGTGTGTGTGTGTGTGTGGGGGGGGGGGGGGGGGGGGGGGGGGGGGGGGGGGGGATCCATGTGTTTATGAGCTAAATAGCATGTATATTACACGCTTTGGATGTGATTGTTCCGCTTTATAAAAGTTTGGAGTGAAGATAAATTTGTATGAAGACCATAAATATATTGTCCGGGCGTTTTTCCTGCAAATGGATCAGTCACAGTATAATGAGATCCACATAGAGGTAGGGGTGTAAAATGAACAGGACGGTCCGTCGTCCGTCCGAGTCCGGCTCGAGAAATGGTCCGACCGTGGACCGTCCGAACTGTTATACAAACCGAACTCGAACAAATTGTTAGGTCCAATTCTTTACCGAGCTCGAGCCGGACATAAGTCCTTCCGAGTATTATTACGGTCCGATACTTTATCGAACCGAGTACGGACTATAAAAATTTTGTCCGACCTAGACCGAGCCGGACATAAGCCCGTCCGAGTAGAATTTCGGTCCGAGCTTGAACATATGGTTGTCCGATTTCGTCTGGTCCGATTTACAGCCCTACATAGAGGTTTAAAATAACATATACTAATGTCTAACAGCTAGGTCCCAAATGTGTGTAAAGAGCGCCTGGACATTTCTTTGCATTGGAAACCAATCATTCTGTAAGGTGAATCTTTTTTTGTATGAGCTAATAGAGCATAATACATGATGTCTCTATAGTTTTTATTGTTATTATTTTTATTTTTATTTTACGGAGAAGGTGGAATACGGCCACCCTGTTATATTAATAAAAAATTAACAAAGCAAATCAAAAGTATTGGGTCAAATCTATAGTACATGAAATAAAATATTGAACCTCCAATTACACATACATGGGAGAGTGGGGGAAAACATGGTGTCCAACCATTTCGAAATTCACAACGCCAGCCAAAAGCGGAAACACCTCTCTCACGAAGACACTCGCGAAGACATCGTGTGCATCATCAAAGTTAGTGGTGGTTAGGGGACCCCATCGTCGAGCCCACCCCCAGAAGTCGTGCTAAATTGTCTGCCGTCCGTACACCCGCACTACCTTCAACCTCTAAGGAGAGAGGTCGGGAATCGCCATCGACTTCCAGATCTTCTTCTCCACGTTCTCACTCCGACCCAAAACTTAGACTCAATCTTCCATTCTCCTCCCTCTATCCTAACCAATTCCACAATAAAAGAGACAACAGTGAAGAGCAAAATTCTCCTTTCTCACTCACTCTCACTCCCTTTCCCCTTCACAATGAACACTCTCACACACAATCAACTCTCCAACAAACAACCAAAGAGGAGCAGCGAAGAGTACCTTCTCATCACTCTCTCACACAACAAAATCCCAAAATGTTGGGTTGTTGAGGTTTTAAGTCGACCGGGACGGCATGGGTGAGGGGCGATGGGTGTAGTGACGGTGGCGCAGCGGTTGGAGCACCTCCTCTGCCGCCGCCAAGGCTGCAGCAGTCATAGTCGCTCGCCTTGGTGCTCCCGTCATCGCCAGTGGAGACGACAATGTCGCCGCCCACAATGGAGGACTGGTGGTGTAACACCCCACAAAATAATGTTATGACAATTTTTCCCCACACGTGTTATACACGTGTATTTTTGTACCGTTACTTATAATATCTGTAACATTATTAATGTAAATATTTTTACGTATTTTGTATTTCCATTTTATAAATATCTTTTCGACCTCTCAAATTCATTTGATTTCTTATTTGAACCCAACCCAAATATTTTCTGATCCATTCTAAATTTCCGGATTTTCAATTTGAGTTTAAATTTAAGTTTTAACTCTATTTAATCATAATCCTAATTAAATTCCTTAATCATAATCCTTAATCCTAATTCCTTCTGTAACCCCAGCCTCATTTATTTTCACCTCCATCTAAAACTTATAACCTACTCCCTATTCTTACTATACTCTTCCCTTAACCTTCTCCTCTTCACTCCACAACATACACACACTCCTAACCTACTAGCCTACTCCCCTAATATCCACTATACTCTACCTCAAAAAACACTCCTCTTCTCATTCTACAACCCTCTCTCACCCTTATATATACATTCCTACACTCATACACTACATTCCCAGTCACTCACTCTCTCTCTATCGTAGTCACTATATCTCTCTCTCTTATATATTTTTATGCATAATATATATATACTAGGTATGCCCGTGGCACGTGCCCACGACACGTATTCGGAACTGCATATAAATTTAATTGGAGTTATTTGGTTGGGTGAACTACATACAAAAAATCATTCAATATACCTCTTTCTACCTCTTTAACAATTATTGGTTAAAATGTTTTAGTTTTTTAGGAATTTATCTTTATTGTCTTAAATATCTCAATATTGACTTATCTAATTCTTAAAAAAGCTAGATTTTTGTCAAGAGATGTGAGAACATCAATTAAAAAAATGCACCCACCTTTCTAATACAATCATCTACTCTTTACAGGCCTCCTTTGAAATTATATTGATTCCTAATAGTTTTCTAATACGGCGCCTTTAAATTGTTTCCTACGGTATGTTATCGCGAAGGATGATTATTTAATTAAGTTGTTTAGTAAATATTTCGACAATCTTATTTAAAAGTTTACAGCCAGGATTGTAGTAAAAATTTTGACAAAATCTCTCCTGAAATATTATTTCTTTTAGAGCATTAACATCGTAGACAGTCAAATTGAATCCTCCCCAGCCCAATCCAAGCCACATCACACAGGCATCATATATATAGGGCTCTGGGAAGAAAAAATTTTCATATGACTAAGATACAAAATAAAAACCAACATATCGTTTCAAAACATAATAGATTTTAAAAAATTTAGTAAAAATTTTGACAGAACCTCCCCTAAAATATTAGCCCTTTTACAGCAATTCCTTACGAAATTCTGCTAACAATTAAAAATATGACATCACAGGCAATAAATATCAATCCTCCCCAGGCGAAACCAAGCAACATCACACAGGCATCATATATATAAGGCTCTGGGGGAAAAAATCAGAATATAATGCAAGATACAAAATAAAAACAAAAAATTCGTTTGAAAACGTAATGAATTTTTGAAAAACCTTCGAAAAACCTTTAAAAAACCAAACACAGAACCCAAATACTCCACAAAATTGTGGGTACGGGTATCAACATAATTATATTATATCATCATTATATACAGTTACTTACATCATCTCCCAAAATGCTAAATATTGCAACTATTACAACTATTACATCGTCCACCATAATAAACACCAACCAACCGAATGAAAAAAATAAAATTATAGGGTTGTAGGAGAACACAATGGTTGAAGTCTTCAAAAATGGGGCCAAACAATGAGCCTAAAAAAACAATAAGAGTTTTGAATCAAATAGTGAGAGTTTACAATAAACAATTAAAACAATAAAAGTTTGAAAACAATAGTAATAGTTTTGAAACAATTACCTTTCAAACAGAACAATGCCTTCAACCAAACATGTTCTTCATCACCCTACAAAAAATTAAACTGTCAATATGTACATAACGGTTCTGAGTGTGGACGACAATCTGGAAGAAAAAAAAAATATTAAATTAGCAGCAATTAACGGTTAACATAGGGTGTAGTTGTAGTAAATATAAATTTACCTTATTGCAACCCTAATTGATCAATGTAGTTGCATTTATCAATTTGAGGTCCATATCAGCTGCATTCCAGTTCTATTAAAGTTCAAAAGTAAAACAACAATGAAAAAATGTTTTGGTAAGGTAAGTCTATCATATATAATTGGTTTTTTTATTTTGTCATCCTATTTCATTAAAGAAAAAATAATAAGTTAATAGACGACCCTCTTTCTATTTTTTTTCTTCTTATATATGGTGTCAATATGTCAAGACTGATAAGTTAATTGATTTGAAGTGTTTGCTGGCTCATTATTGATTTAATGTTTGCCATCAAATAATAGAAAGGGTGATACTTATTTTATAGCAAGTCCAATTGTTTGTTTTTGCTAGAATAATTATTTGTTATTGCAACTCCAATTGCTATATAGTTGAAAATTTAGCATCGTCTTCAATATATATATGAGTGACAACCTATTGTTTGTTCTAGCTAGCTAATATAGAAATTATATTGTATTCAATATATATATGCTTGTGCTTAAGATAACCATAGTTATATTTAATTTTTTAGCTAGAAAAACTGTAGTTATATTTAATATCCATCTCTATGAGAAAACTATTAGTTATATGTTTCAAGGAAGAAAATACTTTTATATGTTGCTTACTCCCTGGCTTGAATCCTCGACCTCCTCTTTCATCACATGGGGTGCCTCTTCGAACTTCATAAATTCCTTTTTTTCCTCTCTCTACCATTGTTAGTGTGTTAGTGTATCGTGTTTGTTGGTTCTCCATGTCCTCGGTCCAATTCCTAAGCACCTGATGTGCCTTGTTTGTGGTGTGCTTGTGGCTCTATCTGAGTAGGACTGTAGGGGGTATAACCAGTGTTTGTGTATTGCATGCTTACTGTATTGTGTGGAGGGTGAGGGTGCATGTGTTTGTTTCAATTTGTCCTTGAAGAATTAGTATTCCTTGATTTTACCTTATGATAATGGATTTTATGTCTTAATTAATCTACCACAATGAGAAACTCCATTACATTGTTTGGACAAAATTGTACTGACTTCTTTGGAACAATCTACAGCGTTGTGCACGTGACTACCACTCCTTACTGTCCTTTTAAAGCCTGACCCTAGGTATTCTAAGAAGCCCAGAAAAGAAAGGGAGGCCCTTTGGATTAGATATGCCGATGATATGATTAGGAAGCAGAAAACATCATCTGATTCAAAGAAGAGGCCGAATCGAGAAGGAATAGATGCAAACTCATTAGCTGATTACCCCAGAAAATCCCCGAGGAGATCTCATGGAAGGATGTAGATTATTGACCCCACTTAACAGTCATTTTGTTTCAGCTTTTATCTTGACCACTGATTAGTTGGCAGATTGAAAGTAACAGTTGTAATATATATCAAATAGAAGTATATCTCATGTTTGGGTTCTCCAATTTCAGATGTTTGTTATACATTCTCTTTGTTTGGGACTGCCTTTTTTGGTTCTTTCGTCCTACATTGATTCGAAGCTGGAAGAATCCTGTAAGAATCATTTACATAGTGAGAAGGGATTCATAGGAAAGCCGGAAAAAGAGATTTAAGTTTTTTTATTTGTGCTCAGAAACTCTTCTTCTTATATATTCTAAATGAAGGTCATCTCATTTTATGAACTTAAAACTATAATTTCCGCACTTATGGTAGACTGTTTATGAAAGACATGTAAATGCATTTGCTTTTGTGTTTTCAGAATGGAAGATATACTTTGCAGGTTTCTTTAAAGAGATATACATTTTTCTGGAATTTTTTCTTGTATGATTTCTCATTTCACTTCTTTGCCTATATTAGTGTCTTTGGTCTTTGAAGTATGCATAAATCTTTTTTTGGATATGAATTTGTGGCATTTACATATCTAACACCAATTTGTTAATATTCTACAGGTGGCAACTTTCATTGTGCAAAAGATTTTACTGGATGATGTTGGGCTCGGGTATATTTGTGCTGTAGCTGGGCGGTTCTTTGCTGTAATTCAAGTCTTGACGGCCATGGTTGATTCCGATCAGCCACCTATGCGGCTTCTAAAACATGTAATTCGCTGCTGCCTAAGATTATCCGACAATCCAAGGTTACTTACATATATCCTTTACTCTTCTCATCATAGTGCACTCTTTATATTATAAATGTGTGTTGCAATAAGGTGATAATTGCATCAATTATGCTTAGGGCAAGTGAAGCTCTGCGGCAACATCTTCCACGCTTGTTGAAAGACAAAAATTTTGACACTTTTCAAGTGAGTTTGTTGCTTTACTTTAAAACTTTGATAGCTTGATATCTTAAAATTCTTCTTCTTTTTTATCTGTCTATATTATGTTCCGTACAATTAAGATTTCTATTCATTCAAGTTTTATTTGGCGATTGTTGCAGGAAGACCCGTCAACTCAGAGATGACTTCAACAACTTCTTTACAATGTTTATGGAGAAATGGGTTTACCTGCTTTCCAAACAGGGAGACTCGAACATATTTTGAGAAAGTAGGTTTATTTTATACCGCCTTTTTAGTTGTATATCGATTCAGTTGAGGTTCATTTTATGAAAATGGAGAAAAACTTGGACTACTGTAGTCGTAGTCTTTTGTGCTGTATCCCCCAAATGTACCTAATAAAGCACAGATTTCTTTAATTTTTTGTATGATTTAAGCTGCTTGCTGCTGGATACTCTTTCTACTTGTTGAATATTGTGTACATAGAAATTATGTATGTACAGAATTGCAAATGGAATTGATGAGTTTTAGCCACTTACCGTGTGACCAAAGCATTGAGTATGTTTAGAATGTTGTTTTTTTTTTATTTTTTTGGAGGTTTCTGAAGTTTTGTGCACACATGCTTTAAACCTCAAAACAAAGTATAATCTGTTAAACAAACAGATTATACTTTGGAGAGCTAAGGATGCTGCAGATGTTTGTTATAGTTTATGCAAAGCATGCTAAAAGTAATGGTGAGGATTGAGAATTTTATTTAATTAACAATTCTTCTATGCAGTTTTGGTGAATATTTATGTATGTTCTACATAATGAACTTGGTTCAGAAGCATGCTCTATACAATTTTGCTTTGCAGTCAAAGTCAAATAAATGATGCTCCCTATTTATTTAAGTGGATCAAAATGTACTCCATTTGTGCTGTGTATGTTTGTTAATTAGTATAGAGATACGCATATACAACTGAGCCAAATCTTAATTCAGGTTAGGTATGAGCGCGCGCCAATGCCAATTAAGTATAAACAACTTTATCTCTAGTGGCAATAGGTGTAGTGATTATGCTCATTGCTAGCAAGCTGAAGGTTGGATTGTTTGAATCCTACTTGCACCAATCCCCCCGCTAATTCTGCACCAATTCCCATTAGGGGTTGTCTGACTCAAGTTTCTCTCGTTCTCATCGTATACGTTGGGCCAACGTAGCTTTCGATATAACATGAACATTATGAGCCTAAATTTGTGAAAATGAATCGTTATAAATGACTGTTTAAGAGGAGAACCACTTACTTATTTGAAAATGTATTAATTTTGAAATAAGCATACCTAGTTACATCGATAATAAATAAAAGAAGCAGTGTGAGGAAAGATAAAGAAAAAGCAATGTAGATAAAGCAAGATAAAGAAGCAAGATAAGCATATACCGCACTGGACATTTTATTTTCTTTTCCATTTCCTTTGCCAGAATAACTTGTTTCCTTTCTCTACATTGGGTGGTTAAAAAGTAGGAATTAATAAAAAATCAATAATGACCAAAAGACCAACCAAGTCATAAGGGGTGAAGCTTACCTTGCGAAGAGATATTAGATTAAGCTCGCGTTCATCTCGAATGGTAACCCCGATATTTTTTTGTCGAATGAATTGCACCTGCAATAGAAAAATATCAATTTTGAATATAAGTGGACAATTAATTAATGTGCTAAGAACACAATGAAAAGCTTCACTTACTGTTTTTTCCAAGTCAACATTAACCTGTAAGGTATTAAAGTAAACATTAAAATGTGAGGAACTTATTGTTATATCAAGAGCGGTAGATTTTTTTTTAAAAAAAGAAGATACTTACATGGCCATATATAGTAATGTCATCCATTGCTGTTCTTTAATTGGAGCAATTGACCTGTATATAAAGAAGGGAAAATATATGATGATTAACTTTGACGTTCTAATTATTTTAACAAACCAATAAAGACATTGTAGAGTAATCTTTTTTCTTCTTTGATGTTCTGATTAACTTTGATTATAAATTATTTTAAAAAACGTATTAACTACTATGATCTATCTTTTAGAAAAGCCACCAAATATATAGGAGATATGGTGTTTAGTCGGATGCTCAAGAAAGATGAATAGGATGTAGAATGACTAAGCACAGTTATTTGGGAGAATCTCACTAAATCCCAAGATTCCATATCTGAAGAGCAGAAAATATATTGAGTGCAACCCCTAACAATCTACTAAACCTACTATCACTGCTGACAGTGTTTCTGATGTTTCTTTTTGCAATATTTTTTCCAAATTCGTTGGTTTACTGAGTCTGTATAGTTAACTTTAATCTATTAACTCTCGGCAAAAAGGAACTTGTTTTTCATTGCACCAGGGATTTGTTGTTATACCAATTCCATTAATTTCTTCACCAACTACATGCTTGGTAGCTTGAATGTTTTTATTATTAATATCGCCTTGGAAATGAAATTATCTCATGAAACTATATAGTTATCAAAACTTTGAATTGTTTATAATCCTTTTCGAGGAGTTGAGATAATCTCGGTTTACTCACCCCAAATCCGCGGTTATCTAACAATTCTAACCCCTGCTCCTATCTAATAAACAAACCTAGAATAAACGCTATGCATTCTATGTTTGATTATGCCTATTACTTGCAAATATTTACAAACGAAATTTCAAAGACATAGCCTTGGGTTGATCTTCATATTGTTTACTGCAACCCACATGCAAATTACTTAAATTAGGCAAAAATCGCCACCCATTCTGAACCCTACTCGCCACATCCACAACTCTACTTGATGAAGCGATAGGAGCTGAAGTCATTGAAAATTTGGAACCATCCTCATAAACACGATAAGCTTCCACACCTACAACACTAAGCCCATTGCCTACACCTACAACACTACAAACTCTACAGTACAAACTCTTCGAAATCAATAATCTCACAGCAGTACAAACTCTTCCCTTTATCAATGCTCGCTATACTACTACTCCCTCCCCTAACAATCTCTGAACCAACAACACTAAGCCCATTGCCTACACCTACAGAATTATCCAGCATTTCCAATATCGAAATCAACAAAATTCCCCTTAATCCCTCCCAAACCACCCACATTCAATACCCAAATATCACAATACAAACATATGTGCTTTTAATCTAAGAAATTCTAAATATCCCAACATATGTGCTTTTAAAGAAACCCAAATCTCTCTAAAAGATACCCAAATCTCTCAATACCCAAATCTCTCTCAATCCCCAAATTAGTCAATCTCTCTCAATACTCAAAACAGCACAATTCTTGTAATCGATTGTTGGATTTTGTATAACCAACAAAAACAGCACAAAAACAGCACACCCAAGCACAAAAACAGCAAAGATACCCAAATCTCTCAATACCCAAATTAGTCAATCTCTCTCAATATCCAAAACAGCACAATTCTTCTAATCGATGGTTGGATTTTGTATACCTGCAATGGTGAAATCGATGGTTGGATGGGGTCGCTGATTCTTCTAATCGATGGTTGGATGGTGAAATCGATGGTGAAATCGACAGGAGGTATGAGAGCGGTGGTCAGCGACTGGAGGTATGAAATCGACGGAGGTGGCCGGCGCAGAGAGAGGTGGTGGTCAGCGACGGATGAGAGCGGACGGGAGGAGGAGGGGGTTACGGTCAGGAGGTGGGGGGGCACAGAAGACGGGGGGTGCTGAAGAGGTGACGAAGCGGAGGTGGGAGAGAGAGAGGGAGACTGAGAGAGAGCGGGGAGAGAGAGAGAGGGAGACAGTGAGAGAGAGAGTGGGCGGGAGAAAGAAAGAGAGAACGGGGAGAAAGAGAGAGGGAATGGGTTGGTTTTGGGGGAAAGAGAGAGAGAGAGAGTATGTGTGTGTGTGTTTTTGAATTTGTGGAGTTTGAAATTTGGATGGGAAAATATGTTTTGTGAGAGCAGATCTGGTCCATTGATTTTGGGAGAGATTGAATGTGAGCCACCTGATAGCTTTCATTGTAATTTATTATATAGATATATACACAGTTAATTCCCCCACCCACTTTTCTTCTTTTTCCTTCTTCTTCTTTCCTCTTTCGAAACCCAAAGCCAGCATCAGCTCCTCCTCGCTAGCAACCACAACCGCCAACAACTCTACCTCACCAGCATCACCACCACCCCCACTCGCAGCACCATCACTGTCGCAGTCGACCAGCGCCTTGCCGCCTGCACTGCCACCTCCTCCGTGCCGCTGCCCACGACAAACGCCACTGCAACACATCGAAGCTCCAACCGCCGCTCACTACCTCCCGCCACTACAACCATCGCCAGCTCCATCGCCAACTCCACCGAACAACCCCGAAGCTCCACCATTGCCAGGGACTCTCACCACCATTGTACATCCGCATGCCAACGTCACTGCCAACTCCATCCCCATCACCGATCACCTTCGCCATCGCTGCCTCCACTCCTTCTCCACTGAAGCACCTCTGAACTCCTCCTCGAGCCTCACCCTGAGCCACCACCTCCTAGCTCCACCTCACCGGTGCCTCACCCCGCACCAACTCCACCCTCTGCATTACTGTCTCTCTCTCACTCTGTCTATATCTTTGTGTTTGTGTGTAAATAAATACCGACGTATAATTCCAAGTCTTTTACTCTTTCCGAACTCGGTGAACAATTGCAGTCCGTAGTACCATCATTGTCGACGTGGTTGCTGCCCGTGGTGTCGTAGTCGTCGTTGCAACTCGAGCATAGAAACACCGAAACGAATAAGTGGGTAACAACTTTAACCAATTCTATTTATATTATAGGATGTATGCATGCTTAATGATTTAATAAACACTACAAGACTAACAGTCTTTACCGGCATTTTTTTTCACATTCACCTGCGTTTTTAAACGCCGCAGTAGATACCACCGGCATTTTATAAATCGCCGGTGCAAGTGTTGCTGTATCTTAGGGACATTCCCCGGCGTTTTTTACGAACGCCGGTATAGGTTAAAACTAAACCGGCTGTTGAAAAACGCCACCGAATGGTGGTTTCGTTTGGAACTTCTGTTTTCGGCCTTCACCTACAACGGCATTTTTGAAACACGTAAAGGTGACCAGTTTTGCTGAAAAACTATCCCGGCGCTTGTAAAAAATGCCGGGGTAGATATATATTTTTTTTAAAAAAATAAAAATAAAATAAAATAATATAAAATAATAATATATATAAAAAAAACCCTTCAGCACTCTTACAATCAAAACCAATTGCAAAACTAAAAGAGACCCATTATAATATATATGAATGAAGCATAATAGTATAATATCATCAAATTGTAATCTCATAAACATAATAATGTGATCTCACCACATTCTTCACCAAAATATGGAGTTCAAAATATTGAGTTACAAAGAGTGAAAAAGATTATTTTCACTGTCAAATTCAGGCAAATAAGATACTAACTGAGATGAAACTTATACTTTTATAATACTCATGAGATAACTGTCAATTGAAACCACAACATAAGTTCAAATAGGATTATTTCATCACTAGTCACTCCTCTGAAAATCATTGTATGCAACTTCAGTTACATAATCCATCTCATCATCACTTAAAACCAATGAGAAAGAACAATCTCATTTTCAAACCCAAGCAACAAGCATGAACATTATCTTAGAAACTGATACTCATCTAGACATCATGATATAATTGTATATAAAGTTTAGATAAAAAAAATTCCATCACTAGTCACTCCTATATAAAAAAATCATAGTGTGCAACTTCAGATACATTATCCATCTCAATAATATCTGCAGCATCATTGAGTGATCTATCCGCCCGCATCACAATCGCCTCATAAGTACCAGAACAATTAGTTATCCCCACGGGCCTCCTGCATTTATCAACAAAAACAACCCTAAAACCACAATCCAACGAAACAAATCAGGAACACTGAAAGAATCTAATACTCACTCTTCTAGCCCTACAAAATAAAATTTTAAAAAAACAATTCAGAAATTTCAAGAACAAACCCAGGGTTTGTGTAGAGGAAGGGGAGACGGCAGGGGAGGGGGGCGGCGATGGGGGGAAGGGGCGACGGCGGGGGAGGGGGTGGCGATGGGGGAAGGGCCGACGGCGGGGTAGGGGGGCGGCGTTGGGACGGCGAAGGGGGAAAGGGGCGATGCCAGAGGAGGGGGGGTGGCGATGGGGGAAGGGCCGACAGCGGGAGAGGAGATGACGATGGGGGGAGTGGCGACATCGGGGGATGGGGGCGGGGAAAGGGATGACGGTCAATTTGGGAGGAGGGAGATGGAAAGAGGGAGAGAGAGTGAAAAATTGGGGGTAAATTAAACCTGAAATGAGAGAGAGAGAGCGAGACTGGGCTTTTCACTTATTCGCTACCTACACCGGCGTTTCAACGCAAAAATGCCGGTGTATCCCTACATACGCCGGCGGTTCTTACATACACCGGTGTAGAGTTGGATTTTTGGTTCCTTTACATTAACTGGTTTCTACAGTGGCGTTTCTACCAAAACGCCAGAGTAGAAACGATGGTGTAAAACTATTTTCTTGTAGTGAAATTGAGTATTCATGCTTAGATTGCGTATATATGTTGTTCGATTGTGGGTGTTAATTACTGTTAATTATTTGTGATATTATGATATGATTATCTTAGAAATGTTATCATAGTTCTGTCCGAAATTTGATCTCGCTTCCGAAAATCATTTCTATTTAAATACATGGATTATGAGACGGAAACTTTTGTATGTGTATCATGTATGTGTGTTCAACATCTCCTCAAAATTTCATAATTTTTTGATATCGTTTGGTATTTTAATAAAATTTGAATACATTACTGGTTTAGAAATAAAACAAAATTTATTTCATAATTCTGGCTGAACAACATACTATTTCCAAAAATCATATCTCTGCAAATATATGAAATTGTAAGCTGAACTTTTTGTATGTGAATCTAGTGTATGTCTATTATATTTTCACAAAATTTCATGAATTTTAGATATCGTTTATTATTTTTAATAAATTCAAAATTATAACTGGTTGACAGTTTTTCTGGATTCTGAAAATTTATACACCTTCAGGTGCTTGATCGTTTTAACCCCTTAAATGAAGTATTTTGAGGAAACTACAAATTGAGAACTTGAAGGAGACTTGTTAATCTTTATTTTGAGTCCAAGAAAACCAATTTTCAGGAAGTGTGGGATTTTCTGTGATTTTTGAAAGTGACAAGAGCTGTAGTTTCTGGATTCTGAACATACTATCTTACAAATGGGTTTTAGACAGATAAATTGTGGTTAAAAATTTGATGTTTTTAACTACAATGTTGTAGTAGACTCATTTAAGTTTCATATGAAACTAAGAAATTAATTTTCTGATATGTATTGGAATTTATATGATTTTTATACGACCATTGAGTTGTTGTCCCAAGACAGTTGAATATTTGAATAGTGGATTCCATATATGAGACTGAGAATGATTGTGACTTAGTGATGCTCGAGTCCGACAAGAATTTGAGAACTCTGAGGGAGGAGTGGAATAGGGTCGGTATGACCAAGATTCCACTTTTATGTGAAATGTAAAGTCCGGAATAGGGATCGTTGAGTCTATATTTTATTTGGTATCATTTGAACTAAAATCTTGCGTTAATTAAATTAATATTTTTGCACTAGAAGAAAATATGACAGAAACAATGACGAAAATGTCCGGTAAAAAATTTGTGGTTCCTAGGGGTTCGAAAACCGAGGATACGCCCGGTAAATCCACGGAATGTGGGTTAAGGGTATGCTTGTTAGGTTCGAGAAAATGTCGGTAAAGATCTTGCGGTTCCTAGGAATGTTCAGGACGGCGGGTACACCCGGTAAATCCACAGAATGTGGGCTAGGGGTATGCCTGTCAGGTCCGTAGTTACGGAAGATCGACTTGTGGGTTCGTGGCTGAGGATACTCTCGATAAATCCATGATATGTGGGCTAGGGATATGCCGGTAAGGTCCAATATCCTGGGGGTGCGACTCACATGTGATTACGCATTGGAGTACAATCATTGGGTTTAAGTATTGTATAACGAGGGATTAAACCCTGTAATGAGAAGAATCGCTAGTAGCTTGCATTCGGAAACTATGTTGTATAAGTAGCATATCGTTCCAAACAAGCGTGCATTAAAGAGCATATTTGGATTGTGCATGTTTTCCTAATAAATATATGTTTAATATTTTAATTAACTGTTTATACACACTCATATGATATCGTACATTTGACTACTTCATATTTACACTTATTATACCGTTTCCAATTTTATTTCTATTATGCTATGTATGTTATTTTTGAAGTTAGTTAAAACTGTTGTGATTCTTACCGTCGGCCTCACACGCTGACGAACCCACAGATTGTGTTGTGCATGTAAGAGTACCTGGAGTTTAAGCATAGAGGTGTGACATCATGTGCCCGTCATCTTATCAATTCAAGAGGTTTGGATTTATAGTAAGATTTCTACATTTTCCTGTATTATATTATGCTTATGTACTCAATTGAAGGAAAAGATTTCTGGGTGTGCTATGATTTTCTTGTGTATGGAAGTCGGGGCGTTACAGGTGGATGGTCATTGTCGGTGGCTAGGAGAGCCCGCAATGGTCGCGGTCAGTGAATAGGTGGTCAGCTGAAGCATTGCACCAGTGATTCGAGCTTGACGACGTAGCGATTGGATTTGGGATTTGGAAGCGGGAAGCCATTAAATCTCCCGTTCTGCTTCCTCGAGTTCCTCAACATAGGAGCTCGCCAACCCCCAGATGATGACTCCTACTCCCACTCCCACCAAAGTTTGCAGGAGGCCGCGATTGGGTTGCGGTGGCAGGAGTTCGTCGGTGGAGGATTGGAAATTGATGGATTATAAGAGAGTGGAGGTGGCTGATTGGCAATTTTTCTGATCTAGGCGAACAGAGAGGGGGCGACGAACCCTATTTGCCACCCCCTCTAACCTCAGATCTAGATCTAGGGTTTTCTCTTTTTGGGTTTTTTTGGAGCCGCTTCTCTCTCTGTAGCTTATTTGTTCTAGAGAGGTCAAGAGTGTTCCTCACGATTATTTTCCTTTTTTGAGAAGGAAACGAATATTAACATATTTTTCTTGAAATTTTAGAAAAAAACACTGATAAAACCATATATTGTGCTTTTTTATAGAAGGTGTGTTGGCTGCTTTTTTTTTGTAGCATAAGACCATATGATAAATAATCCTATCATGTTCTTATGTTAGTCAAAAATGACAAAATTATATCAAAAGAACATGAAATATCTCAGGAGAAATAGGAGAACGTAAGATCAACAACACAACTAAGGTTGGCCATTGACCCAAACCAGGCCCGAGCGACCTATTTAAAGTATTGTATGAGCCTGAAAACTTTAAAAGTTTTCGGATCCGAGCACAAAGATTGAGCCTGAATTAATTTCATGACTGGTTCGGGTTTGTACAAGTCTAACCTGAACCCAACCCGGGCTTCATAGTAACTCAAAACATCAGACTAAAACCAATCATTATCCTACTTTGCCGGTCCATCCTTAAAACAAAAGAAAAAACCTTCAACTTGTCCACTATTTTCCCTCGTTTCCTTTCCTCTCCTTTTTGATTACCATAAAAGCTAATATTATTATTTTAATCCAAGAGGAACATAGATGCAGTCAAACCTTATGTTTCTACTCTTCTTCCCATTGCAAACTCATCATCATCATCTTGGAGAGCTTAAATCGCTCTCACCATTTTTTCCCCTATTTGCCGGCGTCGCTGCCCTTGTCCTCCTCCTCTTCCAAGTACAAATTTTACTATTTTTTTCATTTTAATTTCAATGGTTTTTGAAGAAACCAGGTCGGGCTCGAACCTTTTGATTTAATTCAGACTCGGTTCTTGGCTTCAAGTTAGCAGATCGGCCTTAAAAGAATTCAACCTTGGGCTCGGGCTTGTATAAGCCTGACCCGTTGCCAGCCCTAAACACAACATTAGAAAAATTATATCATCATAAACAACTAAAATTTTGAAAATAAGCATACACAAATAAATTGCAGCAATCAAGAAAATAAATGGCTTTGTATCATATTCCTCAAACTCAACATGCCTTTGCAAGACGAAAGCAAGAAAAGAAGAAATATTGTAATTATGGTTATTACATTCAATATTACTTAATAGACTGTTTGGTTTATTAACTCAGGTTATGCACTTATCTTCATTTTGACACATATGGCAGCTGTAGGATATAAGGACAGCACCACGGAGGTCTTTTCCCCGCACGACTGCAATGACAAGCCAATCGACATAGGGCTAACCATGGACTAGACACCTACCCACCAGGGATGATGGTGGGCTTGATTTCATTAACTGTCGCATCTGATACTTGTTAGATCTAATGAGGAATAATTAGGGTTATGGTTTATCTCTTAGCTGCTTAAGATATTATACCCTGCTTATCAGTATTGGAATATCGCAGGGCACTACCTCTAGACTAGCTTTATAAGAGATTAGACTGGGTTTAGGGTACTGGGCTTTATGCCCACTCAACCCGTTTCATTAATCAATACATAACACGTGTAAACACGTGTTGACCCATAGAACAATATACACAATATAATTCTATTATATTGAGAATATATACTAATACATCCAACAATCTCCTCCTATATTCTCAATATATTAGGCAAAGTAATGTTATATTATTGGATCAAAAAATTCAAATAATTATTGAATCATAAAGAATACGGATCATAGGCTAAATCAATTATAACTTGAATAGTTCAAAACTTCAAATATGACTAAACCAAAATAATCAAATAGTTCTATGACCATAACAAATGAATAGTTCACAAAGACTAAACCAACAAAACAAATATCATAATCTCAAGTCAACCAAATAATATACTTCAAAATAAACGAAAAGTTTCAAGCTCAAGCAAAATAAAAAGTCTTGAATTCAAATAGAAGTTCATTCAAGCAGTTGACAAACTATTCTTGCGAGTTCCTTTTGTGTCTACTCCTCCATATCGAGCAAATCATCATTCTCAAAATCAAAGTTGACTAATTCATTTCCATTGCCTTTGCTGCCATCTGTTTCTAAACATAACAAATAGAAACCTCATGAGTCGCTTCTCTTAGAGTTCAAATGAAATGTATAAAAATATCTAGTTCAAACTAAAGAACTTAGTACAATTTAATATAGATATGCAAATGTACAACATAAGCATCACAATCAAGTATCTTTATCAAAATAAAGTACAAGAACTATTATAGTTTCTCACAAGAACTATACTGTGTTTTATATTGGAATGATAGAACTGTTAAATCAATTATGGTTAAATTCTGAATCATCAAGATTGGAATGAAACATAAACTCCATAAAAGATATATCATCAAAATTGGAATGATATAACAATAATTCTAAACATCAGAAACACATCGACAAATTTTCATGCTTTCTTTTGGAATAAAAGATGATTCTAAGTGAGTTTTAAAACATATTTATCATCATCAAATTTGGAATGAAATTATATATCAACAATAAGTACATAGAACTTTTCTAATTATCTAAAACATGTCAACTGTCTAAAGATTGATGCTTAAAGTTTGAATTACTCTATGGCTCGGATTCTAATTTATCAAAATAACTAGGATTTTAAAACTTATCCTCAAGAGTTTTTAACCTCATTTACCCCACAAATTTTTGATAATTAGATCTCTAGTTCTCTACTCAGTCCTTTTGTAAAGGCATCACCCACATTATTTTCTGTTCGTACATCAATAAGGACAACAGTCCCTTGTTTAATGAGATAGTTCAACTTAGCATGTCTAAGGCTCACAACATGTCTCTTACCATTGTAAAAAGTGTTGGTAGCTACAATATTTACAGCTTGGTTGTCACAATACAGACTGAGAGTGGTTACTTTAAACGTACTCAAAGGAATATCTAATAATAGGTCTTTCATGCATTCCGCTTCTTCACCAGCATGAGATAGCGTAAAGAGTTCTGACTCCATGGATGAAAAGCAAGGCCATATTATCGTTTAGATTTTCATGACATAGCTGCTCCTCCTAGTGTAAACACATAGCCACTAGTGGACCTACTGTCACCATTTCCTGAGCACCACGATGCATCAGAGTATCCCTCTAGTATTGAAGGATAACCAGAGTAGCACAAAGCAAACTCCTGAGTACCATTTAGGTATACCAATAGCCTCTCAAGGACATTCCAGTGTAATTGACTAGGTTTGCTAGTGAACCTGCTTAGCATGCCTATAGTAAAGGCTATGTCAGGTCTAGTGCATGTCATAATATACCTGAGACTCTCAATGAGCTTAGAGTAGTCTAACTGTCTCATTGTTCACCGTCGTGAGGTGTGAACTTTTTGGTATTATCATAAGGTGTATTAAACCTTTTGCAATCATTGTATTCCCAGTCCTGCAGCACATTTTCAATATAGTAAGATTGGCTAAGAGTTATTCCTTGCCTTCTAAAGCCCACTCTCATGCCCAATATGGTGTCCACAACACCTAGGTCGTTCATATTGAATTGTTTGGATATCATAGTTTTAACTTCTGTAATAATAGAGAGGTCACTTCCAACAACTAGCAGGTCATCTACATACAAGCAAAAAATGGAAATCTTATTCGATTCAATATGATAATAAAAGCATTAGTCTGAATTACTAGATTCAAAACCTAAGCTCTTTATTGTTTTATCAAATTTTTGATGCCACAGTTTTGGTGCTTGTTTTAGTCCATACAAAGATTTTATTAATTTGCAAACTTTATATTACGAACCTTTAAGTACAAAACCTTCAGGTTGATCCATATAAATTTCTTCATTGAGATCACCGTTTAGGAAAGCATTCTTAACATCCATTTGATGAATAACAAATTTTCAATAGATGTTATGGCTAGAAGAATCCTTATTGTAGCAATATGACAAACAGGTGAATAAACATCAAAATAGTCCACCCTACATTGTTGAGTATAACCTTTAGCTACTAAGCGTACTTTATACTTAGCTGCAGTTTCATCAGGATTAAGTTTCTTCTTCAAAAATCACTTGTTTCCTATAGTTTTAGCCCCTATTGGCAAATTAACTAATTCCCAAATGTTGTTCTGCAATAAAGAGTCCATTTCATCATCAGTTGCTTCTTTCCAAAGCAAACCATCCCTAGACCTTAGGGCTTCCTTAACACTAACAAGATCAGCTGCTAGTGCATAGGTCACAAAGTCATCACCATAGGTTCTTGGAGTTTTATCTCTTGTGGAAAGTCTTCTTAGTTCAACACTATGTGAGGGTTCAATGTCAGTTGAAATGTATCTAGATTCCTGTTCTGGATCATTCATTGTGTCTGCGTGTTCAGATAATGAGATGCCTTTATCTTTGATGAACATATCTTTAAAGAATTCTGCATCTCTTGATTCTATTACTCTATTAAGAGATAGATCTAAAAATTTGTCTACAGCACTATCAACTGCACTACCCAAATACACACTTATTTGTTCGAGGTCCTACTTTAGGCCTTCTAGGGTCAGATATTCTAATAAAAGCAATATAGCCCCAAGTTCTTACTTTGTTAAAATTAGGTGTGTGTTTATGCCAGAGTTCATATGGTGTAGCAGGTAACTTAGAGTGTGGTAACATGTTCAAAATATTATTATCAGTCAATACAGCCTTACCCCATAAGTGTGAAGGTAACCCAGCAGTCAACAACATAGAATTCAATATCTCTGTGAGTGTCCAATTCTTTCTTTCGACGATACCATTTGACTGTGGTGAGTAGGGTGCTGTAGTTTCTGCTATGATTCCATGTGAGTTACAAAACTCTATGATTCTCAATGAGACATATTCCCCACCTCTATCTGATCTAAAATTTTTAATTTTAGCATTAAACTGATTCTCAACACGGTCTTTAAATTCTTTGAATTTTTCTAGTGCTTCATCCTTAGTTTTTAACAAATAAATGTGACAATATCTAGAGTAATTATCTATGAAAGTGATTAAGTACTTCCGACGTCCTTGTGTCACAAAACTCTTGAAATACAAATGTCATAATGTATCAACTCAAGTAATTGTGTATTCCAAGAGACGGTAGGAAAAGGACTTCTAGTTATCTTTGTTTGAACACACACTTTACACTTGTCATATTCTATGGATGTGTCAATTGGCAAGTTAAAAGTTTTAACAACATTAAGAATCTTAACATAGTTCACATGTCCCATCCTATTATGCCATGTACGTAGACTACACAATTTGAAACTAACATTGTTGATTACTTTATCTGCTAAACTGATTTTGTACATGTCATTAACTAAATAAGCACAACCAAAATAGAAAGATTTTACAGATAAGATAGCTTTACCACTAATCATAGTAACAACCATACTAGCATGATTTAGTAAGCTAATAGAAATAAAGTTCTTTGCTAAAGCAGACACATATTAACATTTCGCAAAATTAAAGTTTTACCTGAGGAGAGGCTGAGATTTGTTGTCCCAGTCTGAAACACCTTCACTGATTCTCCATTTGCCATTGAAACTGACTCATTTGCAGCTTTCAGATCATATAATAGGCCTTCATCATTGCAAGCATGGCAGGTATCTCCCGAATCCAACAACCAACTAGCAGAGGTACTGGCATTGACATCACCAACAACACAGAAAATTGGTGGGCTGAGTTTTCCCCTCTAACAAGTTCACCTTTTCCATGTTGGGTTGTTCAACTTTGAGCAACCTGCACTCAGAGGCATGATGACCCAACTTTCTACAGTTGTAAAATTTTTCCTTCTTCTTAACAATTTTCTTTGTGACTTCTAACTTATTTGGCTCACCTTTAGAATTAAATTTGTTCTTCTTGAACTTAAGAGTGCGTTTAGTATTGGTTAACACATTAGCAGTTGAAAGTTGTTTATTACCTAATTCTAAATTCATCTTAGTTCTTGTCTCATCTTCTACTTTGATGTAGCATTTTAGATGTGCAAGTTTAATTTGTCCAGGCAACTTATACATCTCAGCTTTAAAAGATATCCACAAAGCAGGTAACTTATAAATTATTGCACCAGTAAGGAACTCATCACACACAATAATGTTTTCTAATTTTAGTTTTCCTACAAGATTCTCTAAATCTGTTACCTGAGGAAGGATTGCATTTTCTTCTTTAAAATAAAAACCCATGAATTTATCAACTAGATGTGCTTTAGACACTTTCTCTTCCTTCTTAAATTCATCCAGTAAATTATCCCAAATTTGTTTAGCAATTTCATATTTCATATATACGTTTGCAAGGCGATCTGATATGCTATTTAATAAGAATTCTCTACACAAGTCCTCATCAGTTACCCATGTTGCATCATCAACATATTCAACACATTCATCATAGGTTGTTTGACATGTATAGAAAATTTTTATGAATTTCATTCCGTATTGGGCTTCTCTTCCAACTATTAAATTCAGCACTACCGAATCCCTCTAATTTAGCAACCTCGTACGGACGATTATGTTTTTCCATCGCACAGGAATAAATAATAAATTCCAAACAATAGAAGGTTCTTTCTGAATAATTACTACTTATGTAGTTTTAGTCAAGAGATGGGTTTTTCTGTAAAATTATTTAATTAACAAAGAACCAGGGAAAAGCAAATAACTTGAGTTTAGAATGGACCAAATCTGAAGAGTTTGATGCACGCAGCACTGAATCAAGAGGAAGAAGGAGCCCAAATCTGTACTTTAGTGGATCTCGTACTCGGCCCCAAACACCGAACAACAAGTCCTGACCAACAAGAGAGCTCCACACACAGCGATCTACTGGTGAATCCTGTGTTCTGCCCCACACATCGAACAACAAGTCCAGACCAGATCTGGATCTGGCGATGCTCGAGTTTGAGAACGCGTCTAAAGGGGAGATCCTCGCTGGTGACGGGTGTCCTTTCGGTTTATGACGACAGCGGTGACACTAACGGCGTTGATGACGACGGCGGCATCTATAGTCGCAGACGATTGCGATGACGGCAGTGTCTCTGATCGGAGATAGTGGCAACGCCCACTCTGGTCGAAGACGGTGGTGTTTAATATCTTAAGATTGTTAGATCTAATGAGGAGTTATTATGGTTATGTTTTATCTCTTAGCTGCTTAAGATATTATACCCTGCTTATCAATATTGGAATATCACATGGCACTCCCTCTAGACCAGCTTAATAAGAGATTAGACTGGATTTAGGGTACTGGGCTTTATGCCCACTCAGCTCGTTCCAATAATCAATATATAACACATGTTGCACCATAGAACAATATACATAATATAATTCTATTATATTGAGAATATATACTTATACATCCCATAATACTTTTATTCATTTTCCCATTATGTTTTTTTTTAGGTAAAAGGTGGAATAACGCCACCCTGTTTCATTAATAAGAGATTAATAAAACACCCCCGGTGTACCGAGAGAAACACAAAAGTACAATGCAGGAAATAAAACATAAACCCCCAATAGAACCCTGGGGGGTGGGTTAAATCATCCAAACATCAAACAACCAAAAGTACAACAGATCGATACAAAATACAAAGTAGCAGAGACTGCGGCTGATGAAATTCTGATGAGTATGGAGGGTGCCAACCCCTCGGTCCAGTGTCGGCCCGAACTCTACCTCCTCATCATCAAATTCCTCCACCTGGAATACCCTTGCAATCCTCCCTCTCGCTCCTAAAAGGAAATCAGATGCATGATATGAGTAAGGTTACCAGAAATAGTATTACAAGAAGCACGGAAATAAAAATTGTTTCTATCTATCCATAACACCCATGTAGTTGCCGCAATGGCAATGTACCATGCATCCTTCATTTCATGGCAGATAGAGGCAAATTTGGGGCCAACCCACAATTCCTCATACTCGTTGGGGTAGTCACTTGTTCCTAGGGCTCGTAATACTTCTATCATGGTGGCCTTACTTCTTGTGCAGTGAATAAACAGGTGGTTCAAATTCTCCGTATGCATGTTGCAGAATCCACAGTCGGTCGCAATGTGGGGTTATCTTTTGGCCAGGTTCTCTCTGGTAGTATTGCATTATTGAGCACAAGCCAGAGGAAGACTCTGACTTTAAGGGGCATTTTTGCCTTCCATAACACCTTTGCCCAGCTGGGTCTGCATCCTCGATAGTGAATTCGATGGTATAGGGATCTGACCGTGAAAACTCCCTTGGTCTCGAGTCCCTAACGCATCTGGTCTGGGCCTTGGGTGCACATCGCCCCAGCCCATGTGATGTGCGTTTGCAATTCAAGCAGTTGCTGGTGCAATCCTGGAGTAAGAGTTCGTCGAAACGCCGGCCTCCAATTTCCCCTTTTCCAGGTTTCTGCCACAGAGATATTCGATCGATCTGTTTTCTCATACAGCTCTGGGAAAATTTTCTTAAGGGTATGGACACCACACCATTTATCCCACCAAAATCTGGTGGACCGTCCATTACCGATAGTGGACGTCACTGCTGAATTGAAAGGTCCACTTGCTTTGGCAATTTCTTTCCAGAATCGTGAGACTCTAGACCCTACTCGGAAGCCTAAACTTCTCGTCCCTTTTTCCCGAAGGTATGGCTGAATGAAATCCTGCCATCCTTCCCTGCAGTGGTGAAAAACTTTCCACCACCATTTCTTCAGGAGGGCAAGGTTCATATCTCTAAGGTCAATGATGCCTAGCCCTCCATGCTTCTTCTTCATGCAAGCAATACTCCATTTGATTAGGTGGTATCCTCCCTTATTCGAATCTGCCCCTTTCCAAAGGAATCTTTTTCAGATTCGGTCAATTCTTTGGATAACCCATTTGGGAAGTTCAAAAAACGACATGTAGTAGATGGGCAGATTAGACAACACCGAGTTGATGAGTACCACTCTGCCCCCGAGAGAAAGTGATTTACCTTTCCAACCAGACAGTCTGTCCTCCACCCTGTCTATTATAGGCAACCAGTCAGACTTAGTGAGTCTCCCTGGTCTGAGTGGGAGCCCTAAGTATTTGATTGGGAACTCCTCCATCATAAAGTTTAGTATGGTGGCATGTTCCCGGGTTTCTTCATCGGAGAGTGTGATGGGAATCAGCGCGCTCTTGTGGAAATTTATCCTGAGGCCTGACCAGGCTTCAAAACAGTAGAGGGCCCCTTTAAAGCAAACTGCTTCTGATTTGGTCCCATTCCCAAAGAGTAGAGTGTCATCAGCATACTGGAGAAACGTGCACCCCTGATTAGAGGTGCTGCTGGCCACAGGCGTTATCCAACCTTTTCTTCGACAGTTTCTAGCATACCCCTCAGCACATCCGCTACAATAGTAAATAGCAGTGGGGATAGCGGATCCCCCTGCCGAAGTCCTTTCTTGCAGGGAAACGACTGACCTGGCCGCCCATTCACTGATATAGCCATTTTACTAGTTTGCAAACACTGCTTGATCCATCTTATCCATTTATCCCCGAAACCTCTCCCTCTGAGAGGTTCTAGCAAACACTCCCAGTCGACGGAGTCGTATGCCTTCTCAAAATCTATTTTAAGGAGGAAGTTCTTGGAGTTACTCTTATGGCAGTGGTGGATAACTTGTTCAGCAGTGGCCACACAGTCTAGGATACATCTGCCCTTGATGAAACCCGTCTGGGTTCTACTGACAAGATTGTCCATTATACTTTCCAAGCGGATGGCCAGAACCTTTGTGATGATCTTAGCCGAGCAGTTTATCAGGCTAATCGGTCTAAAATCCCCCACGCTCTTAGACTCCTCTCGTTTGGGTATCAGACAACTTCTGCAAAGTTGAACATGCCCAACCTAAGATTGTTGTGAAAAAATTCCTCCATTAAAGCCATAAAGTCCCATTTAATTTCTTCCCAGAACACTTGGAAGAACATCATTGGAAAGCCGTCTGGCCCAGGCGACTTGTCTGCTCCCATCTGGGTGATGGCCTTTTTCACTTCCATTTCCGAGAAAGGTGCCTCCAAAGTGGATAAATTTTGTGCTGATTCATTCTGGTATGCCTGCCAGTAATCATCACTCATTGGGATCCTGAAATCATTCTTCCTCCCAAAGAGACCTTGTAGAAAGTTTGAAAGGTTGTGGAAATCACCTTCTCGTCTTGTGATGTTCCCGTATTCGTCTGTATTGACAGGACTAGATTGGGTCTCCGTCTTGTGCTTGCAACTCGGTGGAAGTAGGCCGTATTCGTGTCTCCCTCTTTGAGCCACGAAATCCTAGACCTTTGTTGCCATTTGATCTCCTCCAGCCTATAAAGATTGGCAATGTTATCTCGGAGCTCTAGTAGCCTATTTCGTTCCTCTTGTGACATGACTCTCGTCTCTTCCACCCTTTCTAGCTCATCAATTCCTTCCAGAAAGGACTCTTTTGCACGCCAGATGGTCGAGAATCTAGATCGATTCCATCTGCGCAGCCTCTTTCTCAATTTGCAAATTTTTTCACACCATCGGGACGCAGCGTCCATGCCAGCAGTTGGGATTGCCCAGTTTTCCATAACCAAGTGATGAAATCCCTGAATTTCTAGCAAGGCCTTCTCAAATCTGAATTTCCTTAGTCTCTTAGCACCGTGTACCCTGGCATCGAGTAGGATCGGGGTGTGATCTGACGTGGATCTAGGGATCGATCTAGCGGTTGCTAATGAAAATTTAGCTTCCCAATCCATCGATACTAGAATCCTGTCCAATTTGGCCATGATCGGGGCAGCTTGCATGTTAGACCACGTGAATAGTCTGTCAATAATTGGGATTTGCTTTAATCTACTGCTTTCTTGTATTTTCTTATAGTTTTGCTTTGTTTGTTTCGCTATTTCATTTTTAATAAAAATTGTTACCATACTATTTATTTTCCTTAGATTTTGTTTTTAAAAAAATTTACATTATAGAAACTATTGGAAACAATGCATAGAGGTCGCAATGTTGTTGCTATGACCACATTTCATGCCGGTTGATCCACTATCCAAGTGTTTCCTTAAGGTAGAGGTCGGAGAGGCGGTCGCCTCGGAACTCCAATTTTGAGCATTTTAGGGGTTCCAAACTTTTGTCCTTATATTGTGCTTTGCGTGTGAGGTCAAATAATGATTTGTACATTTTTTAGATACCTTCATATTTAATTTTTGTGGGAGTTCACTTCGACCGGTGAGCTCAGCGCCAGCTCTGAGCTAGGGGTGGCATTCGGGCCACCCGAGCCGGGCTGGAACCGCCCAGGCTTTGCCCGGTTCCGGGCCAACCCGGGCCGGGCTCGAGGACTTCGCGGGCCGGGCCGGGCTAGGTGGGGAAAACCTAGGCCCGGACCTAGCCCCCGACCCCAAGGGTGGGGGCCAGGCTGAGCCGGGCCGGTTTTTTACTATAATTTTTTTATTTTTTTAAAGGAAGATGAAAGATCAAGTATTAAATTGTAATTTCATAACAATTGCAAAGAACTAATAAATAAAAGAACTTAATACCAAATATAAATTGATTTAATAAATTACAAATTGTTAAATAAAATAAAGTACATAAATAAAATTTCATACAAATTAGATGTGGTATATATAGAATATGCAAATTTTTTGATTTCCTAAAGTACCCCCAAAACTAGCTAGTTTAGATCCGTTGGGGGCAATTTGGTAATTTTTAATTTTTAAATTTAATTCTGAACAAAAAATAAAATAAAATAAAAAATCCCAACGGTTAGTCCGGACTGGCCCGGGACCAGGCGGGTCGGTTCAGCCGGTCCCAGTCCTTAACCGGGCCGGGCCTAGTCGGGTTATTTCAGAAAAAAATGTGAACTGGACCAGCCCCTGGGTTTCGGGGGCCGGTCCCGGGTTGAGCCCGCCTAACTGGGGGCCGGGCCGTGCCGGGCTAGCCCAGACCTGTTGCCACCCCTACTCTGAGCCCTGCATTTCAACAAACACTCATATGCTACCAAGCTCAACTCTTGATAAACCTCAAGCAATACGTAGTTGACTCCCCAAATATCTCTAATAGTCTGGATTCTTCAGAATGCAATATCCGACAATTATGCACATACAAACCAAGATCAAGCTTTGCACTCAACACACAAATGCCAGCTTTACTGTGCTCAGTTCTTCGATAAGCCTAGGCCCCTCAAAATCCTCTAAATTATTCAATGGTTATTCGGTTGAATCAAGTATGAAAGGAAAAATAAGATACCATCATTTCACCTTCCTATTGACGACAACAACTATATCTTTATGTTGGATTTAATATCTTGCATAGTTATCCGGTATGAAGAGAAGATGATGATACGAGTAGAGAATTTAAAGCAAAAGATCGAAGAAGAAGGAAATCAGTCAACAGAAGCAAACATGTGGAGTTGCGGTCGACCGCTCCGACTGTACAGGGTTCCCGAGAGGGGAACGATCGACCGTTTGTTGTGTGCAGTCGACCGATCGCGGCGCTGATGAGTTATTTTGGTTGGGCCTTTGGTGATTCGTGAGAAACCCAACTTCATCTTCTGGTTAGACCGTACGACTCTAATTGTATGTTTATCCCATCAGTATTCATCAGATGGTTATTGTATCAAGATATCAAATTAGAGTTTCTCTAGATCTTTATGTATTGTTGTTATTGACCTCCATTGAGAGCTAATAGAGATAGTACTTCATTGAAGATGAGATTTGATAGGTTCTCCAATTGTAAACAACTAGTACTTGCTGGTGAGGCTTAAGAGATGGTCGTGGTGAGAATTGTAATATTCTTATATTTTTTCTAGTTGAATAACATCTCAGTTTTTTTCCTCTCTCGAATTAAGGAGAAAACCCCAACCGGAACAAACTTATGTATGTTTTGGTATGTTTGATATGATCTCATATGTGCTTGGTTGTTTGTGTGGATTACATCGAATAACTCAACAAAATCCCCTCGAGCTTCCTCTGATTATCTAAGGGCGCTAGGTTAGTGTTGTAGTGCAATAACATAATCCCGCTTGAATATAGAACTGATATGGCTAAAAATGGGGTTAAATTGGAACCGTCCAAATCAGGAACGAATCTTAAAGACTAGGGGTAAAATGGTAATTTTGTCTACCAATGGGTCCGAAGCAGGTACTGGGTCTCCTCCTCAAAGACCCATTAACCCGCGAATGAATCCAACTCCAACCGGGTACGGGTTTTTACTCGCTGCAAACCCGGTCCAGCAGGATAGAATTAGGGTTTCTGATTAATCCTAATCAACGGCCCTGATTCATATCTATCCTTTCACTGCGAATTAGGGATTACATTCCTTATCTAAACATAGGGATTACATGCCTAATTCGATCCCAAAGGCGGCTATAAATACCCCCCCCCCATCCACCACCATTAGGAGGTAATCAATCTTTTGCCAATTTACGCTCTTTCATAATCTTCCTGATTACTGACTTGAGCGTCGGAGGGTGCATCGCCGGGATCAACCCCGGTGTCTCGCACTTTTTGCAGGTGAAAGAGTCAGCGATCAAACTCCGGCGGAACAGGTTCAGGTTTGCTATTCAAGTTTTCCAAGAATTCACAAATACTGTCTGTTTACCCCCACACCAGATTTAGCGGTAACAGATTGGCGCTGTTTGTGGGAAATCAGACGAATAACGGCCTCCTCTCTTCCTATTGGTCAGATCTTCTCTAGCCATGCCTCCCAGGAAAGTAAGATCCAGAGGGTCCAACTGTGGATCCAACCCCGTTGATCAGCAACAAGAAGTCCCCATCCAACCCGCTCAGCAGCAGGGGCAAGTTCCTCTACAAGCTGAAGACTCTCTCCAGCAGGACCAGCCTCCTCTTCAGAATCAGCAACCTCCTAAGGGTCCCCCCGGTCCTCAAAATGCCGGTGCAGGGGCCTCGCGTCCCAACCAGCAGAAACAACCTCTCCATCAGGACCGCGTCTCAATACACAATGCCTCTACGGATTTTATGGCCTCTCACAATCCCCGAGCTTCCGACCTTCGCAATACCATCCTTAATCGGTAGAAGGATAAGGATCTTCGCCACCGTCTGGATGAAAAGCGAACCCGAGAGGGAGCCTCCCACCAACAACGTCCGGATGAGCGATCTCCTCACCGCCGAGACTACGGAAGGTCCCCTACCCGAAGAGGGCGAAGAGAGTCCCTCGAGCATCACAGAAGAAGACCCCACTCTCCTACTGGTCGGCGACCTCCCAGGAACGATGACCCACCCATCACTCGTGCCGAGTTCCAGCAATTCCAAGCAACCATCCTACAAGCTCTCAATCTCCGACCCAATAACACCAATGCTCCGAGGATTCCCACTCCTCCTTCGGTCCGAAGTCCTCGCCAACGCTCCCTAACTCCTCCAGCTCCTAGCAACCCCCAGCACATTCCTAGTCCTCACCGCTCCAGGAGCTACCGTCGTCATAGCCCCCGCTCTCCCTCGTACGTAGATGAGTCTAGAGGCTCGGTTGGTTACCGTTGAAGAGATGACGCTGTCTACCGCCGTCTCCACAAAATGGAGAGGCGCTTGGGTCAGTTAGACAGAGAAGAAAAGCTTAGAGGAAGGACCCTTCGCCCGAGTCGACCTCCTTTTTCCCGAACCATAATGGAGGCACCCGTACCGATTAGCTTTAAACCTCCTCAATTCGAGACCTATTCCGGGGAGTCTGACCCCGTCGATCACATCGAAAGCTTTAAGACCCTCATGCTCATCCATCAAGCTTCCGATGCTCTGTTGTGCAAGACCTTTCCCGCTACTCTCAAGGGACCGGCTCGAGAATGGTACTCTCACCTTGCCCCATCCTCAATATTCTCCTTCGAGCAATTTGAGACCCTCTTCGTCACCCACTTCGTGAGTAGCCGCCGAACTGAGAAGACCAGCATTTTGCTACTCTACCTCAACTAGAAGAAGGGTGAGAAGCTGAGAGACTATGTGAAAAGGTTCACAGCGGAAGCCAGATCCATAGCATCCCTTGACCAGTCGGTCGCAGCAACAGCATTCCAATCCAATGTCCTTAACTCCAGCCTCCGCTCCTCCCTCGCCAAGAAGCCCCCGCAGAACTTTTCTGACCTCCTCCTCCGGAGCGAAAAGTATATTCGGGCCGAGGAAGCTGAGCACCGCCCCAGCCTGGAGGGGCCTTCCTCTGGGTCCAAGAGAAAGGGAACAGAAGAGGAAGGGGCCAAGAAGCTCCAGAAGGATAATGGCGGGCAGCGCCGACCTCCTCCCAGATTTGAAAAGTTTACTCCTCTTAACGCCAACATCTCCACAATTCTCATGGAAGTTGAGAAGGAGGGGGTGATACCTCCTGCGCCAAAAATGAACACCCCTGGCAAGAAGAGGGATAAAGAAAAGTGGTGTCGCTATCACCGGGACCATGGCCACGATACTAATGATTGTCGGGCCCTAAAAAACGAGATAGAAGCCCTCATCCAGAGAGGTCAGCTAACCAAGTTCGTGAGAAAGGACCGAATCGATCTTCCTCCCCCGCCTCGGGGGGCTAACAACCGTCCTGAACGCGATGAAATGCCCGAATTTGAAGAGGAGCGTGTCCTACACCTCATTCATGGGGGCCCAATGGGGGGCTCCTCCAACTCCTCTCGAAAGGCATTTATAAGGGAAGTTAACTCGATTCGCGCCACACCTCCTCCTAAAGGTCTCGGAGTACCCGTCACATTCTCAGATGAAGACCTTGAGGGTGTCCGAACCCCCCATTATGACGCGCTTGTCATCAACCTCCATATGGCGAACTTTAAAGTGGAGAGGATCCTGGTGGACAATGGCAGCTCCGTTAACATCCTCTTCCTCGCCGCTTTCAAAGGCCTCAAACTATCCCGGAACAGACTTAAGCCCGCCGGCTACACACTCCATGGGTTCACGGGAGTGCCAGTAACTATTGAAGGGGTAATCACCCTCGATATAACTGCCGGCAAAACTCCTACCACCCGGACGGAGCCGATAGACTTTATGGTCGTTGATGTTCCAGCTGCGTATAATGTGATCCTAGGCCGACCCGACCTAGCTGCCCTAGAAGCCGTTCCTTCGGCATATCACCTCAAGATGAAATTTCCCACCCAGACAGGGGTAGGGAAAGTAAAAGGCAGTCAAGAGATAGCCCGCAAGTGCTATATGACTTCAACAGGGGGTCCAGTTCTCACCCTCGAAACACTTAAAATACCTCAAGAGAATGTCCGACCAATGTCCGAGCCGGTGGATAAATTGGACGAAGTGCTCTTCTTTGAGCAAGAACCGAGCCAAAAGTTCTTTGTTAGCAAGACCCTCCCATCTGCCCTATGCTCCGACATAGTCCAGTGCATCCGAAGGAACCGCGACCTCTTTGCTTGGTCCGCTGCGGACATGTCAGGGATCTCCGAAGAGCTTCTAGTCCACCACCTCAGCATTGCACCGGGGTCGAAACCGGTCCAACAGAAGAGGCGCAAGTTCGCTCCTGAGCGCCAGCAAGCTATAAAAGAGGAGGTGGACAAGCTCTTGAGGGCTCGGTTCATACAAGAGGTCAATTATCCCGAATGGCTCTCGAATGTAGTGATGGTAAAGAAGTCCAACGGGACCTGGAGCATTTGCATCGACTTTACCGACCTCAACAAGGCATGCCCCAAAGATCCGTTCCATCTTCCAAGCATCGATACTTTGATTGATGCCATTTCGGGCCATGAACTCCTCAGCTTCATGGATGCCTTCTCAGGCTACAATCAGATTCGTATGTTTTTCCCGGATATCCCGAAGACTTCCTTTGTTACCGATCAGGGTCTCTACTGCTACAGGGTAATGCCTTTCGGGTTGAAGAACGCAGGTGCCACCTATCAATGTCTCGTCAATAAGGTATTCCAAAACCAGATCGGCCATAATATGGAGGTGTATGTTGATGACATGCTTGTGAAGAGCATCCGTGGTGCCGACCACGACACTGACCTACAAGAGGCGTTCGATGTACTAAGGAAACATGAAATGAGGCTCAACCCGAACAATTGTGCGTTCGGTGTCTCGTCGGGAAAATTCCTAGGCTTCATGGTCAGCCAGAGAGGAATCAAAGCCAACCCCGAGAAGATCAAGGCCATATTGGACATGACTCCCCTGAAGAATGTTAAAGAGGTCCAAAAGCTAACAGGTCGCCTTGCAGCCATAGGGCGTTTCCTTTCCAAGTCAGGGGAGAAGTGTCTTCCCTTCTTCAAAGATCTCAGGGGGGCCAAAGGTTTCGAGTGGGGTCAGCAGCAACAAGATTCATTCGACCAGCTAAAGGCTTACCTAGTCAATTCTCCTCTCCTCAGCAAACCTGTTCCAGGGGAAGCCCTCTACCTCTACTTAGCTACCTCAGAGCAATCCCTCAATGCTGTCCTCGTGAGGGAAGAAGATAAGACCCAAAAGCCCATCTATTACGTGAGCAAGGTACTCCGGGATGCCGAGCTCCGCTACCCAAAGATAGAGAAGATGGCATACGCCTTAGTCATGGCCGCAAGGAAGTTTCGCCCATATTTCCAGTCCCACTCGGTGATCGTTCTTACCAATCAACCGTTGAAGCAAGTCCTCCACAAGCCGGAGACTTCCGATCGTCTCATGAAATGGTCTATCGAGCTGAGCCAGCATGATATAACCTACCAACCTCGGACCGCGATCAAGGCTCGGGCCTTAGCCGAGTTCATCGTCGAGAGCACCCTATCCGAGGTCAGCCAAGCAACAAAAGGACCTCATATCTGGTCGGTATATGTAGATGGATCTTCCTACAACGAGGGAAGCGGAGCCGGGGTCATTCTAGCAGGCCCAGACGACTTCGTCCTCCAATACTCCCTCCGCATCAACTTCAAGGCCTCTAACAATGAAGCGGAATACGAAGCCCTTATAGCTGGTCTCGAAATGGCTCGCAAGGTAGGGACACGATGCCTCCGCATATTTAGTGACTCTCAGCTAGTCGTGAATCAAGTTTTGGGAGAGTATGAAGCGCGAGATGACCGAATGGCTAAGTATCTAGCTAAGGTCCAAAATCTCATGGCTCTCTTCGAAGAGGCGCTTATTCGGTGAATCCCCAGGGAGGAAAATGCGCAAGCGGACGCTCTCTCCAAGTTAGCCACTTCCTCCCTCCAAGGTCTCGAGCAGACCGTCTTAATTGAAGTGCTCCTGAAGTCTCCAAGGTCTCGATTCCGCTTCGCAAGCTCGCTCTTAAGTGGGCTAGAAGTGGTTCGCATTCGAAATTGCTCCCACAACCGTTGAACAAACTCTAACGACGAGTTTGGAGTCCAACACTTGGCTCGATTCCACTTTGCAAGCTCGCTCTTAAGCAGGCTAGAAGTGGTTTGCCATTCGGAATTGCACCCACAACCGTTGAACAACCTCTAATGACGATTTCGGAGTCCGACACTTGGCTCGACTCCACTTCTCAAGCTCGCTATTAAGCAGGCCAAAAGTGGTTCGCCCATAAGAAGGAAGATTTGCTTCTGATTTTGAGTAGTTGTCAAAAGTTGGAGGAGTTATACTTAAACTAATACCAGCCAACGCAGCATTCGAACATCAGAAGCAAAACAAACTTTTTTAAATTAAGAGCTCAAACAAGGCTGACACTACAACAGAGTTTTACAATAACTTGAAGAGCATAATACAACTTGTTTAGCGCTTCTTTGGAAGGGGAACGCTTCGGTTCAGAGACACACGAGGGCGGCATCGCCTTACCTCTGAGCTCGACTCTAAACCAGCGAAGCGAGACCCTCCTTCGCCGCTGATTCTAGCTGTGGCCCCAACCGAGGCGCCACTAGACGAAATAGCTACACCACTCTGAGCGTCAGCTGGGCTCCGCCTAACGGCAGGCGAATGAGTCGCAAGTTCATAGAACGAGATCCCTGTTTCGCTCTCTTCGCGAGTACACGACGTACTGCGAACATTGATCCTTTTGGGCTGAGGTTTCAGCGTTGCAATCTCCTCCTCTAGCTCGACGATCCTATCTCTCAGAATATCGCCCTCCGCCGATACTTTGAAACGGGGAAGTTTGGACGCGCCTGTGACGTTAGCGCTGTCGGCCACAATACGACAGAAATGAGTCGCTTCGATACCCCTGTCGATCGTGATCCTCCTCAGTTTGTCAATTCTTGCCATCAACTCATCGCGCTCGGACATCAACTTCCCCACCCTCGAAGCTAGCTCCTCTTCCTCCGCCGAATGTTCCTTCACCGTTACCTCCAAATGATGAACCTCCGACAGTAGTTCACTGTTCCTTTGGTCGACATCGAAGAGCTCCTTACGGAGCAACTCCATCTCGCCTTCGAGATGAGTCTGTCGAGGTTGCTTCCGTAGTTGCCTCAACTCGCGAAAATACCCTCTCGCAGTAGCTTTGATGACCTCCAACTTCAAGAAGTCGTAAAACGAGTTATCCCAACTACGAGAAAGAGCCCGCTTCGCTTTCTTCAGCTCAGAACGAAGATGGGAGACCTTAGTAATTGGACCCAACTCAACCTAAAAAGCGAAGAGATGTCAACATAGAAAGGCAAAGAGAAGTTCTCAATGCAAACGAAAAGTTTCCAACACTTAGAGAAATCTCACAAATTTTCAATACAAAACCAAACGTCAGACGGTTTGAATGTTCGGCCAACAAAAAGCGAGTCATTTCATTGAAAAATCGAAAAGTGTACACAAAAGCGGTGGCCAGTCCGCAGTTAGGCATTACAAAAACAAAACGAAAAAAGTGAAAACAATTAAGAAGAGACGACTAAGTCAGGGGTCGACCTCTAGGTGTTGCTCCGAGCCATCATCGCTCGGCCCAGTAACTACAGCCCTCTTGACTTTCGCCTCGTCCTCGTCCTCGTCCTCATTCTCCGTCTCGTCCTCGGCCTCGTTCTCCGTCTCGTCCTCGGCCTCATCCTCAGTATCGCCTATACCTTCGACGCCCTCACCCCCCTCGGGCCCGAGCATTGCCGGAAGAATTTCTTCCTCTGCCTCCATAGGATCGTAAAAGTGATAGGAGGAGGTGTCGAACCCGGGGTTCCGAGCCGAGATGTGTAGCAACGCGCGGCCGTAGGCTTCCTCCATGTTTTTGAACATATGGGCATCGGCCTCATCCTGGATGGCCTTCTTCGCCTTGGCCACCTTTGACGCGTGCTTGGCCAACACCTTCTTGGTCGTCTTCCGAGCCTTCTCCGTCTCCGCCTGTGCCTTGGCCAGCTCCTCCTTAAGCTCGGCATTCTCCTTCTCCAAGGCTACGACCTTGGATGCCTCGGCAGCCGACTGCTCTAGTGCCTCGGCCAGCTTCGTCTCCAGTCTGGCCACCTCGGCCGCGCGCGAAGCATAAAGAAGCTGCTCAGCTTTAAACCGCTTCACCGCCTTCGCACGCTCTGACCTCTCTCAGTCGCTCAGCGCGGTCAGTTCCTTTTCTTTGCTCGCAAACTCCTCGAGCAAATAGTTGAAGTGGTAGAGGGTCTGAAAACAATACAAAGAGCAGTTAAGCACAATCACAAAAACTTGGAAAAATTTTGGAGAAAGTCCTCTAGTACTTACCGACATGGTGTTCCGAGCAATCTGCATCGCGGCGTCACCAACTTGGCCCGCCTTGAGCGCTGCTCGGTCTTTAAGGGTCGGCAGGTGCTTCACCGCCTGCATGCAGATGTTGCCGTCCCCTAGGAACCCATTGACCTTCATCACCCACCAGTCGGGGACGAAGATGCGCTTGTGCTCCTCAGTCAGGATTTTCTCCGCCTCGGCAGTGAGGGGCGGGACCTCTAGAGCCAGTGCCGCGCTCATGTTGAACGCTCTGCTCGAAGACCCTGGGGCATCTGTTCGCGCCGTTTGGGTCGGCGCATCCGAGGTAGGTGGGGTGAACGCCACGACGAGGCCTTGTTCGAGCTCGTCCGGATGAGCCTCGACAACCTGCCGCTCGATGGTCGGAGAGACCGAGGGGATCTTGGGCACTCGGCCGCCTTGAGGCCCGGATACGGTCCTCTTTCTCTTCCTTGCCTCCTGCTCCTTAGCCGCCCGGGCCTTGGCCATCAGACCCTTGTAGTCCATGCCGGGAGTTTCTGCAAAGACCGAGCGAAAAAAGTTGGAAATTTTTTTTTAACTAAAAAACAAAGCAAAGAAAAGAAAAAGAGAAGCGTACTAGGGTCGATCGGACTGAGACCCCCTCGGAATAGGACCTCCTCGGTAATGTCCTTGTAGTTGAGGGTCGGAAAATCGAGGAGCTTTTCTACAATCTCTGCCTCCTCGTTGCTGAGCACGGGCTCCTTCTTCGCCCGTTTCGGAACCCCGTCCCTCAGCCACACTGTCGAGATGACCCACGGCTCGGGAGCCCAGATGAGGAAATACTTCTCTTTCCAGTGCTTGATCGAGTCCGGGTTCTCGATAAGCTTCACGCCCTTCCTCGGCGAGAGATAGTACCTCTACTCGTTCTTGTTCATCTGGCAGGGTCGGTAGAGGCTTCACAGTAGGAACATCGAGGGCTGCGCGCCGACCTCCCGGCATTGAAGAGCGAAGGCCATCACGTGCCGCCAAGTGTTCGGCATCCACTGGGCCGGGCTCAAACCGAACCATTGCAGCACCTCGATTACGAAAGGGTGCAATGACAGCCAAAGACCGGCGTGCAGAGCATCGGTAGGGAATATGCAAACGCCGGCTGAAGAAGACGTGCACGCTCGGACGCCAGGGCCGGGGAGAAGGAGGGCATACTCCGTAGGGATCCGGAACCCACTCTGAATCCGATGCAAATCCGCCTTGGTTAAAATCAAGGAAATCTGATCTACCTGGGAAGTCTCCCTCGGCTCGTTCTCCTCAATCGACTTGGCGGTGCCCTGCGTCACCTTCTCCAGCAAATCCTCGGAGTAGCTCCGCACACCGCCAACACTAGACAAGATGCTCGAGTGCCGACCCAACTCCCCTGATGTCTTCGGGCGCTCGATTATCGTCACCACCCCCTCGCCCTTGCTGGCTCGGACCATTACCTCCTGGAGAGGCTCGGCAACCTCCTCATCTGTACTCGGCCTGACCGTTGTCTCTTCGGTCGGCTCGACGACCTCCTTCCCTTTACCCGTGCTCGGCCTGACCGCTCGGCTGACGCCTAGGTCCGAGGAGGGGGTCTCGTCCGTGGAAGAAATCGCAGGCAACTCACTAACTACAACTTCTATCTAACCATTTTACAAAAATGAGGAGAGAGACTGACCTTGAAGTGACTAGTATGGTCGGAAAAGATCGCCGGAGATTAAAATGCCTTGCCGCGACAGCTAATAGCACCACCCAAGAGCTAAAAACTTCGCTGCTAAGGAGTAAAACCAAGAGTGAGAAAGTGAAAGTGAGAAATGAGGTTAAGTGTTGAGGGGGTGAAAACTTATAGTAAAAGAGACGCTTGGGCTTTGTAACATAAGGGCGCAACTCTTGGGCCTCCCTTGAAGTGTTACAAAAGCCCAAACGACTAAGTAACGAAGAACGGCAATTGTTGGTAAAGGAAGCGACGTTTCGATACAAGCAAAACCGCCCGGCGTCCCTTGGAACCAAAATCCAAGCGACAGGCAATCCGACCTCAACAACCAAGAGGATAGCTCGGATTCTGAGCAAGTGCCAATCCGAGCTGCGAATTGGAGAAAAATGACTTTCCCCTCAAAATTCACGTAAGATTTCGATCGGACGGCCCAGATCGTGCCAGCACCACTAAACGACAAGATAGTATTTTCTTGGGAACTGAGCCAGCCTCGAGATCTGTGCCATCATCCAACGGCTCCGATCGCCCTACGTCCCTCGGAACCAAAATCTGAGCGACAGGCAATCCGACCTCAACAACCAAGAGGATTGCTCGGATTCTGAGCAAGTGCCAATCCGAGCTGCGGATTGGAGAAAAACGACTTTCCCCTCAAAATTCGCGTAAGATTTCGATCGGACGGCCCAGATCGTGCCAGCGCCACTAAACGACAAGATAGTATTTTCTTGGGAACCGAGCCAGCCTCGAGATCTGTGCCATCATCCAACGGCTCTGATCGCCCCACGTCCCTCAGAACCAAAATCCGAGCGACAGGCGATCCGACCTCAACAACCAAGAGGATAGCTCGAATTCCGAGCAAGTGCCAATCCGAGCTGCGGATTGGAGAAAAACGACTTTCCCCTCAAAATTTGCGTAAGATTTCGATCGGACGGCCCAGATCGTGCCAGCGCCACTAAACGATAAGATAGTGTTTTCTTGGAAACTGAGCCAGCCTCGAGATCTGTGCCATCATCCAACGGCTCCGACCGCCCCACGTCCCTCGGAACCAAAATCCGAGCGACAGGCGATCCGACCTCAACAACCAAGAGGATAGCTCGGATTCCGAGCAAGTGCCAATCCGAGCTACGGATTGGAGAAAAACGACTTTCCCCTCAAAATTCGCGTAAGATTTTGATCGGACGGCCCAGATCGTGCCAGCGCCACTAAACGACAAGATAGTGTTTTCTTAGAAACTGAGCCAGCCTCGAGATCTGTGCCATCATCCAACGGCTCCGATCGCCCCACGTCCCTCGGAACCAAAATCCGAGCGACAGGCGATCCGACCTCAACAACCAAGAGGATAGCTCGCATTCCGAGCAAGTGCCAATCCGAGCTGCGAATTGGAGAAAAACAACTTTCCCCTCAAAATTCGCGTAAGATTTCGATCGAACGGCCCAGATCGTGCCAGCACCACTACACGACAACATAGTGTTTTCTTGGGAACTGTGCCCGCCTCGAGATTTGCGCCGAGATCCGACGGCTCAGATCGCTCCACGTCGCTCAGAATTTCGAGCCGAGCGACTAGTGATCCGAGCCACTCGTGTGAGGGAAAAACCGAGCCACTTCGCTCGGATTCCGAGCAAGTGCCAATCCAACCCGCAAAAGTGAAGAAAAATGCTGCCGAGCGTCTCCAACTGTTGGATCATTGCGAAAATCGTGCCTGAGATGATGGACGGTCCAGATTACGCCACGTCCACTAAACGACAAGATAGCGTTTTCTTGGGAACCGAGCCTACCTCGAGATCCGCACTGAGATCCGATGGCTCAGATCGCTCCATGTCGCTCGGAATTCCGAGCCGAGCGACTAGCGATCCGAGCCACTCGCGTGAGTAAAAAACCGAGCCACTTCGCTCGGATTCCGAGCAAGTGCTCATCCGACTTGCAAAAGCGGAGAAATTGCTGCCGAGTGACCCTATCCATCTGATCTTTCAGAAATTCGCGCCCGCACAAGATCAACGGTCCAGATCGCGCCACGCCATAATTCGGTATTTAAAATTAAATTTTATTTATTTAAAATTGTGAAAAAATGATTAAAAATTCGGGAAAAATAATTAAAAATCCTAGAAAATAATTATAAAGTCGGGAAAATATTTTTGAGCCCCCGAGTAAATAATTATCGCCTAGGACAATTTATTAAGACCCCCGAACGACGACTCGACACTTCGCAAAAAATAAGTAAATATTCCGAAAAAATAGATAAAAATCACCAAATGTCCAGAAGAGCTCAAGAATAACTTAGAGCACGCAACTAACTTAGAAAATCACCATACTGCCACCTGCAAAGATTTGAAACCTCCCATTCGGACTCCGATACACCTTCGCAAGCCATTGAAACAGTAAAACTACTCCTCAAAGGCTGATCAAATTCAGTTTTCGGGAGTGGGGGGCTCGTGATATGGCTAAAAATGGGGTTAAATCGGAACCTTCCAAATCAGGAACGAATCTTAGAGCCTAGGGGTAAAATGGTAATTTTGTCTACCAATGGGTCCGAAGCAGGTACTGGGTCTCCTCCTCAAAGACCCATTAACCCGCGAACGGATCCACCTCCAACCGGGTACGGGTTTTTACCCGCTGCAAATCCGGTCCAGCAGGATAGAATTAGGGTTTTTGATTAATCCTAATCAACGACCCTGATTCATATCTATCCTTTCACTGAGAATTAGGGATTACATTCCTTATCTAAACACAGGGATTACATGCCTAATTCGATCCCAAAGGTGGCTATCAATACCCCCCCATCCACCACCATTAGGAGGTAATCAATCTTTTGCCAATTTACGCTCTTTCATAATCTTCCTGATTACTGACTTGAGCGTCGGAGGGTGCGTCGCCGGGATCAACCCCGGTGTCTCGCACTTTTTGCAGGTGAACGGCGGGAGTCAGCAGTCAAACTCCGGCGGAACAGGTTCAGGTTTGCTATTCAAGTTTTCCAAGAATCCACAAATACTGTCTGTTTACCCCCACACCTGATTTAGCTGTAACAAGAACCTTTATATGAAATACTATGATAATAGTGAACGAATTTTGTTCAAGACTTGTGATATATGGCATTTTTTTTGCAAATAATACATAGTCTGATACAAACAAGATCTGAACCTCAAAACTCCTACAGATGACCATAACTTACGAATGAACGTAGAAAGTTGAAAGAATTTGACTGTGAAATCTTTATAATAAAACACAAAGAAAACCAATCAAGTGGCTCTCCTTCAATAGTAAGGAAATCAATGGTCCAGGCCTAAGATCCCAAAAGACATCCCCCCCCCCCCCCCCAAAAAAAAAAAAATAAATAAAAAACAGCTCTTTTATTTATTTAATTACCTTTTTTTTTTCTCTCTCTCATTCTCTCTATTTATTCAGAATTTTAGATTTTCAGATTTGTAAATTTGCAGTTTTTTATATTTTTTATTGCTTATGTTATAATGAAAATAGCAAATATCTCCTCAATAGTTAAATTTCATCATTTTTCTTGGGCTCTGTTTGGTTCAAAGGAGGGGAGAAGAGGGGATGTAAAGGGAGGAGATAGATTTTAATCATATTTTCTGTTTGGTTCGAGGAGAGAAGGGAAGGGGAGGGGAGGAAAAATAATTATCTTCTTGTTTGGTTCACAATGGGAGGGAAGAGATTTTATAATTAAATTACTTTTATAGTCTTTTACATTTTAGGAGAGCCTATGCATTACTGTTTCTAATTCTAACTTGGTATTCTTTATTGTACTTCTTTTTAACCTAACTTTGCAAAATAATACATGCAGCACTATAAGCAGATACAGTTAGGGCTGCAAACGAATCGAGCTATTCGCGAGCTATTCGGCTCGAGCTCAAAACAGAGCTCGTTTCGTAAACGAGCCGAGCTCGAGTTTTTTTTTTTTTTTTTTTTAATTTTTATTTTTATTTTTTTTTAAGGCTAAGCTCGCGAGCTATTCGACTTGAATACGGTCAAAGCTCGGCTCGAACCGAGCTCGAGCTCAAAATTGAGCTCGTTTCGTAAACGATCTGAGCTCGAGCCTGAAGGTATTCGGTTCGGCTCGGCTCGATTGCAGCCCTAGATACAGTTAGTTCCAATAAAAATACTTAACAAAATAATGAAGGCCAATATATAAACCAAGCTCAACAAAATATTCAAGTTTACCACATAATACTAATTAAATTAAGTCTCCAATTCTGTATCTATGAGCAGATTCGGATCGAATATAAGATTGCGGTAATCTGAACACAAATTCACAAGTTCTTAATTCTGTTTGTTAGCTTGATGAATTTACATACTCCATTAGTTAATGTTATCATCATAGTACTTCCTATCTGATGTGGAGAAGCTTTTCTCAACAAGCGGAACAGAAGGTATTGTTATTGTGTTGACATTTTACTTCTTGGAGAAATTTCTCATTGTCCTATTAAGCCTTCTCCAGAAGTTACATTGTTGGCTTTTCATTGGCAGTTGAAGTTCTTTGGGGTTTTTATAAGTATGTACTTTCTTCAGATTCTATTGGAAAACAATCGTTGTCAAATGTATGTACAGTATGCCATCTCGAACTTTGCAACACTCTTAATCTGATAGCCCCTCCTGTCACATTCTGTATTTGTATCTTAAGTTTACTTATCAATATATTATATTCTCTGTGAGGTAGAATAATCCCACATTTTATTAGTAAAAATAAAATAAAAAATGTATGTACAGCATGCATGAGATTATCTAGGCTAAATGCTAGTTGTTTAGATCATTGAGCTGCATAATAACATTAGATTACATGTGTTCAAAATGAAGGCGGCAAGCAGCCCACTCCCACATATGAATATAAGATGATGTGGCTGCATAACCCATCCGTTTTAGAACACTGTAAAAACTGGGGTTAAGGAAAAACGGAAGAAAGATTGCATGATAATTTAAAGCCTGTTATTTGTTACTGATTTTTCATGTTCTAATTTGAAAGATTAATATTTATAGATCTAAGAAGGGTAATTTTATATTTCACAATATTATTCAGGATATTTTAGTCCAATCACTTAAAAAAAAATTAGCCCAATATTGGCGGGGAGCCAAAATTAGCCCAGGAGGAATTTTGCTCCCCTCAATTTCCCTCCCTCTCCTCCTAAAAAATGAACCAACAAGAAATGTTTAAAAAAAAAAATCCCCCCTCTCCCCTCCAACCAAACATGCTGTCAAAGTTGTAAGAAGTTGGATTTTATATTCTAATTTATAATTTTTTTTCAACATATACTAATGAAAATGTGGATTTTTATTTACAACTAATTATTGTCATACTATTCAAATTTGAGTTACATAATTATTATTTTACTGTTTACAATATTTTTCATATGTTGTATCGTGTTCTGAAGACGTGCCCATGTGCAGATCTGATAAAAGAATATAAGAAACAAATTTTGTATTTCAAATTTTGAATGAAAAGTTTTTTTGATATATCGGATAGAGTACAAAGGCTCCAGTCATCAAAAAATATATTAATAAAAAAGCACAGTAAATTTACAAAAACTAATCAAAGGCTTTACAAGATGTAAAACAATAATAAGCGAACACTAAGAATACATGTAAGGAATGAAGCTGCAACAACACAGAGAGGTAACACAATATGATCACGAACAGGAAAAGATGTGGATGAAGCGTTCCAAACGTCGCCCTGGCCGAATAGAGGCACCTCTGGCGATCTCAACAAGATACCGCGAAGGGTCCAGTCGCAAAATCCTCGCAACCGCAGGCCGTTCGAAGTACCCATCGAAACCACTACATGGTATAATCTAGAGCATATCGGAACCCCTTCAGCAAGTCTAGCTAAGGTCCGTCGAATTTTTGAATGAAAAGTTAAGGGTTATCCAATTTTTTAAAATAATAATTTAGTTAGGACGCTCAGGACACGTGTCCGTACCCCCCTCCAATACTCGACTGCCCCAAAATTTGAATTATCGCTGAAGTCCACAAATCACAATGGGAATAGCGCCAAAATAAGGAAACCAAAAAGCAACTAATAAATGAATTGAATCCCACCCCAAACCGGCCCCCGATAAAATTTCCAAAATTTTAAAAATCAATTTTTTTTTAATTCCCAAAAATTTACATTTGATTTGAAGCAATCCTCCTCTTCTCTCTCCCACCCTCGTGCTCCCTCCTCCGTACTCGGCTCTCCTTTCCACCCCCAATCTTTCAAATTCCAATCTCATCTAGGTTGGTTTCTTCTTCAGATCAGTGACATTCGTATGGAAGAAGAAGAAGAAGATCGGTGGTCGAGTTGGATAATTTCACTTCAATCTGGTTTCTAGGTAAATCCCCATTTCTTGTTTGCTTTTTCGATTTAATTTCGGACATTATTTTGTCGAAATAAGAAGATCGCAATTTGTGATTATCTTCAAAAATTTTGAAGATCGCAATAAGAAGATCGAAACTCGCAAGAAAAAAGAGATTACTTGACCACCCAAAACCCGAATATGAAGTCACATTCGTTGCAGTCGAATTTCAAGAAGGCGGGTGTTAGAGGAGGAGGGGCAATGACAGCCCAACAGGCTGTTTTCGAGCTGAAGCAGCGGGTGGGTCTCGCGCTTAACAAGCTTGCGGACCGCGATACGCACCAAATTGGGGCGGAGGAGCTTGGGAAGTTGGCGGGGGGATTGACGCCGGAAGGAATAGGTGCATTTCTTTCGTGTCTGGTTGACCCGGAATCGGAGCAGAAGAGCGCGGTGAGGAAGGAGTGTGTGAGGGTTATGGGGACTTTGGCGAGGTTTCATGGGCAAATGCTGGTTCCGTATGTGGGGAAGATGGTGGGGAGTGTTGTGAAGAGGTTGAAGGATTCGGATTCGGTTGTGAGGGATGCGTGTATTGAGACTTGTGGGGTTTTGGTGTCGTGTGTAGGAGGGTCTAGTGGGAGTGAGGGTGGTGGGGCTGTTTTTATTGGGATTGCGAAGCCTCTTTTTGAAGCGTTGGGTGAGCAGAATAGGTATGTGCAGACGGGTTCGGCATTGTGCTTGGCCAGGGTTATTGATGAGGCCGATGATCCACCCGTGTCGCTTTTGACACAGATGCTGACTCGGATTGTTAAGTTGATAAGGAATCCTCATTTCATGGCAAAACCGGCTGCAATTGAGTTGATCAGAAGCATTATACAGGTTAATCCTTGTCTATTTTTCATAGCTCGATTGATGTTGATTGCTGTTAATGGTTTTGTATGCTCTTTTTTCTTTCGGTTACTTAATGGTTGAAACACTCTCTAGTATAATCATCATATATTCATTATTGCTTTTCTTTCCTAGTAGGTATCATTAGACTGACGCGATCTTACAATGTGCAATAAGAAGAACTTTTTTAATTTTTATTACACTTCTTGGTTTTGACATACTGGTGAAGAGCATCAAAATTCAAAGTTCATGTACATAACATACGTTTGTAAATTAGGAAAAATGAAAGGGGAAGAGAGTCGAAATCTGACAGCTATCCATCAAAGGTCCAAGTTCCAGCAAGAAGGCATCCCCGTCCAACGACCAATGTCGAAGAGAGGCAGGGAAGAAGAAGGGGAGCGGCGCGTGGAGCTGAGAGGAAGGGGTGCGTCCAAAGGGGAAGAGGCGAGAGGGAGTCGCCATCCACGCTCCAGAGAGACCAGCCGCGACCATAGAGGTCCGGCGCCTAGAGGTTATGAAGAGGAGGGACATAGAGCCTCGACGAAGGGGTCCACTCATAGGACGTCGCCGGTAGGGGATAGAGGCGGAAACCGTCCGCCGATGACCCATAGAGGGTCCTACCTTGAGGCTACGAAGAAGTCATTAGGTAACCACGGAAGTGGGGAGGTTCGCAGAGGAGGGATGTCGACGGAGAGGGAGATAGTGAAGAAGAAAGAAGACGAGGAAGGGGTGCGTCCAAAGGGGAAGAGGCGAGAGGGAGTCGCCATCCACGCTCCAGAGAGACCAGCCGCGACCATAGAGGTCCGGCGCCTAGAGGTTATGAAGAGGAGGGGCATAGAGCCTCGACGAAGGGGTCCACTCATAGGACGTCGCTGGTAGGGGATAGAGGCAGAAACCGTCCGCCGATGACCCATAGAGGGTCCTACCTTGAGGCTACGAAGAGGTCATTAGGTAACCACGGAAGTGGGGAGGTTCGCAGAGGAGGGATGTCGACGGAGAGGGAGATAGTGAAGAAGAAAGAAGACGAGGAAGGGGAATGGATTCTGTATAAACCCAAACGGGTTAAGAAGGCGGAAAGAAAGGCGGTAAGCTTGAGCTCTTCATCGGCGTCCGATCCGACTCGTACTCTGAAGCAGCCTCTATGTCACATGTGCGCGGGGAGGGGTCACACTATCCACGAGTGCACTAACGACTGGTTTGGCTACGCGTGTAAGAGATTTGATCACATATCGAAGAATTGCACAAGGAGCAAGGGTGTCGACAAAGCAAACAAGGTGGCTGTTAGCGCTCCTTCAGCCACTCCAAAACAGAGTTTGGATGAGGGGAACAAAACAGAGCAGGTTAAGTCGGAAAAGAGCAACGATTGCCGGAGGAAGATCGTTAAGGCAGTTATTCTTCCCACTCCAATCATGGCGGAGTTTGAATGTTGATTAAGGCAGTGCATCGTGCTCAAGGTGCACACGGGACACCCATTGATCGACGCCATCAAGGGCCTTCTTTCAGATGTTGTGCGCCCTACTTCGAGGCTCGATTGGGAGATTCAAAAAGTGAAAGAAGACTTGCTCCTTGTCTACTGCAAAACGGACAAGATAACTAGGGAACTATTGGCAAGTGGTAGTCTTGAAGGGGACGAGTTTTACATCACCATGAGTAAATGGTCGAGAAAAACAGGGGCGATAAGCATTGATTCATTACTTGCGGTGTGGGTGCGTCTATTCAATGTCCCGTTCCAGTGTTGGGTAAAATCAGGGTTTCAAAACCTAATCCATGGGTTCGGTTATCTAATCAGCATCGACTGTAGTACCTCATATTTTTAAATACTATTTTGAGATTAGAAAATGAATTAAAATGATTTTTGGTGATTTAATAAATGTTCATTTAGAAATTTATATTTTTCATGCAAAACACGTGCGACTGTTGTCTTTGAAAGCTTAAAACCCAAAATAATTTTGGGGAAACTCATTATTTATTATTTGAGATTATTTGTGATTTTTCTAGATTTTTCTGATAATTATCGGATTTATTTGCAAATATTTCAAAAACAAATGACTTTTGTGCAAAATTACCAAATGGGGTGAAAATTTCAGATTTTTGGATTTTTAGGCTGGGAACAATGTCTAGTCAAGTCAGGTATAACGAGTTTACCTTTTGTTTCAACATATTCGATTTATTTTACAAGTTTTGATAAAAGATGATTTTTTCGCAAAATTGCTATTTTAAGAGGTGAAAGTGCAAAATTGTTTTCCTGAATTTTTCTACAGTGCCGACGGATGCTAGAGGGGATCTTTTTGATTTTTGAATTGATTAAATTGGTTTTTAACTAGTATTCTAATAAAGAGATCTATTTATGTAAATGTATGTTGTAAAAGGGCTATTTCGCAAAATATTTCCTAAAACCCTAGAAACTTAAATCTCGGACTATATAGGGTTTTGCGCAGCCGTCTTTTGCTGTACAACACAGGAGATCTCTTATTTCTTATTATTTTGGAGTTCTAAGGAGAAGACTTGGATTTCTTGCGAAGGAGGGGCTTTCTTGATTTCTATTCCCTTTCATTCGATCTCTTCAACAGGGTGAGTGACTTGTGGTGTTTCATTTTGTTTTGTGTATGTTGTATGTGAGTAATATAAATTGTTTTGTTTGTTCTTTGAATATTATATGTGGTGTTTCATTTCCTAGAAAGCATGCTAGGATTTGGGTATGAATATGTATGTTGAATTGATAATAAAAATTGGATCTTATGAAACCCTAGTTGTTATGAATAAAATTGTATAAGGGTAATTCGTGATTGATGAATGACCCATTGGAGATCATGGGTAGCCTTTTTCTTTTGGATTAATGTTGGATTGATTGAATATGGTGGATTTCATGCATAAATTCAATAAAGATGAGATTTTTATCACTTTTGAGTATTGGTTAAATGAAACTTGATTTGGTAATGTTATAAGTTGATTATGTCGTAAGTTATAATGGTGAATCAGTTTTGAGAAATTGGAGGAAGAGTTTATGAATCAAGAGATCATGTCTTGAAAATCGAAATTTAGAATCGAGTTGAGTTTGAGGAAATATATCCAAATTGGGTATTTTTCGAAATTTTGGTATCGATATGGTTTGAATATGAATACGAAGCTATTTCAATGAATAATTGTGTTTTTTTTTGAAACTCTATTTTGATCATATGCACAATTCATGTTTTAGATGAAAGAAATCAACAAATCGCTATTTTTATAAATTCAAGTAGTTGAATTTAACTCGTCAAAAAAAAAGTAGTTTAATTTAATTTTATGGACTATTATATATCCTATAAGGTGTATTTGATCCAATAAGAAATACACTTTTTGTAGAAATTGTTTTCATAAAGTAAAACTACGTATCAGTTGAAATGTGCACAACCAAAATCTGCAGTCTGCAGGTCGACAGTCGACCGGTGTGATTAGTTATCGTAGTAGGATTAGTCATCGTAGCAGTCATCGTTGTAGGATTAGTTGCATGGCGGGGGATTAAACCTTTTAAAGTGGAGACGTTAAGGACTTGCACCGGACCTATGTAGAGTGGGATGCACAGACTCCGACAAGTACGCATTAGAGAGTCAGCATATAGCATTGATGTTTTCGTGACTTGGTATTATGATTTGTTTTCGGTTTTCTACACTTGACACTTAGTCTAGCTTCACTTGTTATGTTTTCACATTTCATAATTTTGCCTAAATTCACTTACTCCCGTTTATTTCCCGTTGTTGATGAATCCATGCTTTACTTATGTTGCTTGCTTTATGTCACTCACACATTTATGGCTGATCCCTTTAGTTTTGGGTGTTAGAGTTATCTCTAGCCTCATATTTTACAGATGATTATCTATAGCTGGGGATTTGGATGCTTGAGTTAAAGTGTTGTAATGGATTGCGTGATTTTGTAAAAGAAAGTGTTGAAAAAAAATGTGTAAATCAAGGTGTATGTATTCCGCTGTGCTATGTAAATATTATTGTAATAGAATTTTGAGAAATTTTTTATTGGTATTATGGGCTATGTTTAATATTACATTTGAAGTTGATGCTGAGAATTGTGCCACGTATTTCTAAGATATCATATTGGAAATTCGGAATGCTACATCGACAAAGATACTAATACTCAGACAAGGACAGAATTTGCGAGGATCCAGATCGGGGTAGAAGATCTGAGTTTGATCCCCTCAGTGATCATAGCTCAATTCGATGAAGAGAGGTACGAAATCAAGATCATCGTAGAGAGAAAAAAGAAGGTCTCCTTCAGACATGAGCCAGCACTCTCAGGGTCTAAGCCAGCACTCTCAGGGTCTACTTCGAAGGTGGAGGTCAAGTCCATTCTCAAGGTAGACGACGATGTGCAGCCGTCTGATCTGGCCAGAGGAATTCAGGAGCGTTCGTTGAGTAATGAACAGGTTTTGATTGATAATTATCTCCAACCATCGGATCAGAGGAGGGGTCATCTCGACCGTCCAAAACAGCTATCTACAGATCGAGGGCTTTCACGGGATCTAGGGGGCGTAGGAAGTAAGAAAGTGACACAAGAGAGTTCGAAACGGCTCATTGAAGATGAAGTGACAGTGATGGGACGTGCTGTGCCAGTACGAGGTACTGTGCGAAGTGACATGGCGAAGCGCGAGTCTCCAAACCGTTCGGCAGGATTAGGGGGGCCCACGAAAAGACAGAGGGACGTTCTCAGCATGTCAACCTCAGATTCAGAGACTCAGTTGAGTGTGCGGTAAGAGAAATAACAAAAAATTTAATTCGTAGGGGCCCCAGCCCATTTCCTGATGTTATTGGGCCCAGGCAAGATTTACAATACGATCCCTTGGGCCGTATAGAGGTGGGCCAAACCTCGGGGGGGCAACAGAATGATCAATTCGATTAACTCGGATACCTCCGATCACAGGGTGCAGCAGCATGCCTTTGAGGATGAGGGGACGACAGGCGAGCTAGAAGCGTTCGTAGGAGTTTCGGAGCACAGGGAGAGCAAAGCTATTTGTTTCAAATGGGATAAAGATAGCGAATACAAAGGGGATACATCAAAACAGGAGGACAGAATCGGGGCCTTAGATGGAGTGGGTACTGAGTACTGACTCAGAGGGAGAGTTCGAAAGTAGAGTCAAGGCGTTAACCCCATGCGTGGGAGACAATATAGAGGCATAAACTGTGGATAAAGGAATAGATGATGCCAAAAGGAAAAACAAGAGACAAATGGATCGATGGGGGGCCAAGGGCCCATGTGAGGAGGACCTCATTAGATCGGCAGCTAAGTCTAGGGAATCAACATCCGCGTGCGGAGGTACGTTCTCTATTTTGAATTTCATTTTAGACGATAATCTTATTTATTATTGCGTGCATTCTAGGATTAGATATGGGTTCATCCATTTCTGATCAACTTAAGAGGGTGAAAACCATTAGAGAAGAGGCTAACAGACTAGCAATTTAGAGTATTCGTCAGAGGAGGGTAGGAGAGTTAGGAGTCGTATAGATTTAAGCTTTTATCCATGTGCATCTTTTGGAATGTTAGAGGGATGCGAACGAAGGTTAAGACTAGATTAGTTAACGACACTATTGCTAGGATCAAACCGAAAATTTGCGCTTTACAAGAAACAAAGATTGTCGGTCCACAAGTTAAAGATTTCGACGGTCTTTCATCTCTTAGAGATTATGTCTAGCAATTCAAAACGTCCACAGGAATGTCAGGGGGTATTGCGTTGGGGGTAGATTCCAAGATATTTGATGTAATTGACGACCACGTGGGTAACTTCTCGGTTACTATTAGGATCAAGCGTAAAAGGGATGGTTGGGAGCAAATGGTCACGACGGTATACGGTCCATGCAACTCTAGCCCAGAGACGAATTTTGGGAGGAAATCCGGGCTATCAGAAGCAGATGGTTAGGCCCATGGGTGATGGGGGGGGGACTTTAATTTAACAAGATTTAGGTGCGAACATCGTGGTAGGGGACCAGATGGAAGAGACAGACAGCGCTTTAACCAAATAATAAACGAGCTAAACCTCATTGATATTCAGGGGAATGACAAAAGGTTTACTTGGTCTAACATGCAGTCTAATCTGACATTAGCAAAGTTAGATCGCATTTTGGTGTCTACGGACTGGGAGGACTTATTCTCACTTGCGTCAGTCAGATCTATCCCTAGGTCCACATCAGATCTTATTCCACTAATTCTGGAAGGGGAAAGAGGCAAAAGAAGGCAGACTCGTCAATTTAGATTTGAGAAGGCCTGGTCCTACAATGCTGAACTCAAGAGGATCATAGAGAACTCCTGGGCAATCTCCGACCTCGAACGACGCTATATTAAACTGGATTCTCAAACTTAGACGTCTGCGGAATTGCCTTAGAAAATGGGCTAAGTTAGAAAATGAGGAGAACAGGAGAAGAAAAGAGATGTTGGTCCTAAGGGTTCAGGAGTTGGAATCTATTGAGGAAGATAGAGTATTGCAAGATTTGGAATTTCAAGAACTGGCTTCTTGCAGAGTTGTACTACATCAGATTGGGGAACATGAGGAATGCTATTGGAGACAGAGATCCAGGATTCAATGGCTCAAAGAAGGGAACTCTAACACAGCTTTCTTCCATAAGGTGGCTAATGGGAGAAGACGTCACAACCATATAGGGGGTCTGTTTGTGGGAGAAGAGTGGACGGAGGACGGAATAGCTATTAAAAATCATATAGATTCGTCTTTCAGAGATTTATTGGGTAAGAAAAGAAGGATTAGGTGCGAACTGAATCACGACATATGGAGCGAGTCGAGTATCGACGGGAGCGAAAGCTTGGAGGAACCTTTCAAGGAAGAGGAAATTTTTAAGGCTATCAAGGACCTAGGGCAAGATAAGGCTCCGGGACCTGATGGGTTCCCTATCTTCTTCTATTCGCGCTATTTGTCCATCATCAGGAAGGACTTCCTTGATATTTTTCAAGATCTGTTCGAGGAAGAGACACAGATTGAGCGGCTTAACTACGCTAACGTGGTGCTAATCCCGAAGAATGCAGAGGTACTTAGGGTTACGGACCTTAGGCCAATTAGTCTGCTTAATGGCTCGTTCAAAATCATCACCAAAGTGTTGGCCAATAAATTTTCACCACACTTATCCGACATAGTAGATGCATCTTAAAGCCGCTTCGTTAAAGGGAGAGATATTTTGGACAGTATTGCGTCGGCTCATGAAATGATATTCCAAGGAAATAAAGACAAAATTGACAGATTTCTATTAAAGCTAGACTTCAAAAAAACATATGATACGGTGGAATGGGACTGTGTGGATGAAGTGTTCCTTCGAAAAGGGTTCGGAGATAAATGGAGGAGGTGGATGAAGATGTGTGTAAGAAACGGGAAATTTTTTATCCAAGTGAATGGAGAGAGTGGTACTGAAATTAGATGCAAAAGAGGCTTGAGACAAGGAGATCTATTGTCGCTACTTATTTTTACGATCGTGGCCGATGGACTGACAGAAATAAACAAAAGAGGAATAGAAAGTGAAAGGGATCGCGGTGCTGCTATCGATCCTGCAGTACGCAGACGATACCTATTAAGAATCCTACCGATAGACCAAAACTCCGAAGTTGTGATAAGGGTGAGGGTTTTAATATTCATATTCTAACACGCCCCTGCAGGTTGAGGGCCATCTTTTTGGGCCAATACCTGGACTATATGCTGCGGTATTTTTTTTAAATTTTTAATCCGTATTTAAATTGAGCAGCCGGTGAGATTCGAACCTGGGTTGCTCTGCTACCATATTAAGGACCCTACCGATAGACCAAAACTCCGAAGTTGTGGTAAGGATGAGGGTTTTAATATTTATATTCTAACAATACCCTCTGTGTTCGGGGTGACAAAAGTGGAGGAAATTATGTCCATCAGAATTTTACTAAGATGTTTTGAGTATTGGTCGGGACTTGTGGTCAATCTCCAGAAGAGCTGTGTGGTGGCTCTGAGCAACAACAACGCGAATTCGATGGAGGTCACTTCCTCATTGCTTGAGTGTGAGAGTGGAGAATACCCGCTTCGCTACCTAGGTACCGTTATCATATTGGGAAAAATGAAAAAAGAGGATTGGGAACCGCTCATTGAAAAAATAGAGAAGAAACTGGCAGGCTGGAAAGAAAAGTTTCTTTCGTTAGGAGGAAGGATCACTCTTATCAACTCCGTCCTCAGTAGTCTGCCCACGTACCTCATGTCCATATATGAGATCCCCAGCTGGGTTATTCAAAGAATTGATAGATACAGACGGCGATTCCTCTGGAAAGGCAGTGGTGAAGGTAATGGGTTCCACTTGATGAAATGGGACAGAGTCTGTAAGAAGAAAGAATATGGAGGAATAGGCATTGTCAACCTACGAGATATGAACAAGGCGCTTCTTTCCAAATGGTGGTGGAAGATGCACAAACAAAGAAAAAAGTGGTGGAGCAATTCATTCATGAGATATAGAAGGCAGAAAATCGTCATATTTGGAGGAAGGTGCATACAAGGCAAGACATCATTCTTATGGAAAGGAATTGCAAAAATGAGGGAAACTTTCCAATCGAATACGAAATGCAAAATAGGAAATGGGAGTAGCACAAGATTCTGGAAGGATAAGTGGTGCGGGGCGAACACTCTACAATCGCTTTTCCCAGACCTTGCTAACGAAGTATCAACAGTGTACAGCCTTGTCAAGGAATTGTGGAGGAATAGAAGACTGAGACTAGTATTCAGAGGCACACTATCAAGCAGGGGAGAGATACAACTGGACGAGTTGAAAGAAATGCTAAGAGGGGTTGATCAACCGGAGAGGGAGGCACAGGACGAGAGAGAATGGATTAGGGGCACATCCAACACGTTTACGCACATCCAACACGTTTACAGTTGCGTCCATATACGGCCTATTGAATGATGGGGGGGGGGGGGGTTAGAAACCATCAGGTTTCTATTATCTGGAAGTCACAAGTACCAAATAAAGTCAAAGCCTTCCTATGGCTGGTTCTCAACAATGCTATTTTGATCAAGACCAATCTGAGTAAACGTAATCTCCAGATAGATGTAACATGGCAACATTGTAACTTGGAAGTAGAGGACACTAACCATATCTTCATTCGTTGCCCTAGATCCACTCTTTCCTGGGAAGTTATAGGATTGGGATTTCATTCTGTAGAGATTCCTAATAGTACTGAGGACTTATGGGGTAGTTGGAGAAATGATAATATTAGGAGAGAACATAGGACATTATGGGATATCACGACTGAGGCTATTTTGTGGTTTCTATGGCTGGATAGAAATGACATTTGCTTTCGTAATATTAGATGTTATTTTCATATATTACTCTAGGCAGTTAAAATCGGTTTTTTGAACTAATCGGTCTAGGAGCGATTAGTGATTAATCGGTTAATCGAAAAATAATCGGGGATTAATCAGAAAATCGTTATATATATATATAAGTAAAAAAAGTTATATCCACATTATGTAGTAACCCCAAATCCTAATATAAAATTATTATGAGATTATCAAATGGGGACATATAGTTATAAAGAAAAAAAAATTTACTTGGTTTGAACCGAGTTTGGATTCTGGATGTGGGTTGGGTCAAAGTTTGCTGGTCGGTTCCATCAAATAAAAACAATCAGGGAGGTAGAGCAGCGCGAGCAGCAAGAGGAGGAGGTGCAACAGATGCGGGCTGGGTCAAGTATGTGACGGCGGGTCGGGTTTGGGTTTGCTAGAGGAAAAAGAAGAGAATCAGTTTGAGTTTGGGTTTGCGCGAGAAAGAAGAAGACAACGGCGACATGTCGAGTTTGAGTTTGCACGAGGACCACAAGGGGTTTCGATTTTGGATTTGAATTTGAGTTTGTGCCGGATTGAGCCCAAATAATGCAAACGAGCATGAAAAATTAGAGGATGAGATTTAATCGGTTAATCGGCAACTTAAAATCGGCCAATTAATCACTAATCGGCCGATTATACCCGATTAAATCGCTAACTATTGAAATATTATAAATCGCTAAAAAAATAATCGCTTAGCCTCCGATTAGCGATTAATCGGGCGTAATCGGGGATTTTAACTGCTTAGATATTACTGCGCAAAATAGTGGTCCTAATAAATAATTGGGCAGGTCATACAGGCTCTAGAAAGAGAATCTGATTCGAGGGGGCAGAGTGACCGGCTCGGACATGGAAGCAATTATCTCCTTACTTGTCTTGTGGGGGTGGATTTTAGAGGAGATCTTTGCGAAGCAGGCTTTTAGAGTTTTGATTTGTTGTTGTGTGTGCCGTAGTGCACGTTACTTATCTTCTTCCTAGGTGTTATGTTAACGTGTAATAGAACTTTAGTATGTGGTGCCGATGTGCACAGAACTTTGTATGAGTTGTAGTAGGACTATTTTGTGATTTCATTAATCGTTCGTTAATGAGATCGGTGACCTTGGTCACTTTTTATTTCAAAAAAAAACATATGTTAGTAAATTGATGCATGTGAGAGAACATGGAAGTGCCAATAAAGACACAGATCAAGGTTTAGAATGACGGGGTTGATATATTATCTACCTTAATTAGCACACTCTTGCTTAATCTTTCTAAGGGTGAAAATGTATATATGTATTAATGCTACTCGCCTAGCCAGGGTTTTAAACCTCGAATCTCAAACTTGTCTCGGCAAGGGTTTTCTTATCTTGGAAAGGTGATATCGGAGAATATCTCATGGAGATGGTATCATTTTGGGCATTTGGATCGGGCACTCAGTAAACATATTTAAATTAGTATTATACAAAGATTATATGTTCTAGACCTCACCGATCATATGAAATATTGTATAATGCAAGTAATGACCTGAATCAAGTGCAAGAAGTGTTCGTGGAACGTAATAAAAATATGAGAGAATGCAGTATAACTTTACTTGAATTTTGCATTCAATGGAAAGAAAAAAGGGTTTCCATTGGTATGAGTAGCGGATCTAAAAGTCCCATTATTTCAAACCCTAACCGCAAAGAATAAGAGAAGCCGTAATAACGAAATATCGGGCTGTAACTTTGTTCCAGGCCGTTCTCCGACAGCGTCGGCGATGGCCGGAGCTCTCTTCCTTGCCATCTCACTCAAGCTCTCAAGCTAGGATAATGGAGGTGCAAGAGATAGAGGATGAACAAGATCAAGATTTCATTTATTCATAACCAAAGCTGTTTACAGGGAGATGTATTTATAAACGGACAGCACGTGCAAAGCACGTATTCTGACAATCAGTTATACAATCAGTTGGACTTAAAAGCTAATTACAGTGCACTTTTACACATAAACCCTCACAAGAAATATTATCTCCTCTGGACTGATACGCAAACAGATACGCTATTCTCCAAGAGTTTCCCTGCCTTCATCTCCTACCTCTGACCTTCTGAGCCTCATCTTCTACCTCTGCTATCCATCATTAAGTTTGCCATGATCAGATCCACGTATTGGATCAATACTCCCCCCATGAAAAGATTCCAGTACTGATCGGAAGGACGGGAATCTCCAGTAAAGATCCCAATACCCCTCCCATGTAGCTTCACTTTCACTACCATTCCGCCATTGAACTAGTACTTCAGAGATAGCGATACCCCTCTTCGGAACCATCCTTCGCCCCAGAATTTTACTTGGGTGTGGTGCCTCCTCCACAAAATATGCAGGTAAAGCTGACGATACTACTTGCAAATTGCTATCTCGCGGCACAAAGGGCTTCAATTGAGATACATGAAACACATTATGAATACGCGATTCAGCTGGAAGTTTCAATTTGTAAGCTACCGATCCCACCTTCTCAAGAATTTGATAGGGCCCATAATACAAAGCAGACAGCTTATGAATACGTCGACCCCCTACTGACACCTGACGATAAGGCTGCAACTTCAAGTACACCAATTCTCCAGCTTCAAACTCCTTCTTAGTGCGATGTGAATTGGCCTTAGCTTGCATCCTGTGCTGAGCTTTCACCAAATTGTCCTTGAGCAACTGCAAAATCACATCCCTTGAGAGCAAAGAATCTTCGACAGCTTGGACTCTAGCTGTTTGAGGAATGTATGATAGAACATTGGGAGGCAATTTTCCATATACTGCTTGATAAGGAGTGACCCCCGTGGAGCTGTGGATGTGTGTGTTATAGCTAAACTCTGCCCAAGACAGCCAATCGGACCAATCCTGTGGACGATATGCAGTGAAGCATCGAAGATATACTTCAAGAACTCTATTAATGACTTCTGTTTGCCCATCCGATTGTGGGTGGAACGAAGAACTTAAACAAAGTTTAGTTCCCTGCATAGCTAACAACTCTCGCTAAAAGTTGCTAGTAAATATAGCATTCCTATCGCTCACGATGCTCTTTGGAAGGCCATAAAGTTTGAACACATGCTTGAAGAGTACCATTGCAACACTCTTGGCAGTATAGGGGTGAGCTAATGGAATGAAATGGCAGAACTTGGACAATCTATCAACCACTACAAGAATGGTCGTGAACCCTGAGCTTCGAGGCAACCCTTCAATAAAGTCCATGCTTATGTCGACCCATATGTTCTCAGGAATAGGTAGAGGCTGTAAGAGTCCCGCAGGAGAAGTACTCAGATACTTATTTCGTTGGCAAACTTCACATGACTTAATGAAATTGCGCAAATCCTTCCTCATTCCCGACCAGTAAACAATTTGTTTAAGCTGCAACCAAGTTTTATCAATACCCATGTGTCCTCCCTGTGGTGTACAATGGACCTTCTCCATGAAGAGACTCCTGGCTGTGGAAGTAGAGCTTAAAAGAATGCGACCCTTGTAGTATATTACTCCTTCTACTAAAGACAATCTATCATCAGACCGAGTATCAATTTTCTCCTTGATCTCCTCATAGAATGGATCTGTTTGTACTAGTTCCTTAATGTAATCTATCCAAACTGGTTGCACAATTGTGATGGCAGATAGATAAGCTTCCTCCGCATCTTCAAACTGACGAGAAAGTCCATCGGCAACCACATTTTCTTTTCCCTTCTTATACTCAACTCGAAATTGATACCCATGAAGTTTGAGCAGCCATAGGTGTTGAGCCTCCGTATACAAACGCTGCTCCAACAAATACTGAAGGGGTTTATGATCTGTGTGTATAACAAATTGTCTTCTCAATAAGTACTGGCGCCATTTTTTGACTGATAAGAGGATTGCCAACATCTCTTTTTCATACATAGACAACAATCTATTTTTTCCCTTCAATTCTTGGCTGAGATAAGCAATAGGGTGCTTCTCCTGATGCAAAACAGATCCCAGTCCTGAGGCACTAGCGTCACACTCCAGCTCAAAAGGCAAAGCAAAATTTGGGAGTTGAAGCACTGGAGGAGAAGAAAGCACTTTTTTCATTTCTTCAAATGCAGCTTGAGCTTCCTCTTGCCAATGGAAGGCACCCTTCTTTGTAAGCTTCACAAGAGGCCATGCTAGAGTACTATAATGTGCTATAAATTTTCTATAGTATCCTGTGAGGCCTAAGAACCCTTTCAAAGCTTTGATTGTTTTTGGAATTGGCCAATTTACAATGGCTTCAACCTTTCCCTGATCGACAGCAACCCCTTGGGTAGATACCACATGGCCAAGATATTCTACCTCATTCACCCCAAATGAACATTTGCTAAACTTAGCATAAAGCTGATTTGCCTTGAGAACCTGCAGTACTACTAACAAATGTTCCAAATGAGCTTCCCAACTGCTGCTATATACCAAAATATCATCAAAAAAACCAAAACAAACTGCCTCAAATAGGGTTTGAACACACAATTCATAAGAGCTTGGAAGGTAGAAGGGGCATTTGTCAATCCAAAAGGCATAACAAGGAATTCATAGTGCCCTTCGTGAGTGCGGAATGCCGTCTTGTGAACATCAGACTCATTCATATGGATTTGATGATACCCACTTCGAAGGTCCAGTTTACTAAACACCTTCGCACCATACAGTTCATCTAGCAATTCATCTATCACCGGAATTGGGAATTTATTTTTTACTGTGATATCATTTAGAGCCCTGTAATCAATACACATTCGCCAACTTCCATCTGGTTTTTTAACCATAACAATAGGAGAAGAGTAGGGACTACAACTAGGTCTGATTATACCTGATTGGAGCATCTCCTTAATGAGCTTCTCAATCTCATTTTTCTGGTGCCATGGATGTTTATAGGGTCGAAGACTAACAGGTTTTGAGCCTGGAAACAAGGGAATTGTATGATCAAAGTTCCCGGAAGGAGGCAATCCCATTGTCCTCTTTGAACACAATTTCATATTTCTCCAATAATTGCTTCAATGAAGCAGCATTAGCAGGGTGTAACTGAGTGTTTGGGGGTGCATTTTCAGAAGAAGAGACTCCAACCATTTGAAGTAACCATCCGGTTTTGGATTGCAACAAGGCCTTAGTCATAGACTTTGCAGAAGCCACCTCAAGATCGTGAGGAGGAATACCCTTCAGCACACATTGTTTACCACCTAGCTCAAACTGAACTCTTTTTTCCTTCATGTTCCAAATCACATCACCCAGTGTCTCAATCCATTGAGCTCCCAATACTAATTGACTAATATCCATAGCCATTGACTCCTTGACAAGAGAAAGTGACCCCTTCACGCAGTCCCAAACTCTTCAAGAGAACTCCTCTTGCCACAGTAACATCTAGACAAGCATGGATATTTACTGGTAGTCCCGTCTTCCTTACTATTACTTCATCAATGAAATTATGGGTGGCTCCAGTATCAAGGAGAGCGCAAACAGGGTGAGACGCAATACTTCCCAAGACTCTAAAGGTCCTGGGAGTAGTACTTCCAGTAAGAGTGTTCAAGGATATAACTGCAGACTCTTCTTTCTTTGCTTCAAGTATCTTAGACAATTTTGAGCTCTCTGAAGGTAGAGCAAAATGAGATTCTTCTTCCTCTTCTGAACATTCCTTCGACTCATCAGTGTCTTCTTCTAGTGTTCCCAACATTTGCATGAACACACTCCCCTCACAAGAGCCTATCATTTGCATAAATGATCTACCAGCACACTTATGTCCCCTAACAAATTTTTCGTCACAATGGAAGCACAACCCTTTCTCCCTCCTATCTTTCATGTACTGCATGAATTGTTGATCCTTGTTCTTTGAAACAACTGAATGTGAAGGCCCATTGGTGTCATTTTTTCCCTGGGTCAGTAGAGGAGCTGCTGTAGACACTGGAGTTTTATAGGCAGTGGGCACATAGCTACTTTTGCTAAAAGAACTAGTTCTCCAATTCTTTTTCTGATCATTGATAATTTCCTCCCTAGCCACAGCCTCCCTGTAAGCGGCAAGAACATTACAAGGATTCTTAAGCTTAACTTCCTTTCTCAGCTCACTTTTCAATCCCGATATGTAACAACTTACTAAGGAGGATTTTGCTAAAGGTTGCGTGAGTTGACTATATTTCAAGAACTCCTTTTGGTACTCAACCACAGTTCCTGTTTGTTGGAGCTTATACAAGATGGCTTCGGGATCCTCCAATTCAGATGGCCCAAATTGTAACATCAGCTCCTTCTTTAAAACCTCCCAATCAACTCTTCCTTCTTCTTGTTGCTCGAACCATCTCCACCACAATAAGGCCTCTCCTCTCAGATAGTATAGACAAAAAGACAGCTGATCATAAGAGCTGATTCTTTGTGTGAAAAAATGATGCTCCATATGGTAAATCCAGTTAGTTACATCTCCTGTTCCATCGTAACTAGGTAGATCAATCTTGGGGTGTTTAGGGAAGAAAGTACTACCTTCAGAGTGCCGATCTTCCTGCCTTGCAACTCTTCTTTCCCTCCTTGCTTCCGCAAATTCAAGATTCTGTGGTCTTGCCCTGCGAGACCTCCCCTGTCTGAAAGGTTGCCTGCGCTCACCTCCATGTCTACCATAGTCCCACTCTTCTTCAGAGTCTTCATCGTCACTGTTTGGACTCCAAGATTCACGTCCTGGTCGTCTTCTTCGAGTTCTTGGTTCTTGGAATAGGCGATCTATTGCTAGCTCCAAGCGATCGAACCTTTTCTCCAAACTGGAACGTTTGTGGGGTTCAACACCATGACTGGTGGTTCCTCGCACTTTCTGACTCTTAGCTCCAGTTCTGAATTGGGGTCCAGATCTGGAATTGACAGAGTTCTCAGTTTCTTGAATGGGTTCTTGATCGATTCCTGGATCTGCGGCGGCAACGGGATCGTTTTCAGGCTCTGATACCATTGTTCCAGGCCGTTCTCTGACAGCGTCGGCGATGGTCGGAGCTCTCTTCCTTGCCATCTCACTCAAGCTCTCAAGCTAGGATAATGGAGGGCAAGAGATAGAGGATGAACAAGATCAAGATTTCATTTATTCATAACCAAAGCTGTTTACAAGGAGATGTATTTATAAACGGACAGCAAGTGCAAAGCACGTATTCTGACAATCGGTTATGCAATCAGTTGGACTTAAAAGCTAATTACAGTGCACTTTTACACATAAACCCTCACAAGAAATATTATCTCCTCTGAACTGATACGCAAACAGATACGCTATTCTCCAAGAGTTTCCCTGCCTTCATCTCCTACCTCTGACCTTCTGAGCTTCCTCTTCTACCTCTGCTATCCATCATTAAGTCTGCCATGATCAGATCCAAGTATTGGATCAAACTTATTGGAGGCGATATTTCTCTATCTTGGCCAATATCTCGGGAAAAAAAATGTTCCAAAGGAGATGGGTTTCGAGAAGATATCTCAGACGAGATGAAGGAGATTTAAAATAGTGCACATAACATGGCATAGTGAAACTATCCCGAAAGAGCAAATATCAACAATTTTTTGAGCTATAGTGCACAGCTGAAACACAAATTTTTTTTCCTACTGCTAAGCATCATAACTATCACGTCGAGCAGTCAAGTGTGCTAATTATTCACTATGGATCCGGTTAAATTTAATTTAAATGGTATATAATGAAGACTAGTTTTTCTAGGCAGCCCAAATTATTCATGTTGATCTGTTTCCATGATAGTTACGTTAAATGCCTAATGTGGACATTTTTTGTTACGTATATACATGTACAAACGTTTATGGACATGAAAAGTAGACAAAAGGAAATATCCCTTTTCCTTTCCACTTTTATTTTTTCTGCTATTCTACCAGTTTGAATTTGTGCACTATAAAATGCATACTAACCCTATTTGTTTATCATATGATTTTTCTATTTCAATGTTAATGGTGATGGACATTCATCCATGTTTGTCATTACATGGATCATGCATGTGTACACAAAATATATCAATTCTTATTTTGTCTGTCTGAATCTAACTTATTATATGTTATTATTAACATGATCGACTGAGCCTTTTCTCGCATTCTTTGGTTACTGTATGTTTCTATTTTAAACCCCCTCTCCGAAGTAATAGTTGTAATTTCAGTCCATAGAACCAATTTAAAGTTAGTAAGTTTTCATTGTCTTATTTTTTACATGTCTTCTTTATCTCTTTCATTCATTTTATAGTTCCAAAGCAGTTTTCCTCAAGTTGCACAATAATACATAATTCTGAACATTTATAGATGTAAATATTGATGTCTTGAAAGTAAAATTAATGCTCCATTATCACTGGATGGCTACAATATCCAGGTTAGAGCTTCTGGATTATAAAGTTGTGCCTTTGTGTACATCCAAATTAATAATTTTGACGACAAGCTTGAACAAGGGAAACATTTCATTCATTATCGTTTTCATGCACTAAATGCGAAAGTTTAAATAACCTTTATTTTCAAGGAAATTTGTTAACTGAAACTAAGGGTAAGGGTTAGGGTGGAGGAGGAGGAGTACCATTTAATACATGTTTTAATTAAATTGATGTGTTATGTCATTAGAGTGTATAACTCGTTCTATATTGACAATAAAATGTTTGTAGCAAACTTGCCTGAGGCACTGAACAAGATTGTGTAGCGGGCGAGTGGAGAGCACCATTCTTGTTCCAGTGCTTCAGCCACTGAATTCCCTATTTTAGAACACTGTTCTTGATGAAAAATGACTACAGTATCTGTAGTGTTTGAATGTGCTTACTGTAAATATCACTCTTTTTATCATACAGCATAGGTAGTGTTGTTAAGAATCATTTGAGATTTTGAATATAGATGTGTGGCTGTTTGGTGATGTTATGGGAAAAATAGTTTGAATCAGTTAATATATGTTTCAATATGTTCAAAGTTTTTGGGGCTGGTACGGGGTGGAATATGTTCAAGCGCCATTCTTGCTGCTGCCTTGATCTCTATTTGACCTTTTCCCCCTTTCTTCTTTGTGCTACACAAGAATCTGAATAAAAACATCTTTTATGGAAAGCTTTCAAGAATTGTTGTTTACTGTGTCTCGCATGACGTGAGAAATCCCATACTTTCAGGCCGGAGGTGCTTCAAGAGAGCATGCACTTTCTGCAGCAGTAACCAGCATTCTGGAAACACTTAAAAGTAGTGATTGGACAACTCGCAAGGCTGCTTCTGTTGCATTGGCAGGCATTGCTGTCTCGGCAGGCCCTTTATTGGGATCCCTCAAAAGTCCTTGCATTCGCTCCTTAGAAAGCTGCCGTTTTGACAAGGTGAGTTAAACAAGCTGCATTCAGAGTGGTTTCATATCCTGCATTCTGTACAACTTGTCAATATTTTCCCCTTTCTTCCTCTCTAGGTGAAACCAGTGAGAGACACCATCTTGCATGCCTTACAGTGTTGGAAAACTCTTTCAGGGACTGGTTCTCCCAAACTGTCCGAAGCTGGATCATCTTGTAAAGGTTCTTTTCAGGATTTTGACCGATGAAGTTTTTCCCCTCATGTTGTAGAAGTTTTACGTGAACTAAATTTCTCTGCAAAATATACATATTTGAGATCCAGGCTGTATTTTATTGTAGTAGATCTTTATCCGTCCCACTGCCACGTAACTAGATAAGATTGTACCCCTAGAACAGGATTGATTTAGTTTCTTCTTGACCTTCACCCATAATAGGAATCAATTATAGAACAGATTGCTTTTCAATATATAAATCCAATATAATGATAGTCACTAACATCTGTGGGCTTTTTTGTTGCTTGCAACTGAGCCATTTTCAATGCATTTTCTGTACATGGCCTAGCTGCATGCATTTGGCTGTATTGAGAGTTTGAGACTAAAAAGACACTGCCTTACTTTTGTTTATCTGATACATATGTTCCAGTTTTTTTCCTCTTGATCGACAAGCTGTCGTACTCTTCTGACAGAAAATATAAACGGAGACTATGCTGATGTTACCAGTAGTAGTGATGGAGGATGGAGAGAGATATCTTTCAGGAAAGCTGGTCCTCTTTCTGCTCTTAATAGCACTTCCTCCAGTACATCAAAGAAAAAAATTCCTTCAACTGCCCCAAAAAGTTGCCCAAATTATGTACAGAATCAACATTCTGGTTCAAATGACTGGCATATTGAAATATCACTTCCAAAGGCTCATAGTTTACCTTCAGTCAACAACCACCTCAAAGAATTTGGAGGAAGCTGTGGTTTTATGGCTTCCGAAAGAGTTCCAGATTCTAACAAGGGACAGGATGTTAAGTATGACTATGATCCGGCAGAGGATCAAGTAGAGGACTCCTGCATGTCTGAGGTTATTAGTGGGAGCTTTGAGACCAAGCATGTAACTTTGGATGAGGCCAACTCTCCAAATTCAGTTGGAATCGATCACAGATCTCTTGCTGAAGAGGTTGATACAGAAGGTTCAAGAATGCAGGAGCGTAATAGTATAGATTCCACCATCACAGATTCAAATTCCCATGGTTGTTGTTCGCATGCTGCAAATGAGTTGGCTTTAATAAGAAAGCAGCTTTTCGAGATTGAAACCAAGCAATCAAATTTACTTGATCTCCTACAGGTATTTTGCCTTAACCCATCAGGTGTCACTACTTAGAACAATTTCTTGGTATTTGAACTATTTTTTGTTTACTAAGTGACTCTTGTGTCTCACTTACATATTAAATGAGTGACACTGGTTTTTTAGACCACTTTCAGCACCCTGCATGTCTTAGCTCTAAATTGTTATGCTTGTTTAAAGTTCTTCAACCCATTTTGCTAGTCTGTTGATTTGCTGGCCATGAAACATCCTTCCTTTTAGTCTGTCTTCTGAGCTCCTGAAGGCTTTTTTATCAGAATTGATTAAATATCTAGGTTAGATCTTTTGCTACTCAATGTTGACGATGTTTGAAAGAATACTGTTATTAGTTTTATCAGGTATAAAAAGATTGCAAGTCAGTATTGAACAACTTGTTTGTTTTGAAATATTCCTCCGTTGATGATTCTTCTGAATTCAGTCTTCTATAATAAATTTTGCCTACCTGTTTGGTGTATATTATAATGAATGCCATAAAGCATCAAAGTATTCATGAAAGCTCAACAACTTATGAAATTTTTACAGTTTCTTGTATGGATTGTTTGTACTTTGCTGATTGATGATCTTGCAGTCATTGATGTTTCAATCTTTTGTCGTTGTATGATGCTTGATTTCATCTGCAGGTTTTTATGGGAAACTCAGTTGATAACCTGTCAACATTACAGTTGAAAGTGCATAACTTGGAGCATGCTGTAGATAAAATCACAAGAGAAATTTCTCGAAATGGAAAAAGTTCTGCCATTGCTAGTTCCAAGTATATGAAGAATAATCAAAGTGTCAATTCTTCGCCCTGGTGCTCTACCAGTACTCCTAGGCTGTCCGTGGAGTCCAGCTACAAACAACCTTCTTTAACATCCTCAAATAATAAAGTGATGTGGGGTGACAACACATCTTCTAGAAGCAGATCAAGCACTTCAATCAAAGAAAGTCTGGAATTATGGAGAGATCCGACCCTTAACATAATTAGGAATCCAATAGCCAAGGTGACCCGGATAGATTCAAAAAGAAGTGCTCTTAACTCAGGAAACAATCAGATGAGAGAGACCAGAAGTAGTATGCTTTCTGTATCAGATTGTAATGCTAGTAATGCCAAGCAGTGCAACATCGACATGGAAAGTAAAAATGGCTTCTGGAAACAGATCAAGAAGTTGTTATATGCTGGGGATGTGGAATCAGCATACACGGAGGCCCTATATTCTGGTGATGATCTTTGTTTGATTGAGCTTATGGATAGAACTGGCCCCGTGCTGGAAAGTCTGTCTTCCAAGACAACTGGTCTAATCCTCAGCATTCTTACTACAAATTTCCTGAATCAAAGGTTTATAGAATCCATTATTCCTTGGTTTTTACAGGCAAGTTATTCAGTCATTAAAAAATTAAAATTCAATTATATGTAGTGTTGAGTACCCATTTAGTGCTTATGAGTAGAGAATTACCTCTAGTATTTGCTACAGCCTAAACATTAATAGTCTAATCATAGAAAAGCAGCTTCCTAGGATATGAATTAACTTATTTTCACATGACTGATGACTAATATCAGTTTTCTCCCCTTGATTCCATCTAATATCACTTGCATATTCAATCTCGGTTGAGATTCAAGCCTTCAACACATGACCGAGACACACCTGACTGTACTGCAAAGCTGGTAGTTAGGCCAGTTTCAATAGTTATCACCCCCCCCCCCCCCCCCCCCCCCCCCCCCCCCCCCCCCCCCCCCCCCCCCCAACACACACACACACACTTCTTTGATAGCTCGGATGAACAAAAACACTCTAGCCCCAGAAGAACTATTCAACAAACAAACCATGAACCATTTACTACTAAAAGATACCAATTAAATTCCTCGCTTATCAGAACAAACTTCGTAGTTGGAAATAGGTAAAGGGTTAAACCTCACAAAATACTGAGTAAAAGAGTACTGTCTATATCTTAGATTTGTAATTCTTATTAGTGAAAGGATGCGGGCGGTCCTATGGCATTTTCTTCCTATGATGCTTTAAGAGTCCAATCTGTGCATTAAAAATTCATGATCCACACCGTTCAAGTTGATGTTTACCCTATAAGCTATGGAGATGTAAAATCATTAAATTTGAACATGTTTTGCCCATTCATTACAATGTTGCAAAAGAACAATTGTGACCACTGAATACATGAGCAAACTGTATTCAACTTTGATTATGTTTCCTCTTATGTTGCATGACTTGTTAAACACCTTGAACGGTGTGGATTATGCATTTGGGAGGAAGGGGTATGATTTTTTAGGGTGGTATAGGTGGAAATATCCTCGGGTTTTCTCTATTAGTGATGCATCTTCTGTTTGATATGGAGTCCATATTCCCACGAGGCAAAGGAAACCGATGACAATTCAAAAGTTCTTTTCTTCTTTTAAGTACTTGCGATTGTTTTATGATATATTAGTTTAGTCCCATATTGGTTATGTATTAGTTTAGTTTTCTATTCTCTCCTATATATATGAGCCATATTGTATTCAGTTTATTTAATCAATCTATAAAGAATTATTCTCATCCAATAATCTTAACATGGTATCAGAGCCTATCGTCCTAGAAGGCCTATACTAATTTGATCCTCGTCGTCGAGGTGGGGTGGTTCTCGTCTTCATCAGAATCACTCCACCTCCCGACATTCCTCTTCCGATCTTGCTCAAAACCCTAATCTCCCTCAAAACCTTAAATTTCCAAAACCCTAGCCGTCATCTAATGACAAGATCCAACACCCTCTCCGTCATCATCAACTCCGGCGACTCTCCCCGCCGTCGACGCTGCCCAACTCCGGATCAGCAAGATCAAACAACACCCAAACCAACTCTCCCTACCATTGACTTTCCTCAAGAACCCAATTCTCCTCGTCTTCGCCTTCCTCTCCACATTCGCTGTCGTCTACTCCATCGCCGCTCTCTTCACCACCAAGGACGTCTCCTTTCCCAAGCTTTTCTTCTCCGTCATCCCTAACGTCTGGCGCCACCTCATGCTCACCTTGTTTGGGCCTTTCTCCTCCTCCTTTCCTTCAACCTCCTCGCCGTCCTCATTTTCCTCATAACCGCAACCAAAACCAAAATCAAACCCTAATTTCCTCCCCAAATATTTTGATCGCCATGATTCTCGAACCAGAGGAGCTCCAGTTCCTGGGCGTGGCTAGCGTCCTCTTATCGTCGACGAAACTGATCACGTAACCTCACAACCGCCGGCTCTTCTCACAGATCGGGATATGGAGATCTCGCCACTGTTCGGGGTGAGATCTCAACAGCGCACTACCATTACTTCCTTCCGCAACACTCTACTTCTCAATTCCGTCACATGAGCCATCAAGTGCCGTCACTGCACCACAGTTTATCGTTCCTTCCACATCAACATCGTTAGTATTTCAAACTCTTGTCGCTTGAACCAACTTGAGTTTTAAAGGGGGTGTTAGATGATATATTAGTTTAGTCCCATATTGGTTATGTATTAGTTTAGTCTTATATTCTTCCCTATATATATGAGTCATATTGTATTCAGTTTATTCAATCAAGCAATAAAGAATTATTCTCATCCAATAATCTTAACAGCGATAACTAATACTAGATTGTTTTCGTGTGTTTGTTTTCTCCGAGGTCCAAAACAAATTGACTGTGAAATATAGAATATTGGCCAATTTCCTATCATACTTGGAAACACAGAAACACATGCATGTACACTAAGTTATTAATCGATAACTTTTAAAATTTAACCATAAAAAGAAAAAAAAAAATGACTACACTATATACTGGGAGGAAACTAATGGCACACACCCGGCCTCCCATTGTTTAGCAGTATATATATTTACACACACACTTATTAGACGGGTTGTAACAGATAAGGGAAATACTTTTGGATCCCCATTTGTCTGTGATTCTCTATTAACCCCTTTGACTTTCTTTAGTACGCCAGTATCAATATTTTGGACTAGTAGAGCCCTAATCAAAATGCACTTCATTTTAACGTACTATTTTCCAGCAGAATTTTCTATTTGAAATCATGATGGTTTCTTTTAAAATATACTTTTAAAAAAAAAATAGGGATAGAGCCACCATTAGCATGAGAGTAAAAAAGTTCAGTACATCAAAAGTCAGTGAACTAGGTGTTCTACAAAGAAACTAACACCGCAGTCCCAAAAGACTAATCACCATCATAACAAGACATCATAAAATAGTCTGGACAACTGAAAGTATCATACATTCAGTCGCAAATAGAAAAAAGAGAAGCAAATTCTGGACAGCTTGATCTCCAGTTGTAGAAACTACAAACTGACACCATGAAGGAGTACCATAATGCTTCAGATGAAATATACTATTTTTTGTATAAAAAAATAACGTACCAGTTTTATTCGAATATGCTATTTTTATTAGTGGCAATTTTGTCCAGAAAGTATAATTTAACTGCTTTATGTAACAAATAGAGTTTTCTGGACAATGAGGAGTTCAAGGTGCATATGGAAAAAGTTACAGGGACTACTGGAAATCAGTCAAATTAGGGTGTCAGAATGGACTTTCTTTCTAGCTGAACTGTTTTGTCGATTTTTTTTGAATAATTGTTATTATTTTGTAATGCAGGTGGTGGATTTAAGTAGCACCCGAGGACATGGGAAGCTTGCTATGTCAAGCAAGACTCGGATGGAGTTCTTATATGCACTAAGAGAAGCAGCAGAGATGGAATGCATTGATCCAGCAGATAGGGTGGCCCTCACAGATTGTGTTGCAAAGTTGAGCCAATTATGGGGTGAAGCACTCAGCAGGTCTTTACATTATGGTACACTAGATTATTATCATGAACGGATGAACCTCATTTTTTTTCTCAGTGCATAACAATTGTCATCAATTGCCATCAATTGCGAATGTTCTAACAAAATTAATAGAACAAATGAAGATGAAAAGGTGCTTGCAAAACGTTAGTCCCATCTAGAGGCCAAAAATCTACACTATATAGTAGTAACTGTAGTATAGGTATATATTTCCTCATGCTCGAACTTCTATATAATTGGAATATTATAGGAATCTGCTCTATGTTCCCACATTATCCAAACACATCGGTAAAAGACAACTTGCACTACAGACTGTTTCCAATGCATAGGCACCTCTTTGTAAAAAAGAAAATTGGCAAAACACCCAAAAGGTAATGAAATAAGACTAGCCCAACCAGTTGTGTTCACAGGTTGCCAACTCTCTTGGATGTTCTGTGAGTGTAGACCAATCAACTAGTTGTGGACTGAGTTAAAATTAAAATGATCTAGGACCACTCTGGTTTAAAAAAACCATGGTTTTCCCTTTCTGAAAAATAAGCCACACAAGAAATAGTCTGCTGATGGAGGTTTTTATTAGAAGTATTAGATGACAAAGAAGTACTTTGGTTTAAAAAAGGTTAGTTGATATCTTTGAATTTAGACTATCTAGTGAGCTGCATCATAGATATGCTCATGAAAAGCTACCAATATATCATGAGGTCATAGATTATATTGTGCTCCAGGATTTTGTTTCTGCCATTGATACCGGATGGATTAATTGCTTAACAATTTACATTTTAAAATGATCTGCTGAAGTTAAATTTCCTACTTTGCTTAGCACATTTGAGAATCCACAAAAACCAAACTTTGACAAATTTTTGCATATAAAGAGAAAGAAGTTTTTTAGCTGAGAATGATAAATAGTACAGCTGGCTATCAGCGACACTCGTGATCCTAACTGATATTATCTTTCTGTTCTTTGTAGGAAAACAATTGCATCCATAGGATCCAGAGGAAGCAAAACTTTCGTACCTGGAACTCGGATTTGACACTGAATGCAAGGGATTGAGAAATGTGAATGAAGTTTGCAGTGATGGGTTCACTTTTGCCAAAACAATTCCAGTGCTCATCATAATTTTTAGTTTTTGCAAGGTTGTAGTGCATCAATTTAAGACACTATTTTGTATTTCAGTTTCTGTGTAGGTCTAGTTGTTTAGTCTTGTAGATCCAGAAGAACTGACAATGTTTAAACAATGCGATGGCAGAATTGATGCAACAGGTTGCTTGTGTTTGTGCAAGCATCAGCATTTACATTTTCAGTGAGTGAGTTTAAGCATCTGGTGCTTCTCTGATTTCTCTTCATTGTCTTTTTTTATCGTTAAACGGTGGGTTGAATACCCCTGCGTTTCATTAAAAAGAATTTAACAAAACATACAACCAAAAATAAGGCTTATGAAGTTCAGATCTCAACATGCTGGGTTTTGGAATTCATATACCCTAACCAACAAACAAAAATACATCGAAATATAATCCTACTGATCAGGGGACCTCATCCAAGTCAATTTCTTGTGCCAATTTGAGCTCATTTTGTCTCTCTCAGTTCCTTACTTGTACACTGTTTATCGGCTCCGTCGCTCGCACAGACACCTCCGTCGCCCCCATCAGTGATTCATACGTCAACTTCAAGCACCATTTGAGAGACCGCGGACACTCTACCAATCTGACAACTCTCTGTACAGATTGAGTCTTGGTTCTCATCTCCTCGCTTGACCCTCGCTGACTCTCATTGGCACATCGCAACGAAGGATGTTCTCTCCCCCGACTGCTTGCATGGACACCTCTGTCGCTACCATTAATGACTCACACGTCAACTTCAAGCACCATATGAGAGACCGCAGGCACTCCACCAATCTGACAACTCTCTGTACAGATTGAGTCCCGCTTCTCATCCCCTCGCTTGACCCTCGTTGACTCTTACTAGCCCCTCGCAACGTAGGTTGTCCAGTTCCCTGACTACTGAACAAACGCCACCACCCCCTCCAAGCCCCCTGACATGAAAGAGACCGTAGGCACCCCTCACTTTGACCTGAATAGGACAAAGTAGAGCACAAACAAAAAAGTTGTCGGACTACCGTCGTCCCACCAACTATGGTACATTTTCTTGCTAATTGTAAGTTGGTTGTAATTTGGATATTTAGAGGAAATTTTGGATATTAAGGACTCCTCCGCTACTCCCCTCTCTCACACACACAACCCAATCTCTTTTCTCCCCTTCCCCACATCTCCCAACACAGACCCAAGCTCAAACACCACTTTCCCCATTTCAATTGCCTCACATAGCACTCTCCCGCACCAAACCAAAGAAACCATACCTGCTAATCGAAGCCGCAGATTGAAACTGCGCATTGGCAAGAACCGTAAACACCAATGACGGTACAATGAACACTCATCCAGAAAGAATCACCCTCATAGTTGCTTACCATCGATTCTTGTCCATAACTAGCCGCAGCCATCTCTTTGTTGACAATGAGGGACACACCTGACAAGATCACGACTCCACCATAGTCCAACGATGGCCCCTGCGACCGACTCCATGACCCAAGTCGATGCCGTCCGACGTCCGGTACCCCATGTCATCGATCTCGTCTTCCTCAACGAAACCCACCAGCATCGATGTCGTCGATGTCGTCGCTCTCGTCAGCGAAACCCACCAGCATCGATGTCAGCATCGAGAGCAGCCGGCGATGTAATTTCCTTTGGAAAATTCACAGGATGAATGGGTTGTTTGCCGTGTCTTCATGAAAAGCTCCGGTAGAAAGAGGTACCCTTCTAACCAGCCACGTGGACCAACCCATCTCTACACCATTGAAATGGGCCTGCCACAATCATGCCCACGCTCTACCCGTACAACCCTTTCGCCCTCAACCAAAACCACCACCAGCACCACCTGATCCAAACTGAGCTCGAAGAACTGGCACGCTAACGACCGCTACTGAACGAACCCCCCAACGGTGCCAAACCGCCGCCAACTCGAACCTCCAACGGTGCCAACCGCCACCCCCCTCCATCCCGCCTTGCGGGTTGAGATTGACCCCACGTCGACCACCGGATATGGGAAGAAGGAATTTGAAGAGCTACAAGAAGATGAGGGAGAAGATGAAGAGATCTAGGTGATCGATGAAGGGGTGAAGATGGGAACAGAGGTGGGGAGGGGGGCGACAAAGCTAGTCGCCGCCCTCCCAAGGTTCAGATCTAGGGTTAGGGTTTCTTTTTTGGGGTTTTTTTTGGGAGCTTAGAATTCTAGAGAGAGAAAGCTCACGAGGTTATGATTTCAATTGCCGATTTCTCTTCATTGTCTAGTCCCCTTTATATTCTTAATGTAATTGGCTATACTTTGGCATTCTCTGCAACTTGTGTTCTTTGGTGGTGGTGGTGGTGGGGTGTGTGTGTGTGGGGGGGGGGGGTGTTGGTGAGGATGAAACTCCGAGATGGTTCTATTTGTTGTTTGTGTCTATCTATTAAACTGTTGGAATTATTTTCTAAGCTATGCCTACTTTTCGAAATAAATTTTTAAGGCCTCACACTGTAACTTATGCTGTCTAAAAGGTGTAGTACCTTACTACACCTTTTGCATCACGTTCAAAGTTTACATACCCTCCTTGTGCCGATCAGTTTGGTTTCTGTGTTTTTTTTTGATAAAAGATGACCGTAGCCATCGTTTCATTAATGATAATTAAGGAAACAAAGTAGTACAATAACCAAATATTACAGATACGCTTACTAGTTAAAAGTACAAACTAACAACATAATCAAAACACCAAAATAGACCTAAAACAAAAGTAATTACGTCATATAGTACCCCAGTCAGCTCGAGAAGGATCATCTCTCGTTGTGCTCCTTCTTGACTAATCTCCTTCACTGTTCCTGATTCTCTTAGCCGCCTCCTGAGCACCTGCCCAATCATGAATCAGAAGGGAAATTTTATGCATTGAGTTAGAAAATCTGTAAGAACTATTGCGGAAAATGAAATCATTTCTTTCTAGCCAGAGGTTCCAAATTGAAGCTGCTATTGCTATATTCCATGCCTTTTTATCTTCTAGTTTTATGTGAACATCTCTAATGGACCCCCATATGTCAGTGGTTGAGTTAGGGACCTGATTACACCCAAAACCCCTTCATACTATCTCCCAGATTAGACGTGCTTTAGGATATTGAAAAAGGATGTGATTGACGTCTTCTTCTGCAGTTAGACACTTCCCACAGATAACGTCGATCTGCATGTTTCTCTTCTTAAGGATTACTTTCAAGAGGATCGCGTTTTTGTGGGCTAGCCAACAGAAAACTTTGACTTTGTCTGGTACGTGAGCCCCCCATATGATAGATTGTACTTGACATCTCGTTCCTCCGTTGTTGATCCATTTATACATGGATGAGACCGAGAACACTTTTGAATTGTATCTATCCCACCATCTTTCATCTTCTAAACTATTTCTCTGCCCCTTTCTTGTAGGATCAGTTTGTTCAGTTCTTTGAATTGTGCTATACTCTCCATACTAATATTGTGGGATACTATAAAATTTAGTTTGTCGTTCTTCCGAATGTCTGCCACTGAGAGATCTAAGTTTTGTGTTGCTTCTGCAGCTTGTGGAAATTGATTTTGTAGGGTTGTTTTACCGCACCATTTGTCTTTCCAGATCTGGTGTTTCTCCCATTTCCTACTTTGCATCTGGTGTTGGTATAGAAAATATCTCCTTGCTTTGCTATCCCCTTTCAGATGAGAGACACTTTTGCCGACGGACTTCTTCCTTCAAATCGGAATTTTTGTCTCTTTCGGAATAGTTCGAAAGAGTAACTCTACCAACCTTTGTGCTTGTTAGTTATCTTCCACCCCCACTTACTAAGCAGTGCTTTGTTCATGTCATGAAGGTTCATGATACCCAGCCTCCCATATTCCCTTCTCTTACGTACTCTTCCCCATTTTACCATGTGGAAGCCTTTGTTGCCCTCGTCCGTACCTTTCCAAAAAAATATTCTTCTAAGTTTGTCAATCCTGTTGATGACCCACTTAGACAGTTCGTAGATGGACATCAGATAAAGCGGGATCGCGCTAAGAACCGAGTTTAATAAAATGCTCCTTCCTCCAAGGGAAAGGAACCTACTCTGCCACCCAGCTAGCTTCTTTTCAATCTTTGCAATAAGAAAGTTCCAATCCTCCTTCAAGAGAGCTCCTGGCCTTATTGGCGTTCCCAGGTATTTAATTGGGTATTCGCTAATCTTGCATTCTAAAATCTCCATAATATCCTTAACCGGGATTGACAGTTGATCGGAGATAGGGATAATGCTAGTCTTATTTAAGTTCACTTTCAATCCTGCCCACCCTTGGAAGCAAGCCAAAACCGCCTTAATGGCCACCGCTTCTTCCACAGTAGCTCTTCCGAAGAGAATTGTGTCGTCTGCATATTGTAGGATCGACATTGGCTGTGTGATTCCCTTAATCTGAATCCCTTTGATGGTGTTGTTTTCCATAGCTCTTCTTATTATTTCCGCGAGTCCGTCAACCACTATTGCAAAGAGAACGGACGATAGGGGGTCCCCTTGCCGCAGACCTCTCTTCCATATGATCTCTTTCCCTTGCCATCCGTTAACCTGGATGGACGATTTTCCGCCTCGAATGCACATTTTCATCCATAACCTCCATTTAGTACCAAAACCTTTAAGTACTAGGGCCTCCTCCATGCAGTCCCAGGTTACCGAATCGTAAGCTTTCTAAAAATCTAGGTTAAGGATGAAACCGTCAACTTTAGCTATGTGGCCTCGGAATACAATTTCATGGGCGGATGAGATGCTATCCATGATATCCCTTCCGCTTATGAACCTGCTTTGCGATTGTGCGATAACCTCGTTAAGGTGAGGGGCTAATCTTTGTGCTAAAACCTTCGTGGTTATTTTGAACGACCCGTTCAACAGGCTTATTGGTCTGAGATCTTCGTGTGAGATAACCTCGCTTTTCTTAGGCACCAGGATAATTGTTGCATAATTTAACCTATCCAAGTTTGCCACTCCGTCGTATAGCTCGTGGAAGATGTTCATTAGGTCTTCTTTGATGATTTGCCAGTATATTTTGTAGAAGAAAATTGGAAGTTCGTCTGGCCCTGGGGCCTTGTCCTGACCTAGTTTCTTAATAGCATCGAAAACCTCAGTGTCTGCGAATCTCATTTCGATTCCCTCACTCCCTTCTATTCTGGAGGAACTCCACATATCCTGAGCCATCGGGCATCTACCAGCTGTATTACGTCCAAAAAGGTCATGAAAATGTCTATTGAGGTGCTCCTTGATAAGGTCTTCGTTTTCAGTCCAGGTCCCGTTAATTGAGATTCCCGTGATGTGGTTTTGTCTTTTTCTTCCGTTCGCCACCTTGTGAAAATATTGTGTTTGCATCTCCTTCTCTAAGCCATTGTATCCTCGCTCTCTGTTGCCAGTACAATTCCTCCATCTTCCCAATCTGCTGTAACTCCAGTCTTTTATTGGCGAGCTCGTCTTTCTCAGCCTCCTGGAGATCTTTATCCTCTTGATAGATTTCCAGGCTGGCAATTCTATTCGCTAGCGTCTCTCTTCTAAGGTTAATGTCGCTCATTTTTTCTCTGGCCCAAGCTTTTAATCTCCTTCGGAGACGCCTTATCTTCTCTACCCAAATTCCGACTGCTGAAGCCTGAGAGGTTCTTGCATTCCATGATTCAACGATAACTTCTCGAGTATCCTCACAAACGGTCCATGCTTTCTCAAATTTGAAACTGAAATGCTTCTTCCTCCCATTTATCCTACAATCGATCACCATAGGAAGGTGGTCTGAAGTGTATCGTACTGCCGTTTTGACCTTTGCTAAGGGATGTGCATCCTCCCACTCGTTCGACACAAGCACTCGGTCTAGCTTGGCCAATGTATGATTGCGCTACATGTTCGACCATGTAAATTTCCTGTCAGTCATCTCTAATTCCAGTAAATCTAAATCTTCTATCGTCTCGTTGAAAGAGTCTTGATCAGAACGACTGTGGCCCCTACCTTTATGCTCGTCCTGGCATCTAGTGATGTTAAAATCTCCTCCAATTATCCAAGCCCCTCTCCATTTGTTCCTGATGTATCTTAATTCTGTCCACAACTCTTTACGCATTCTACTGTCGTATGGTCCATAAACACTTGAAATAGTCTGGATCCAATCGTCACATCTTCGTCTAATTCTAATCGAGACCGTAAATGCTTCGATAAATTCATCGATAATCTTGAAAGAAGTAGAACTAGCCCCTACCGCTATGCCTCCTGAATAAACCCTAGCCGGTTTAAATCTCCAGTGGAAGTGCCATACCTCTAAGGGAAGTGAAATCCTCCTCTATTGGGGTTTCTATTCTAGTTTCTTGAAACCCGCAGATGTCAGGACGAATCTTGCTAAGAGTTACTCCTATTGCTCTTTTTTTCAATTTTTGGCGCATCCCTCTAACGTTCCAAAATATGTATACCATTAAAAAACCAGCTTAAACACCTAATGTAACGACCGCCCCCCACCCCTAAAGAGCCCCGGGATTAGTTAATAGCTATTCTGGTATTCTCTCTAATGATTGCTACGTTTATTAACTGTTCAGCCCTAGTGGAACCCATAGCTAGACCATACAAACTAGCGAAGTAAATGAGAGACTCATCAGTTAAAGAAATAAGAACAGAACAATTAATTTTAGAGGTACCTTCTCCTGTCGTGTCTTCCTCCGACTGTTTGTTTCCCCTATGAGACCACCCGTTCTGCCCGTTGTTCTGACTATCCATGCTGACCATCTGTCTTTTTCCTTTCCTCTGATATTCTGTGAACTTTCTAGTGGATGTGCCTCCCACGCTGCCTCTAACTTCTATGTCATCGCACTCTGTTTCTATTACTGAGATGAGATTATCCTCTCGAAGGCCGTCTAACGCTCCAATAATACCCACCCCTGACTCAGGGTCTGATGTATGTTGTAAATTGTGGGACTGGATTTGTTGAATATTTGGGAGGCTCGCTAGCTGATTGGAAATCGGTGTAATAACACCTATCGGGTTAGGGTTACTATTGATTTTAGTATTAATTTCTTCCTGGCCCATGAAAATGCTGCCCCTTGGACTGGATCAGAGCACATCATCTTTGACAGATCTTTCAATCTCTTCGTTTGTGAAACTCATCCAGGCTTCATCGATCAAGCCCAAAGTATTAGCTTAAAAGTTGTGAATCTTGGACTGGATCAGAGCACACACAGCACACATAGTTTGGTTTCTATGTTAAAGTTGTGAATCATCATAAAACTTAAAAGCGTAATTTGAGAAAAGGCGATTTTATGGTGACTTACCTCCTACATTTGCTATGATATGAATATGGATATGGGTAGCAGCAATCTTCTTCTCTTTTAGAGCATCCACAGTCTTGCTTTGCTAAAATATGCATTTTCGCATATTATACATATAGCAATGAAACTTTCATGCAGTGGTAAAATGCTATAAATATAGCAAAAAATAAATAAAAAATAAAAAAATTTCGGATGAAACTCTAAGTTCCGTCCCGCGCAAAAAAAAAAATCTGGGCATTTTAAAAAAATTTATTTGATTATTTTAATAATTTTAATAATTAAAAAAAGGGAAAAAAAATCAACAAAATGGTTGGACGGATCTTGAAGCCAAAATGGAAAAATGTAAAATTTGAGGGACGGCCCTCAAGTGCCGTCCGAGGAAAAAATGAAAAAAATATATATATTTTAATCAGAACGAAACTTGAAATTCCGTCTGATAATTTTTATTATTATTTTATATTGGGATGGATCTTGAAGATCCGGTCTTTATAATATGCATTTTTCTTATATCGTCTCTCATTTATAGCAATCTACTATTGCGTATTTGTCAAAAAATGTATAAATAGCAAACGACTGCAGCATGTAGTTTGCTATAAAATGTATTTAATGGATAAAAAGCAAACGACTGTAGATGCTCTTATAAAGGAAAAGATGGAATGCAATCACCTTGCTCCATAAACAACACAAAAGACACAAGCTTTAGGTTATTTGACCAAAGAAACAAATCATTATTCCCATGTTTTACAAGATGGTGCAATTGAGGTTCCATTTTTTTGAGGTTGATCGAGGTAATAATGCAAAAATAGTGTTTTGTAAATGAGTTATACTGAACCAGAACATTTTTTTTTATGAAAAAGTTTTGGCTCGAAACCAAGGACCCTGGTTTCGAACTGCCACTCAATTATCCATCCTACCCAATACCAATAAGGACATTGACTATTGGTGAATTAGAACATTTCTAGTGAGCTATGTGGAAAACCCCCCAAAAGATAATTAGTTTTTTTTTACAAGTTGATAATTAGCTACTATGGGGGCGTTTTGTACACAGATTGGAAGATTTTTAGGAATGAGAGGATTGTCGGGGTTGTGAGGGTGAGAATGAAGAATTTCGAGAATGTTGCATTATTGTGTTTGGTATAGTACATTGCATTCTCAGGATTCTTTTCTTATTGTATTTTTTTATTCTAGTTTTTTTGATTATTTTATTCTTTGTTATGAAAATCGCACGTGAATCCTCAAATCCCATGATTTTAGGATAAATATTTTTTTTATTCTAGTTTTTAGATTATTTTATTGTTTGTTATGGAAATTCCATGAGAATCCTAAAATCCCATGTTTTTTTGGAGGAATGAAAATCCTTTCCAACAAAGAATTTTGATTCCCTTGAGAATCCATCATTTCTTCCCAAACTATATTTGTCACATACCAAACAAGATAATCTAAGAGATAATTTGAGATTCCCTTGCACATTCCCATGTCTTAAACGCCCCATAATAATTTTATGCTTAATTTTGGAATCAAATAATTAATCCCCCAGCATTAAACAAAATATTCCCAAGCTTGTAATGCAATAAATTTATGAAATTGAAATATATAGGGTGCTATATGCATTTTATCAGGGACGAAAGAATAACGATAATAATCAAATTCCAACATTTTAATTTTCCTACAAATATCTCCGAAAAGTTCGGTGGGCCCCACAAACCCTAAATAAGACCTTTTACCAAAATGACATACTTTTCAAAATTATTTACCAACCTGACTCACTTTCGAAACTAATTATCCAACTGACTCACTTGCTGTTTGAAGCAACGAGTTTTGTTATAGGAATTTTCTCTAATATTTGGAGAATTCTCGTCAAGTCTCAAAACTCTAAAGCTAAACTCACTATTTTGAAAAGCGACCACACCAATTCTAGTCCAATTAGAATTGCTGTTTGAAACACTGAGTTTAGTTATAGAAATTTTCTCCAACACTTGAAAAAATCTAGTCATATCTCAAAACACTAAAGCTAAACTTGCTATTTCAAAAAACGATCATAATTGAACTAGATTCACTGCTTGAATAGCAAGTGTAGTTCAATTAGTTCAATCACGATTGCTGTTTGAAACAACGAGTTTAGTTATAGAATTTTAAACCAACTTTTGGAAAAATATCGCCAAGTCTCAAAATACTAAAACTAAACTCGTTATTTTGAAAAACGATCCTAATTGAACTAGACTTACTATATGAAACATGTCTTGTTCCTTTAGTGTTGTTGTTTAAAATAGCAAGTTTAGTTATAGGAATCTTCTTCAACACTCGGAGAAGTCTTTTAAAAACAGCGAGTGGGTCGGTTTGGTGATTAGTTTCGAAGTGGATTAGTTTTGTAAATAATGTCGAAAAGTGGGTCAGTTTGGAAAATATTCCCCTAAATAATCCATCATTTGCAGAAGAAAAATCAATCGATCCCCAAATTCGTTTCCGATGCTCTCTCTCGCCGCCTCAAACCCCATACTCGATCAAACCCTAAATTTTATCCGATCAAACCCCTAGGGTTCCTTCTTTCAAAAAAAAAACCCCCCTTTATTCTTCTCCATCAATTTCTTAATCCCACAAAATCTTACCCTTTTAGATCCAAAGAGATCTAATCTTTTCGAGATGTATAATGGCATCGGATTGCAAACCCCGAGGGGTTCGGGGACGAATGGCTACATACAGAGCAACAAGTTCTTTGTCAAGCCCCGAAACGTTGGCGGTGGCGGCGCCGCCAATTCGTCGACCGGTTTCGATGTCGGAGCTGGCGGTGTGAAGAAGGCGAACAAGGAGATTCTTGAGCACGATCGGAAGCGGCAGATCGAGCTGAAGCTGCTGGTGTTGAGGGAGACGTTGGAAGAGCAGGGGTATACGGAGTTTGAGGTTGATGAGAAGGTTAATGAGACGAGGAAGGAGCTTGAGGCAGAGGCGCAGCAGCTGAATCAGTTTCAACGTCCACCTTCTGCTCCCTCGAAAACGAGGTAAAAAGATCAAAACTTGGGATAGTTTGCTTAAAGTGGGTGTGGGATATATTCGAGATTGAGTAACCAAATTTGAACCTAATACTTGTTGAGTAAAAGGAGCCACACAGGACGATCCAAATTGTGCACATTGATTTGCATGTCATAATATCCATGTGTTTGGAAAGTCAAGTTGTTTGGATGTTTCTTGATCATGTTTAAGGGTTGCAAAATGAACAACTTTTCAATAATATAATGAGTTGGCACCATTTGATGCATGGGTAAGAAGCATTAGGACTTTATATATATATATATATATATATATAGAGAGAGAGAGAGAGAGAGAGAGAGAGAGAGAGAGATTCCGTTGTGCACTTGCCATGGTGTGCACTCGGTCTTCGGGCCATTACATGGATGACCCAAACCGTTCACATTGATTTACACGTCTAAATTTATCTAAATATGTAAAATTAAATCATTTGAAATCAGTGTAGTCAAAGGCGCACCTGAGGCGCAGGCGCCAAGACTATTTGCGGCTCATCCTTGCAAGGCGCACTAAGGTGCACTGAGGCGCGAGCCTCAGTCCAGAATATCAAAGGTCATGAATTCAAGTTATGTTCATCATTTTTTGTATGAGCATTTTTTCAATGATTAAGGAAAAAATATAATCACTGCACATATTATTATAGTATATGGGAAAATGATCTCATAATATATGAGAAAATTCTCTCATTTAGATTAATTATTATCGATTGGTCACCTAATGGGTGATCCATGTTATCATGATATATAATCTTATTTATAAATTAAAAAAATTCCAAAAAGTAATAGTGCGCTTCGGTTAGTGAGGCTTGCGCTTCAAATTGCGCCTTACGCCTCAGGCTTTTTATGGGGTAGTGAAGTTGTTTTGCGCCTTTCGCCTTCGACTACACAGTTTGAAATTCATTTGCTCATCCATCATGTCATTATAAAAAAAGATGTTCAGTCATACATTTTGTAACACTTCAATGCATGGGCAAATAAATTTCAAATGACTTGATTTTACATATTTAAACTAATTTAGACATGTAGATCAATGTGAACGGTTTGGATCATCCGTGCGATAGCCCGAAGGCCGAGTGCACACGGAGTGCACACCATGGCGAGTGCACAACGGAATGGGTCTCTCTCTCTCTATATATATAGAGAGACCCATTCCGTTGTGCACTCGCCATGATATATATAGAGCAATCTTCCGTTGCAAATGCAAATATTGTGCAAACGCGTGTAAACCACTTAACCCGTCATTGGCAATGACGGGTATGTGTTTTGCCTTAACCCGCTACTGCCAATAGCGGGTTAGGTGGTTTGCACGTTTGCAAATGCTACAATAGCATTTGCAATGGAAGATTATATATATATATATATATATATATATATATATATATATATATATATATATATATATATATATATATATATATATAGGGAAAGCTCCGGTTGTGCACTACCTCTAGTGGCCTTTGGGCGTTCATATCGGCGATCCGAACCGTTCACATTGATCTACACATCTAAATTAGTCTAAATATGTAAACTCAAATCATTTTAAATTCATTTGCCCATCCATCATGTGACTAAAAAACAATGATTTTCAGCTATACAATTTTGTAACACTTCAATGGATGGGTAAATGAATTTTAAATGATTTGATTTTACATATTTAGACTAATTTAGATGTGTAGATCAATGTGAATGGTTTGGATCGTCGATATGAACGCCCGAAGGCCTAGTGCACACGCCGTGTGCACTAGAGGTAGTGCACAACCGAAGCTTTCCCTATATATATATATGTATATATATATATATATATATATATATATATATATATATATATATATATATATGCATGTCTTATGACATAAGAAATATGATAAACAGTCTGGATTGTAGATTTGTAGTCCCACCCTGTGTGTGCAAGTAATTCATATGAGAAAAATTTCCTCCTATAAGTATATGGGGCTCCCTTTTCTCGTATACTTCTTTCTGTAGGATAAAGAACCTCTTTATGTGGTAGGGTAAATTAATCTTCTAATTATTACATTACATATTAGGGGATATTTTGGGTAAGTATGATACCCTTATTGTACCTATTTCCTTGTTGCTGGAGCTACTTTTGAGCATGTGATGTACTTATTACATGAAACTTTGTTTGACAATATAAATTATTTATTCATGTGTTAATTATGTGCTAGAAACATTACTTTTGCTTAGGTAGCTCAATGGGATATTTTGACATATATTCTTGTACATAAACTGGTAAACATGATTGTGAACATGACTGTTCTTTTCAGAAAGTGGAAGTTACTTTCAACCTTTTTTTTGTTTGCGTCCATTCCATATGAAGAAAGATCTGGTGTATGTGCATTTTCCTCATATGTAGCGTTCTTGTATATGCACAGACACACACACTCACATTTGTTTCTGCCATTGTTTGTGTGTATGTGTTATTAGTTATCTGTGGTGATTATTATAAAAAAGGTTGCTACTACAGCGATGTTGTTCTAGAGTCCTTGTATTCTCTAAGATGGTACATGTTGGAAGTATTCTCTCCTGTGTTCATGCTACTTCCATAAACACACCTGTATTTGTTATTGTTATAGTGATGTTGTATTAGAATCCTTATATCTCTAAGATCTTAGATGTTGACATAGTTGTGTTCCGTGTTCATGCCACTGCTACATGGATTATATGTTTCACTTTTCTTCATCATCTCAGGATCTCAGTATCCATATAGTGATATTCAAACATGTCTTGCTACATGTGTGGAGAAGTATCCTTAGATATTATATTGCTAGTTTATGTCTTTTGAGTTTAGAAAAATCCTGATGATTACTTTATGATACTGATGGAAGAAGAGAGGACCTTATATCTTTCATGGGGCTAGATAATTGTTCTCTGAGGCTCTGCCTAAGATGACTACTAAAGTTATCATCTTAGGTGTAATTAGCATAACTCTTTAGTTACAGTCCTTTTTTCTTTCCTTCCCTGAGAACATGGCCTTAGCCATGTTATAGTCCTTCTTGAAAGTGGAAAAGAATGGCGTCAGTTACCTGTATTTACCTTTGATTTTTCTTCAGGATAAGAGTATTTCTGGATACTTAGTGATACTCATTTGGACGTTTAGTTAGTTATTTGGCATCAGTTGCATGTACCTTTGAATTTCTTTCATTACAGGTGTGATTTCTGGATACTTCAAGATTATTGCTTGTTCTGAATTTTCAGGTTCTCAGATACACAAACACACCAGGTTGCTGCACGTAAAGAGAAACAACTAGAATCAATGAGAGCTGCCCTTGGAATTGAGCGTTTGGAAGATTCTTCTAAGCTTGTTGGGGTCCATGAACAAAAACAGGAGGATGATGCACTTCGCTTTGATGATGAAGAAAGTGATCCTGAAAATCAGCGACATCAGGAAAAAGATTCCAAGCATGGTGATGGAAATGAAGAAAGTGAGAGAATTAGGAAGGGAAATCAGATAGCCAAAGACCACAAAGATGCAGATTCGGAAGACGAAAGTGAAGAGGGGGAAATTAAGAAAGATGATCGCAGAGGATTTACATCTGGCCGTGATAAGGATATTGGAAAGGGTAAATATAGTTTGACCTCTGATAGTGACGACAGTGAACACTATGAAAGAAAGAAAGGCCACAAGAAGGTGACTCGTCGACATGATCCTGAGGAAGATTTTGATAAGAGCAGCAAGAAGAGCACAAATAAAGTTTCAGACAAGCAAACAAGAGGCAGTCATCGTCGAGAAACTGTGAGTTCAGATTCTGAAGATAGTTATGCTAGCAAGGAAATTTCTAGAAAACAGGCTGATGTGAAACAGAAGAGGCATGATATTGATTCAGAATCAGATTTGGATAACAAACAGTTGAGGAAGCAACAAACTAGTTCTCGGAGGCTTGACTCTGACAACCTCAAACTCGGCAAGGATTACCAAGTGAAAAATAAAGGAAAGGAAATGCTGGTTGAAAACAAAAGTTCGGGCAGCAGGCACAAAACCAATTACTCAGATAGTGACAATGAGAAGCATTATAACTCGAGTAGAAAGAAACATGATGGAAGTAGGAGGTACAATTCTGAGAGGGAGCAATCTGAAAGTGATGATGAGAAAAGAAAGGTAAGAAAGGAGATGGAGAAGAGGAGCAAACCTTACCGAAGGGATGATGCCAATGAAAGTAAGAAAAATGAGAAGGATGAGAAGCTCAACAGAAGGAGTGTTGCTTATGTCAAAGGTAACACTGATAGAAGTAATAGGAGGCATGAATCTGACTGTGAGCGATCTGAAAGTGATGTTGAGAAAAGAAAGGTAACGAAGGAGATGGAGAAGCACAGCAAACCCTACAGAAGGGATGATGCCAATGGAAGTAGGAGAAATGAGAAGGATGAGAATCTCAACAGAAAGGGTAATGCTGCTTATGATAAAGGGAACGCTGATAGAAGTACTAGGAGGTATGATTCTGACAGTGAGCAATCTGATCATGATGATGAGAAAAGAAAGGGAAGGAAGGAGATGGAGAAGCAGAGCAAGTCCTATAGAAGAGATGATCCTAATAAAAGTAGGAGTGAGAAGGATGAGAAGCTCAGCAGAAAGATTAATGCTGCTTATGAGAAAGGGAACACTGATAGAAGTAGTAGGAGGTATGATTCTGATAGTGAGCAATCTGATCGTGATGACGAGAAAACAAAGGTAAGGAAGGAGATGGAGAAGCAGAGCAAGCCCTATAGAAGAGATGGTGCTTATGAAAATGTGAAGGATGAGAAGGATGAGAAGCTTGGCAGAAAGACTAGTGATGCTTATGAGAAAGGGAACACTGCTCGTGAAGGCGTCAAAAAAGGAAGACTGGATGTGCAAGGAGGACTTTTGCCTGATGGAAAAAAGCAGGACATTAAAAGGGGACGATCTAGTTCAATTTCTGATGATCGTCATAGCTCTGAATCTGATTTTAGCAGCGATAATAGTGATTCCTTCTCTGATGACAGCAGGGATGACAGCAGGGACCACAGTCGAGCAAAGCATAGTAGTAGAAAAGCAGACGTCGCTGATAAGGTGGATGACCGGAAACGCAAGTCTGCTGGAGAAGAACTAGGTTCTAGATCTCAAAAATATGCAAGGTATGAGGTTGACATTGATAATAAAAGAAACGAGACTTCTGGTTCCAGGAAGAGAGGTGAGGCATATGATTACTCTGAGTCGCGGCAAAACAAGGATGCTGATGGGAATAGGCGCCAAGAAACAATTAAAAAGACAGAGGTCAAGGAGCTTCCTGACACACTGGATTCAAAATATAAAAGTGGTGGTTTGAAAGAGGAGAAGAAACCAGAGAGGGATGGCAGAAGTCACACAACTGATAGTCGACGAAGCTCAGAAGATCAAAGAATGGATAACAGAAACAAACAGGAATTGAAGGAAAAGCACCAAATTGATGATAAGCATAGAAGACGACACCGTACTGAAGATGAGCAGAGTTATGATGATAACACCAAAAGGAGAAGACACGGAGACCATCAGCAGCATTCTAGGAGGGATGATTATGAGCGGAACCATGGAGAAGACTCAGGTCATCACAGGCGGCGCCACAGTTGATGAGGAAGTGAATCATCTTCATGCAGCCCGTGCCCCCTTTAATGGTAAGCAATAGTGTGTATAATTATGAACTTGAACATCTCATATACATCTGCACTTCCTATCTCAATACCAAAGCACAAGTAGGCATCATGTGGCTGTTATATAAGTTTACTTTTATGTCTGGGGCTGCATCCTGTAGCTTTCCCATGTTTACAACTTAATTTACCATCACCTGCTTATGTTTACATGTTTCTTGCTCATTGGAAACTAATTTATATAAATAATTAATTGGCAGCTGTTGAGCGAAAGAAAAAAAAAAAAATCCAATTTCAGAGTTAATGTTACAAGGGTAACAAGATTATGTTTCTCGTGTTTTCAGGTAACGTGACTTGTGGCAGTAGCTGATTTGGAAGGATCCTTCTTCAATGCTTGTCGTGCATTATGTTCTGGTTGCTTTCTTGTGTTACATCATAGTTGTCATGGTTAGTAGCAGGGTGAAGATCATCATCTCGAGGTTTACTTTGTAGATGCAACAAATATGGAAGACTGTATTTTCGCTCAATTTCTGCACTATTTAGTGTGTTCTCGAAAGTTTTTTTTTCTTTTTCTTTTTCCCTCGAGAATTATTAATCTGTACTGTGAATTGCAATATTTTGTTTCGAAAGTCCCTTCTCATGCTTGAATGTTTCGTGTGACTGCCTTGCTACCCTTTTGTGGTCATTGTATCTAATGGTTCAAGGTTCATGATCTGCCATTCATTTCTTCCATTATTTATCCATGGATATATATAAATGTCACACGCTTCAAGGTTTCTTTGATTGTCGTTCCTAGCTAATATCTTTTAGATCTGTTCAGATATTTCTCATCTACAACCCACTGAAATTGGACCTTGATTGAATGTGGACCTCGTCTTAATATTGATCTATGGTTGTGATGCAAATCAGATCATTCAGTCTTTTTTACTAAAGTGAACTCTTCGTCTTATTCTTATTGAAGCTTAGGAGAAGTGTAATTTTTTTACTGTATTTTAGTTTCAATGTTCTTTTCACATACGAAGGAAAGAGTGATGTGTTTTTAGAATTCTAATTATTGAAAACAAATATTCTTGATGTTCTTTTCACATACAAACAAAGAGTTGTTATATGTGTTTTTAGAATTGTAATTCTTGAAAAACAATATTCTTGAATAATTTGCAGTTGGCACGGTGAGCTGTGACAGGGCCGGTCCAATTTTACCATACAAAGGAAATAATTTAGGATGTTCATTTTTTTTTTTTGTTTTTTTGGGGATAATATAGATGATATCGTAATCACTTCATTAATAAAAAATTAACTACGAAACATAGTAGTACATATTACAAAGCTAACAGTCTAGATTAACTACGAAACATAGTAGTACATATTACAAAGCTAACAGTCTAGATTATACATCTAAAAAGCCAACAGTCTAGATTATACATCTAAAAAGTGACAAATGAAGATACAAACTCTAATATCTAATGCATAAATGAAGATACAGATACTAAGAAGATAGCAGATACTAAGAAGATAGCATGGTCCGGATCAACTCGACCCTTGCTCACCTGATACTAAGAAGAAAGCATGGCCCGGATCAACTCGACCCTTGCTCACCTGCTGTGGTCTACTCCTTCATACGAAGTCGGTTATTTGTCCTTGCCTGATCTGCCCAAGCTGAATAAATGAGAAAATTTTATGCATCGTGATGGAAACTCTATTATTGATATTACGGAAACACGTGTCATTATGGTCTAGCCACAAATCCCAGAGTAGCTTCATCAGCGATATCACATGCTATTCTATCCTCTTTTATGACACTATCTACACTCAATTGATCCCAGACATCATAACTCTAATTTAGGATGTGCATTCCCCCGCGCAAGTGTGGGTGGCTAAAACCTAAACCTAATACCCAATAGAGGGAAAAAAAACTTGTGAATCCAGAAACTTTAATGGATTCCCGTATCAATACTAGAATCTGGTTGAGCTCCTAATTTGGATATCTAGATCAATATCCATCACACCACAGTTATCCTCTTATTTTCCCCTTCAAAAACCTGATTGTAAATGCGACATTTTCTAGCATATGGAATAAAAAATATAAATTTCTGTATTTTTCTCTGACCGTGAAGCAATCACCTCGGCATTTATTCGAAGCAAAATCAAATAATTATCAACATGTCTTAAAAAGTAGCGCAATTGCAGCTGTTCGGATCTTTCTCATCTACAACCTAATTTCTCTCTCTCTCTCTCTCTCTCTCTCTCTCTCTCTCTCTCTATATATATATATAAAAGAAAAGAAAAAAGAAAGTAAATCACCGTATAGTCTAATTTTGCATTGGACTTCATCATCCACTGTAGACTCTAAACAATTTACAATGAAGACTATCCACGGGACTGTATAACACGATGTACCAAGTAAACTTGTTTGGTCAGTATTTTAATCAAACTGAACTGCAGCCGGTGCAGAATCACTCAGTGCGGTGCGGTATCACTCAATTCACGGCCACTGGTTTCAAAAGGGAAGAAGCAAACAGCCAATCCCGCACAAAATATGACAACTTCAAATAACATCACTGCTATAGTCTGATGGCATCCATGTACGAGAGCCACCGCTACAAGTGGGCATAAGATTCCACCAACTCTCCCCACAGCGCTTGCAATGCCAACCCCCGTAGTCCTCACTGACGTGGGGTAAATCTAATCTCAATACATTCCAAAAGAAAAGATGGAAAATTGGGAATCAGTACGTATTTTACTGTGTTGTAGGCAATCAACATTTTAAAAAGAAAAAAAGAAACAAGAATTAACCAAACTAGATAGTTATATACACATGTACATCAATCTAAGAAAGTCAATTCGTACTCCAATAACGAGCTAAAATCTAGCTTACCCATCTTTGATCATTTTATCATGCATTGAAGTGTTTTTTTTTTTTTGATAAAAAGATGACCCCGTCATCGTTTCATTAATGTAGAATTAAAGAAACAGAGTAGTACTATTTACATAGATTTAACCATACATAGTCTATCCAGTAGACTAATCAAAAGAAAGTAAAATCAACGATGAACTAACAGCAGTATTGGCGAATACCACATGCTTACAAACTAGGAAAGCGATAAGATACAATCTGTACTAAATCCACAAAAGCTCGACATAGAAACGGGGAGTCGGCGATACCATATTTACATGCAGTGAAGTTTGTGGGCTTAAAATGCAGATCAGCATTGCACTTCTTTGTCGAGTTGTGATGCTATCAAACAACTATCTATCTATCAGAGTGGGTACGAAAAGCCCTCTTCACCTTCTTGCCCCATATACAACCTCATCTCTTTGCACTGACAGTTACTTATGCCTAGTAGGAAAGATCTCTCCCCAATCTTTGTCACACCGGGTTATTCTTGTTTTATATAGAAATAATATAATACTCACCTAATGAGATTATAATGGTATACCATTTTCAATTTCCTTGTCGCTACACTAATTTGAAGTTCTATCATGATTTGAGGGAATTCTGTTATATGCATTAGCGTAAACAATTGAGGACACACTTTATTCTGCATTTCCGAGAATATTTCCATAATGAAGATCCTTGTTGTAGAAATTTAACAGCTTTATATTCCAGTACTTTATTAAGGTATTAAGAAAATCTTTCACAAGTTTCATACTGACCTCTGGAGCATAAATGTAGACAATGGTGAAGCTCGCTGAGATGCATATCCGAGCACCAAACAGAAGTGCTGTAGTTAATCCTTCTTTTTGAGGAAATAAAAGTGGGACTAAGAAAATGCAACTTATGAAAAGCATAGACGACATTGACAGCTTGCGGCCAATTCTATCCACAATTGCAGCTGACAAAATAAGTCCAGGAATCTCTGAAACAAAAGGAAAAGGAAAAGAAAAAGAAGGAAATTCAATGCAACCATTTGACGACTAGGGAAAAAAAATTACACAAAAAAATATACGTGAATCAAATGTGTATTTGATAAGTGTTTTACCAGCAAAACTGGTGATAAGAACATCTTTGTAGAGATTCTCATTCTTTGAGTGGCCTGCAAGCACGCCTGATTTGCAAATTCTGTTTTCGTTACTCAATTCAGAAGTTAGCAATACAACACCATAATATGAAAATGCATTGCCAAAGAAAACCATCCACAGAAGAAGAGTCGATTTGATCAAATTTGGTTTTAGCAGCTTCAACAATGCACTTAGACCATCCATTTTAGATTCCATGTCGCTGTCAATGGTGTTATCTTGCTTGTGAACTGTAATTAAGTGTGTCTCTTCAGAAAATTTGGGACTATCGCCAAGCTCGATATTTTCATCCGAAATGCGCATGTCAGCTGGGAGTATCACACGGTTCACTTTAGCCATCTTTTCCAAAATTTGCAATGCATCAGATTTCAGGCCTTTCATAGATAGATACCTAGGAGACTCGGGTGTGGCTCCATAAAATAACAGTAAAAATAATGATGGTAATGAAGAGAACCCTAGCAACCACCTCCAACCCAAGCTTCGCATAACAGCCTGCAAGTTTATATTCAATAATGAATCTTCATGTAATTGTTTTCAACACTAATGAAAACAACTACAGTGTTTTATATTATTAGCTATAAATTCTTAGATCATGATCGTCCAAGCCACTTAATTAGTTATGTTGCTTGTTTATGGTCACATTTTTGTTTTATGGTTAAGCAACCGTGACCCCATTCAAACATATGATTTTCAGTCTTTGCTGACATGCTCGTCTTGAGATCTTTATTGAGGAGTTCGGATGAAGGTTTTGTTGATGTTGTTCATTAAGCCCATATATCACAATGTCATGTTGTTAAGACTTTGTAACTTTTCATCTTTTATTTATTTTTAATACTTTTGTCAAGCTATTTCCAAAATCTTATTGAGCAAAAAATGGTGAATCTCCAACCTAATCTAGTATATATGGATATGAAGTCCACTATATCAAAAGTAACTTCCTTAAATTATGAAAAAAGAAAAAGAGCACAATGTTTCGTCTTAATAGTAAAAAAGAAAATTGACAGAGAACACCACTTGCCAAACCGTCAAAGCAACAACGGATGCGTGGTAATGTTGTATGATCAGTTGAGTTTCTCGCTCAAAAATCTAGTTGCCTCGTTCTATTTCCAACATCAAGAAGTCTTAAAGATCTTCTGAGTTTAAAAGCATTTTAAGAATAACTTCATTATAGATGCTCAATCAAATTCTTTATGTTTCAGCTATGCTCGACAAATAAGGCCTTTATTTTGCTAATCATATGTGAAATAGTGGCTGGGCGCTTGCTCTGATATATCTCTTATAACTTTTCTTTAAGTTCGCTCTCATGCAAACGTTTCTTAAGATTTGTTAAAGAAGGTTCACATTGGGTAGATGATGTTGAGGCTCCCAGTGCATGTGAAATCTATGTTAAGTATTCAACTTATGGCTTGTCACAACCTTGCTTTCTCATTTCTTCACATTATTGGCTTGGTGGTTGGGTGGTCTAAATCAACAAAAGTACTGATGGTGTCACGCTTGAGAAATATTATGTTCGACACTGGGCATTCAGTTTCCTCCACGTGGTATCAAAGCCAGAAGGATATTTGTGGTGACAATGAAGAATATCCCCATAAAGTGAAAATAAGATGGTTCAAGCCAGAAGCGTATAACATCTTCAGTTCAGCATTGAGTTTATTCCAAGTTTTACTCAATTACAAAAATCTTTATAGATAACACTTTAATCAATGAACAAAGACTTGACAAAGAACTCCTTACTAAATGTATAGGTGAACCCCGCTCCCACACTTCATCCAAGCTCTAAAACATAGAGAGATGGGAAGAGTGAGCAGCCTCCACCAGAGCAGCTTTCACCATCATTACGGCAAGCACTCGGGAGAGGAGGGGGGGGGGAGAAGAAGATCACATCATGAACATGCGTAGGAGAGAGGAGGCGCCGGAGAGGATTGAGCGCAAGAGGAAAGATGATAGATCGAACTACGGGGTCTCGAATAGATCGAGAAGCCGGTCAGGTCTGAGGACTCCTCGCTCATCCTATAGAGGGATGGCGAGTGAGAAAGCTCGAGGCGAAGCTGAAAGGGTAGGGGAGAAGATGACGAGGCTCAGTTCGCCAAGATCGGACGACGATGAACAAAGCTACTCAGAAGGACAACGAAGATCTTATGTGGAGGTGGCTAGGGGTTCGGAGAGGAAGTCAGTTCCCGCCCATATCAAGTCAAGGAGAAGCTCCCTTGTTCAGCCAGAAAATATAACGAAGAACGACGAGGAAGAGTGGGTTCTTGTTCGACCCCGGAAGCTGATCAAAGCAAAGAAGCGGCAGTTCAAAGAAGACTCGGAGTCGGCGGGCTCAGGCCAACAGTGTCACAAATGCGCTCAGAGGGGGCATACGATCACGAAATGCGTCAATGACTGGTTCTGTTATGCTTGTAGACGCTCCGGTCACATTTCCAAAGATTGTCCCAAGTTTAAACGTGTAGCGGAAACTACGGCGGGAGCTCCGAGGCCTGCGTCACCGGCTAAGTCCAGCACCAGCAAAACACAAGAGAGTTTTGCGGGGGGAAGAGCGGTGATTAAAGCTGTCATCACTCAAACTCCGCTTATGGCGGAATTTGAACGTAGGTTTCATATGTGTGTCATAATCAAAGTTCAGAGTGGGAACCCAACTATCGAAGAGACCGAGAGTCTGCTACTCGCTAACACTACAGTCGTCCCAAATCTGACATGGAAAGTTCAGTGTCTCAACGTTAATGGACTCTTCGTTCACTGTCACAACGAAGATAGACTGAAGGAGGTTCTCAGTAAAAGAGGAATGGGTACGGATGATTACTACTTGACATTCTCGCAATGGTCCAGCAAACTCAGAGCACTGAAGGTTAATGAGTTGCCGACGGTTTAGATTAGGTTGTTCAATTTTCCATTTCACTGTTGGCTACGTTCAGGGTTCCAAAATCTTATAAGAGCGTTTGGTTTTGTTGTGGAGGTAGATAGAAGCACGGCAACTCAAGAACGAAGAGAGTACGCTCGTATCAGAATTGGCACTGAAAACATCTCCGACATTCCATCCATAATCCAAGCAGAGTTTGAAGGGGTGTTCTACGAGGTAGAGTGATCGTAGAGAAGAAAAAGAGTGTTTCGTTTGGGAAGATTTCGGTGCGAGAGGAGGATGAATTTTCGGACGAGAAGAAAAAACCCAAGGTAGAAGACGACGGTGGACCGTCAGATCGTAATAGAGACGATCCCGAGCGTACATCAACAAATAAAATGAAAGAGAGTTACTTACCGTTAGATGAATACGGCTCTAATCTCCAACGTACAATTCAAAATGAACTGGTAGCTAGCGAAGTATAGGAGCAATATAGGATTGAGACAGGAGTTTCATTTGAGCAGCGCGAAGGGAAAGGGCAGCTTTTCAAAAGTGACAAGACGAGGGGGCTCAGAGAAAGGCATGACAATAGCATGGGTCCAATGTTCGACAGCCGAAAAACTGGGATTCTTAAATGCTCATTTATGGCGGAAAAGGAGGGGGGCGCTCATACTTCGAGGGACTTAGGTTTCATGGGTTTATCTAAGGAGGAAGTACAGGAGTCTATTAGGAGTGCTATAGAAGCTTTGGCAAAAAATGGGCTTTTTAGGTCGGTTAAAGAGCTGGATGGGCCAGGCAGCCCTAGCGTGCAGCCCATGATCATTATGCAGAAGGAAGTTGGCCTTCCTTAACTGGGAGACATCATGGACAGTGTTGCTTCGGCACATGAAATTGTTTTTAGAGGAAATAAAGATAAAACGGACGGCTTTTTATTCAAAGTGGATTTTCAGAAAGCATACGATACTGTAGAATGTGATTGTGTGGACGAAGTTTAACTTCTAAAAGGGTTCGGGGGAAGGTGGAGGAGGTGGATACATCAGTATGTTAGAGGAGAAAAATCGTTCCTTATCATCAACGGGGTGCCGGGAAAGGAGATTAAATGCCAAAGAGGGCTAAGACAAGAAGATCCATTGTCATCGTTATTATTTGCCATCGTGACGGACGGACTAGCAGAGATAATTGTAAATGGCAGAAAGGAGAACGTCAGCCATGGCATCAAAATCGAAGGAATCCCTAAAGTAATATCCATTCTTCAGTACGCTGACGATACTTTGTTGTTCGGTACAACGTCAAAAGATAAAATCACTGCGATGGGTACAGTTCTTAGGTGCCTTAGGTGCTTCGAGGCTTGGTCCAAAATGAAGCTTAACTTCAACAAGAACTGTATTATTCCAATGAGCGACAAATGTTCTATCCCCATTTCTACTATCCAACAGATGCTAGGTTGCAATAAGGGAGACTTTCCCTTAATCTATTTGGGGATTCCTATCAGACCGGGGAAGCTAGCAAGGGATGACTGGCAACCGTTAATCGAAAAGATTGAGAAAAGATTAGCTGGTTGGAAAGGGCGCATGCTAACATTAGGTGGAAGGATTACCCTGTTGAACTCAGTTATTAACAGCATTCCTGTATATCTCATGTCTATTTATGAATTACCGGGTTGGGTAATCAACATAATCGACAAAATTGGAAGATTCCTTTGGAAAGGGGCATATGGGGGAGGAAAAGGGTTACACCTCATAAGTGAGGGGAGAGTGTGCAAAAGGAAAGAGTTCAGGGAATTGGGAATCATCAATTTTAGAGATATGAATAAAGTCTTGCTCAGTAAATGGTGGTAGAAGCTGGTGAACAGGCGCAACAATTGGTGGTGTAAGTCTTTCATTAAGTATCGGTCGAGAAAGAAATTCAGATACGGGGGAAGAAGCGCCTATAGTAGAAATTCCTTTTTTTTGGAAAGGGGTATCCAAAATGGGAGACATTTTCCACAACAACACTACCTGCAGGGTGGGGAACGGCAAGAACACAAGATTCTGGAAGGATAAATGGTGCAGAGACAATACTCTCATGGGACTCTTCCCGTCAGCAGCTAGCGCAGTTCTAAACAGTGATATCTTGGTGAGTGGCGTTTGGCACAACAACAAGCTTAGATTAGAAGTCAAGGACTCCCTAGATCAAGTTTCTATCACTCAACTCCAAACTCTAAACAACTTCATTCGCTTTGAAGGGAGGTACACCCAACAGGCTGAAGATGACAGACGATGGCTATTGGAGCCTAGCCTTAGATTCACAGTATCTTCATTATACAAAAGGCTCAATGATGGAGGAAGAAGAAGCAAAGTTGCAGACGTTATATGGCACATTAGAGCCCCAACTAAAGTTAAAGTTTTTCTCTGGCTGGTGGCTAACGATGAGATTTTATCGATGGTTAATTTGACGAAGCGAGGAATCGCGGTGAACATTGCTTGCGTTAGATGTCAAATACAGAACAAGGATACAAATCATATTCTATTTATCTGTCCACGAGCTAGAATGGTATGGGAGCTTATGGGTCCTAGATTTGGGATTTTAGACTGTCCTACTTCGAGTACGGAGGTTTAGGGTAATGGTAGAACTAACAGAATTAGGAAGGAGGATAGATTTGATTGGGATATTGTTGTTGCCTCTACGTTATGGAACCTATGGCTAGACTGCAACGACTTGTGTTTTCGCATTATTAATCATAGATTTTCAGTTCTGATTTACAAAATTTACCTTCTCATTCATGATTGGACAGGGTAACTCGGATCCAAGAAGAGACTACGATTGGAGGAGTAGCGGATATTCATTCTGGGTGACAGTCAGGTTATGTTTTCATATGGGAGACTGTGGTTTAAGTGTTATTTGTATTCGCATTAGTATCTGCTTTTGTTAGATCGCCTACTGTTGGCTATTGAGGCGTCAGCCTCTATTTTGGGCGCTTTTGATGTTTGATGTGCCTTCGGGCTTACTATGTATTATTATTTGTCTGTTTCGTTAATTATCATTAATGAAGCGATGACGGTAGTCATCTGTTTATCAAAAAAAAAGATGGTTCAAGCCTCGAGGTAGTTGCTGTTGAAGCTACAAAAACAAGATGAAGTTCACTAACAGAATGTGTAATAGTTGACATTTGTGTGGATCGCAAGTAAAACCATTTGCTAAGAGATGGATCGCAAGTAAAACGATTTGCATCCACGCAAGACCCCAAAAATAAGAGATGGAGGGACTCACCAGCATATCACAATCAATATGATGAAGATTCCATATGATACACAAGAGTAGGTGGCGGAAACAAAAAAAAAATCACATGGATGGATAGAAGTCAACAACAATGATTTGTATCAGAAAACAAGGGATTTTTTCATGTAAATGAATTTGCGCCCGAAGCATTGTATTTAGGAATAGGGGAAATGTCTTGAGCATGACAGAGAAGGGTACATAAGTTAATCATATAAAAACGCTTCACTAACAGTCGATAGGAGAATAAACTCCCTTGATTCTGTTTTAAAATGAAGTTGGGAAATTTGAGGGCAATTAAAACATTTCAAAGGAAAATTAGTAAATACAAATAATTTTTGGGGGCTGATACAAAAAAAACAAACAATTATAAAACAGGAACTTATTCAAACGACTAGAGAATTATTTCAAACTTGAGATCTTTCTGAGAAGTTGTTCCTTAGCTATTGAAAATTTTGCTTAGGTAATGCAGGATCGATCAAACAATCTATTCTAATAGGACCATTCAAAACTGTGTCCACTAAATGCTTTATAGCTCTCCGTTATAAATATAATGGCCCATAAATTACTCTAAAACATGCAAATGTTATAATGTTGAACCATCTTATGAAACGAAACAACTAAACGAAGATCATTATTCTCTCCCATTTGGTGATCAAAGATGATTGGATGAAGTTAATTAAAAGGAACACATGATGGAAACTGGTCCATGGATGGAGATTGGGAAGGAAATTAGAAAAGAAATAATCCTCATTTCTCACATTATCTGTGACTCACTTCCATGGGGAGTTCCCAAGCGAAGGGAGCATCAAGGGAAGCCTTGGCACATCTTACGCTATATAATGAGCCCCTCCTTTATGAAGGCTCTGGGAATGTGAACAATAAAAAGTAATATTTTATAGTAGAGCTAGAATTGCAAGGAATATTATTGGAGAAAGCTGGTAGGATTTGAATTTCGTACAACACTAGTAACATAGGGTAAGATAAAAAGTGCAGAAACAAAATTATACAAGAGATAGTTGGAGGGGGTGTAAATCAACTGTACCCATGCAAGTGCAGCCTCCAAAATTGTGCCGATAGTCCAAAAACCTGAAAATACTACCATCCATGTACCTCTATTTGGTGCAGGAATAAACTCTAGAAACCATGACGAAAGCACCGGCCCGCCTCCCAATCCAATACCAACCATAAAACGAAGAATAAGCAAACAAAGATAGTTTGGAGAAAAGGCACTAAGGAAACCAGCAACACTAGTAAATACTGCTGTAAATAGGAAGCCCACCCTGAAAAAAAATCCGAAGAAAGGGGTATTCCAAGTGTTAAAAGCAAGATACACAATCTGAGATATCAAAATTAAGGATTGATATTGATATATATATATATATATATATATATATATATATATGAACTAACTTTTAAGCAATTTGTGTCCAAAGCATCACTAATTGTTAAAATTATTAAAGTTAGAACTTAGAACGATGAATACTAGCATCACAGTACCTAGTGGCAAGTGGGAATATTAGATAGTAGCATCTTTGTATTTCAAATTGTTAGCACAAAATCTCTTTTTACAAGTTTTATCTCATTAAAATAAGCTGCTTTGGTTTGGTATAACCTGACAGCAAGCATCAATACTGGAACTATGTTAACAGACAAGAAATATGAAGGAAGAGGCAAGAGAATGACATGTACAATGGTTTGAGCTACTGTTAAAGGGCTTGCCTCCTCCCATAGTTGTCTGAAACTATGCCCCAAGAAGATGCTCCAATTAGCATGCCAGCAAAAACAACACTCGTAATCATGCTTTCCTGATGAGAAGAAAGATTCCACTCTATCTGAACAGAAGGACCAACAAAAGAAAGAAGCATTACTTCCATTGCTTCTGAAATCCAACCCATTCCAGCGTAGGCAAGGAGAAGAGCTTGAAATTGTCCAAATCCTATGGACAATAGTGCCTCATCTACAGTATATGAAGAGCCCCCTTCTCCCATCTATGAAAGAATACACCAAATGATTATCAAAATGGTGGAGGACTTCAATGATCATAAGATACTGTAAGATTGGACAAAGTGAATGTCTACGAGAAAAACTAAGAAGTTTCACAAGTATTAAAGAAAATTAACAAAAGCAATTGGCAGATGAGACATGCTATATGAGATGAATGTCAATTATCAGGATGTATAAATTTTATGGTAGGTAAATGAAGGTAATTATATCCTTGTTCAATTATAATCAGAAGTGAGTTAGAAGCACATGGACTGGGGTGTTATATCTTATTGCTCTGTAGACAAAATACGAGCGACAAGTAGCCAATGATCTTTTCATTTCTTACATACTTCTTTAACAAAGACAAAAAAAAAATCTACGTCAGCAATGTTTCTATCAAATTAAGTAGGTAAACAAGAATTAAATGACTACCACGAGTGTATAAGTTTAAATATGATATCAGCCTCATTCGCTCAGGAAATATGTTTACAATCCATATGGTAAAATCTGTACCATGAGGCTTTTTTTAACCTGTAGTTATCCTTCTACTTGCCAAGGCTACAAAATTTGGAACCCATTTCAATTTTACGACATGCTGTTTTCCATGTACAGTTGCAGTATCAGTAAAATTCGCAAGATTTTGTGAGTCTAACTTCAACAAGAGATTGGCGTAACTGTGAGAAAGCATAATTGCCAAACTAGCACACAATACATACAAAACAAGGTTTGATTGCCATCCTGTACTGAATACATTTGTTGTACCCTTGTATCAAACACTATAATAAAATGAATATACAAAATAGTATGAGGAAATGTATGCAAACAAACTTTTACATTCTTTCTTCTGTGTGCAGGCTACTTCAACTTGTTAACCCAGAAGTTTCTTGCTGGTGTTGTTGGCGCGCTCATCAAATTATAAATAATTTAGAAAATAAACTAGCACTATATAGTGATGCAGTGGTGATGTAAATGGACAAGTAGGTTGTAGGTGGGAGAGGAGGAGAGGTGGCAATTGTGGCAATGAGAACAGAACTGTATGAGAACAAGGTGTCACAGTGAGGATATTGTTACTTGGGTTACAAGAACTTAATCAAAAGATTTAACATAAATAGTAAACGCTCAAAGAGATGAACATGAGTCAAGGGTCACAAAATACACATGAGCCCCTCTAGTTGAAATACAAACAGCACGATTCACTACAGGTAGTTAACAATGCAAATCAAAGTAATAGTCAAAAACTAACCCAGGTAGTTTACCTATAAAGACAAGTAACAATCCAGGAGCTTTAGCAACTCACCCACTTCAAAAGTCAAAAAAAATGCCCAATTATCTTCCAACTTATGGCCATTCTCAAATTTTCACCCGACGAACATAAATTATACTCTACTTCTTTCAATCCTCACAAAACATACGTAAAATTTGTTGGCCTCCCTAACTTCCATCAATGTATTAGAGGCAAGAAGGGCTAAAGGACCAAAAAAAACGGAAACAAATAACAACAAGAGCTAAAGGGCCAAAAAAAACGAGTGAAAGTAGCCATGAGCGCTAGACATCCTGATCCTCTTGATCCTCTCCATCAGTCCGCTAGGAAATCCAGTCACTATACCAGGACCAAAAGAGAGAGGGAAGAAGAGGCTGAACGGCGCCCGTACAAGAGGTACGGAGGGAGGCAGATCACCGATGACAACTATGGAGGAAGAGAAATTTCGAAGTGGGAAGATTTTCGAGCAACCATAGAGGTCATTAAAGAGATAGGAGAGGTTTCGAAGACGTCAGAGGAAAGGAGGAAAGAGGAAGGTGGTGTTCACCGGAGTCGGAGAAAGAAGATCTCCGACCTTCGGAGAATCGTAGAAGATCGTACGCGGAGGTGACATGGACTAAAAACAGAGAGATTGATGGACAAAGAGATCATCGAAGAAGAGACTCACCGACGATTGAGGAAGCTAAGAAGAGAGAAGACGACGAAGGGGAATGGGTTCTGGTTCGCCCGAGGAAAGTGATGAAGGAAGAAAGAAAGGTGGAGAAGAGGACTGCCTGAGCTCTCCGAACTCCTCGAAAGCAGAGACTGAACTCCAATGTCACAAATGCGCTCCAAAGGGACACTCCATCCAAGGCTGCCCAAATGATTGGTTCTGCTACGTTTGTAAAGGATCAGACCATATATCAAAAGACTGCGCTAGGTACAAAGCTGCTACCAAATCGGCAATTAAATCGATCCCTAAATCATGAACAATTCCGAACACAGGAAAACTCAAGAGAGCATCGCCGGAGGAAGGAGAGTGACGAAGGCAGTGATTACACCCACTCCGATCATGGCGGAGTTTGAGAAGCGTTTCAAGAATTGCGTGTTGATTAAACCGCACACAGGAAACCCATCGACGATGGAGATTGCTACGATCTTGGCTGCTGACACTAAAGAGAGGCATAACTCGAATTGGATTGTTCAAAAGACTAGCGAGAACGGATTTTTCGTGCACTACCATAACGATGAAAAAGTGAAAGAAGTGATGTCTTTGGGAGGGTTGGAAGGAGAAGAATTTTACATCACTTTCAGAAGCTGGTCACGCAGTGTCGGGGCTCTTAAGGTGGACTCTATGCCTTCAGCTTGGATTAGATTGCATAATTTTTCTTTTCACTATTGGGTTTGATCTGGGTTTCAAAACCTAGTTAGGGAGGGTTGGAAGGAGAAGAATTTTACATCACTTTCAGACACTGGTCACGCAGTGTCGGGGCTATTAAGGTGGACTCTATGCCCTAAGCTTGGATTAGATTGTATAATTTTCCTTTTCACTATTGGCTTCGATCTGGGTTTCAAAACCTAGTTAGAGGCTTCGGTTATCTCATTGATATTGACAAAAGCACCATGCTTTAAAACCGACGTGACTTCGCTCGAATTTAGATAGGAATAGCTAACCAAGAGGCGATTCAATCGATGGTTTTGGTTGAGTTCAAACATGAGGTCTACGAAGTCAAAGTAATAATCGAGAAGAAAAAAAAGCGTCTCATTTCGAGTTGCGGCGGGGTGCGAAAAGGAAGATATTAACGAAGAGGAAGAGCAGTCCAGGTATCGGGAGGTGGACGATGACCATGCTAAGAGTGAATCACCTGTGGAGAATCGTGAATCATCTGTTGGATCCGGCTAAATGTGATCTAAGTCGTTCACTTCAGGCTTCGAAGAGTAAAAAGCCTCAACCGTATCTGCAAAAGAGTGATCATATCCGTTCAATTCAAAGTTGTGATGACGTGGCTGTTCACGATCGAAAGGGACGTGAGGATGTAGTGGATACCACCTGTCAGGATGGGAAAGGGCAGGCAAAGGGGAAAGGTCTTGATGTGACTCTTAACGTTAGGGGTACAACATTGTACACCTCAAAAAGTGTAATTCTGAAGAAAGGAGAGGGAGCGGAGCTCAAGGTTAGGGGAATAGGGGGTCATCTCGGAAACAGTGAGCTGTTGAGGCTGACGTGCGCAGAGTTCAAGGACACAGGAAAGTGGCGGTGCAGGCGTTGGTGAAGAGGAATGAGTTGGGTCGAGCCATTAACTGTGTTACGGGCCTGATGAGTATGAGAGAATTAGTATGGGCTTTGGGGTTAAATTGAGCACAGTTAATAAATAAAAAATTACTGAAGTTGGGAAAGGAAAGGAAACACAGCTAGGTATGCTATTCTATAGAGGAGCAACGATCATAGAAACATGGAGAACTTCGGGAGTGGACAGAGATGAGGAATTGGAGGGCGATGTCAGGAGTGAGGAGGAAAGGATAGAGTCAAGGAATGAGATGATAGAGTTCTTACATGGAGTGAGAGACGATGCTCTAGTATTGGATACGGATACTGAAGCATGGGAAAAGCAAATTAGGGAGTTAGCGGGGGAGGTGGCATCAAAGATAGGAGTTTCAGGAGTGTGAATAAAAAATACTGGAATACCAAAGAAAGAGCAAAAGGCAAATGGACAAATGGGGGACACAGGGACCGATCGAAGATGACTTAATCAGAACGGCGTCCAAAGCCAAAGAACCTACATCTGCTTGTGGAGGTATTCTCGATAACAATCCATCAATTTTGAATTTCATTAACGATAATACTCTTATCTATTATACAAGTCTTTACGGTTCAGCTATGGGGTCCACTAGTGTTGAGCAGCTTCAACATGTTTCGGTGTTGAGGGAGGAGGCCAATAGATTAGGTCTTTAGAATTTAGATGTAGTTAGAGGTTGCTAGATGTTAGATGAATTATTATAGTTATTAAATGTTATACATCTTTTGGAACATTAGGGGCATGAGGCAAAGAACAAAGAGAAGAGTAATCAATGAGACGTTAGGAAAGAAGAGACCTAGTATTTGTGCACTTCAAGAGACTAGGATAGGGAATCCGAAGATGGAGGATTTCCTGAGTATTAGGTCTTTAGGGGGGGTCGAGTGGTGGTTTAAATCATCCATCAAATTGTCAGGGGGTATTGTGATTGGAGTTGACCTGATCATCTTTGAGATTTTAGATGAATGGATCAGAAGTTTTCGATTACGGTTAGAATTAGACGAAGGAAGGATGATTGAGAACACATGGTCACGTCTATTTACAGTCCTTACGACTCTGGATTGCGGGGTCTTTTCTGGGATGAACTTAGAGACATTAGAGGTACCTGGTCTGGGCCTTGGGTGGTGGGGGTGACTACAATATTACTAGATTTCAGAATGAGCACAGATGGAGGGGAGCTAATAATCTAGATAGATATAATTTCAATTCCACCATCGACGAATTAGAACTCATGGAGATTAAATCGATGACAGGAGATTTACATGAACGAACATGCATGCCAATCATGTTCTAGTAAAACTTGATAGGATTTTCGTGTCCACTGACTGGGAAGACGCGTTTCCGTTAGCGGGCGTCGAGTCTGTAATGAGATTTACCTCAGATCGTACTCCGTTAGCTTTGGATTGCGGGGATGAAGAGAGAAACTTTAGATAGCCGTTCCGTTTTGAGAAAGACTGGCCTGGACCTTGTCCAATAATATTCGTAAGATTATTAATGATTCCTGGGAAGCTGAAACTGAAGCAGCATGCCCAATCTCTAATTGGATTACCAAGACTAGACGGCTTCGTAAGTGTTTGAAGCAGTCGGCGAAACAAGAATTTGGCCAAGTGAAAGGTATAATTGGGAAGTTAGGAGAAAGAATCCAGGAATTAGAGATACAAGAGGAAGAGAGGGACCTTCTCAGATCAGAGGTAAAGAAATTGGCTAACAACTTACTCGAGATCCAACGATTTGGGGAGATTGAGGAGCAATACTGGAGACAACAGCCAACGGTGCAATGACTCAGAGAAGGGGATGCAAACACTAAATTCTTTCATAAGGTTGCCAATGGAAGGAGACAAAATCACATCGTTGGATTGTTTGTGGGGGACAATTGGTGCGAGGATAAGAGACAGATCAGACATCATATAGACAAAAAGTTTAAGGATTTATTGCGAGTTAACAGATCTCATAGATGTAAGTTGGCAGCAGACATATGGAGCAACTCGAGAATTGACGGAAGTGAGGGGATCGAAGGAATGTTTACAGAGGAAGAGGTTTTTCAAGCAATCGAGGGCCTAGGGCAGGACAAGTCTCCCGGACCGGACGGTTTCCCGATATTCTTCTACAAACTTTATTGGAATATCATTAAGAACGATCTATTGAATATCTTCAAAGACTTTTATCATGGCTCAGTGGATATAGAGAGGCTCAATTACGCGTTTATCATACTCATTCCTAAAAAAAGGAGGTTCTAAGGGTAGATGATCTTAGACCAAATAGCCTTTTGAACGGATCATTCAAGATTATTACGAAGGTGTTGGCTCAAAGATTGGCTCCTCATTTGAACGATGTTGTTGCTGACTCCCAGAGTGAGTTTATCAAAGGTAGGGATATAATGGACAGTGTCGCCTCAGCACATGAGATTGTGTTTAGAGTAACAAAGGATCAAACAGATGGTTTCTTACTAAAATTGGATTTTGAAAAGGCATATGATACTGTAGATTGGGACTGCATAGATGAAGCATTGGAGCTTAAAGGTTTTGGAACAAAGTGGCAATGATGGATTACAAAATGCATCAAGGGAGGGGAATCTTCGATTCGGTTTAATGGGAGCAGGGGAAAGAAAATTCAGTGTCGCAGGGGACTGAGACATGGAGACCCATTATCTTCCCTCCTATTTACTCAGGTTGCAGACGACCTGGCGGAAATGGTCAAGAGAGACATAGACCAACAAGTTATTCGTGGCATACAGACCAATGGTTTCGCAGATACGATCTCCACTCTTCCATATGCAGATGATACTTTAATGTTCGAAGCAGCGAGAGAATACGAAGTTCTAGCGATCGGTACGCTCTTAAAATGCTTTGAAGTGTGGGCAGGTTTGAAAGTGAATCTCAACAAGAGCTCTCTTATTCCATTTGGTGTTAACCTAACTATGTCAATTATGGATATCAAGGATGATTTTAGGTGTAAGATTGGAGAATTTTCACTTGTTTACCTAGGAATGCCTATTAGGCATGGAACGATGTGAAAGGAAGATTGGTATCCTCTAATTGAGAAGATTGAGAAGAGATTGGCAGGATGGAAGTAACGCTTTCTATCGCTCGGAGAAAGAATAACGCTGCTTAATTCAGTCCTTAGTAGTCTTCCAACATATACAATGTCCATTTACGAAATGTTGAAATGGGTAATCATAAGGATTGACAAGTGCAGGAGAAGATTCTTATGGAAAGGTGCACATGAATCAAATAAAGGATTTCATCTGGTGAAGTGGGGTAGGGTGTGTAAGATAAAAGAGTTCGGGGGTCTAGGGATTCTGGACCTAGGGGATATGAATAAAGCACATATGAGTAAATGGTGGTGGAAGATAAGTAGGAGGCACAATAGTTGGTGGTGCAAATTATTCGCGGGATATCGAAATAGGAAGAAATTCAGATATGAGGGGAGAAGTAAGTACGACAAAGCTTCCTTCCTATGGAAAAGGGTGGCTAGAATGGGTGAAATGTTTCACGCCAATACTAAGTGTAAAATCGGAAACGGGAAGGATACCCGATTTTGGAAGTACAAATAGTGTGAAAATAACACCCTTATAAGTCTTCTCCGGAGGGAGCTAGAGCGACAGTTAGTTTGGAAACACTTAGGTTGGAAGTTCGTGTGCAAGGGTCTCAGGAGGGCATTAACCAATTACAGATCCTTAATAACTTCATTCGTTCTAACAAACAATGTACCCACGCTACAGGGGATGAGAGAACCTGGAATTTAGGATCGTCTGAAACATTTTCGGTGGTAGCAATGTATAGTGGCTAAACGATGGAGAAATCAGAGATAAGGAAACTAATATTGTCTGGAATACAAATGCTCCCACAAAAGTTAAAGCATTCATATGGCTGGTGAATGATGCTATCTTATCAAGGGTCAACTTACAGAAACAAAATATGCAGATTGATGTGAGATGTTCTAGATGCGCAAATGGGGACGAAGATTCTAATTATATTTTATTCAGATGTCCTAGGGCCAAGTTAACGTGGGAGGTTTTGGGAGTTTAGACGTACCGAGCTCGAGTATAGAGGTTTGGGGACAGTGGAGAGAAAATATAGTTAGTAAGAATGATAGAGTAGCCTGGGATATTTCAGTTGCTGCAACCATGTGGGGGTTATGACTATATCGTAATGAACTTTGTTTTCGCAATATTAGTAATAGATTCCCGGTTATGATGCATAAAATCTTTGCTTCTATTCACCATTGGGCAGGTCATGCAGGAGCAAAGAAGAGGTTGTGGATGGAGGAGTAGTTCAGGACTGGAGGGAGCGTACCGCAGGATGGATGTCACTGTTTTTTTGTATCTTCTTTTCATTGGTTGTTGTAGTGGGCTATGTTGTCATTTTGATTATGTAGGATTTTGATGTAATATGTATTACCTGTTTCGTTAATTTTTCATTAATGAAGCGATGACGAGGTCATCTTTTATCTCCAAAAAAAAAATGTATTTGCATTTTTTTTAATGTTGACTAATTTCAAATTTAAAAATTTTGGATGATGTGTTTTACTCATTCATACAATGAATATGATATGCTCTCTAACCAAAAAAAGGAGCTTCATTTATGAAGAAAACAAGTCCAAATTCCTATTAGATATATAGTATAAACATCTCCAAGAACATTCATTCATTCATTGCATATATAAAATTAAGCAGAATGATTTCATTCCTACATTTAATGACAATTTATAATTAAAAAAAAAGTATAATTCATGTACAAAACACCCCCAATTTCCACATTCCTACAATGAAATTAATCCCAATAATCAACCAACCATAAAATCATAATCTAATGCACAAAGTTGATAAACAAACAACAGAAATTTTTGAGTTAAACATGAAAAAGAATTGGGTTTGACACATAAAATTGGATTCTAATTGCAAACTAAACTCAATCAAATCAAATTAAATTAAATTAAAGGGGGCATAAAGATCCAACCTTTTTCGTGTGAAATTCAAAACAAAATCTGACGCTGCTGAATTCGCATCAAATTTCGAGCTCGATTTTTGGCGCGTCTTTGATCCTTTAAGGTTAGTAATTGGCGAAGAAATCGGGTTGAAAAAGGAATTTGGTACCAAAATCAAAAGAGATTTGAGAAAATGGAAGGGTGAGGCTTCGCTTTAATTCCGTTGACCACGACGGACTTGAAGAGATCGCGGCGACTTTTGTCATTTTTCCAAGTACATGAAAGAGTCCAGTCAAAGGCTACGAACGCGTCGGATCATATCCAAACCGATTAAGGAATGAAGGATCCGACCCTACTAGTTTTATTGAATTCGGGTTTGAATTTAGGTTTTGGATTATCCAGTTTCAGTGAGAAAAGTCTGCAATTTGTATGCAAACAAATAAAATTTCATGTGAACATGCACATGAATTCACTAATGTCAATAAATCCCATTAGGCATTTTATAGAACAAAGTTTAAGGATCACTGTTTCTAAAGAAATAAAATAAAAAATTATACTCCAGACCTGAAATGTGTTATATTTTCTGTTGGAATATTTGAGGGTAAATTTCATAAACCCTCATGAGTTTTTAAGCTTTCTCAAGTAATTTTTTCCGGCTTTTAAACTACTATATATCCCGGTAATTTTTTTGGCAAAAAATATGTTTTTCCATATAATGGAAACATGGCCAGTCCTGAGCTCATGGGGGTCCGAGGTGAATTGCCGAAATGGGGGCCCTATACATAATATGAGAAAAAAAATTGAAATTTTTTTTTGGTTTTGGTAAAAACAATTGGCAAAAAAAAATAGCTACTAGTGGATCGACATGGTTCTTCTCGGTGATCGGTGCCGACAACTGCAAGACGACAACAACAACAACAACAACATGCAATAACAATAGTGACAGCGGCTACGAAGCAGACGCTCAGGTTTGGAGTTTGGAGTAGGTTTTGGTTCGGATTTGTATGGAGGTTGGAGATGGGTATTAAATGGAGGTCAGGTTGGTGCTTGGGGTTGTCAATGAGGTAGATGGTAATGGGGTTGAAAATGAGTTTCAAATGGAGGTCGGGAGGGCTCAGGAGACAGGGAATGGAATTTAGTGAATTTAGGGATTTAGGGGAAATTGGATGTAGACTTCTTGGTTTGGGGATCGGATTTGATTTTAGGTGATTGGTTTGGGGGAGCGTGTTCGGGTGATCGGGTCGGATGACTTGGATCTATTAATGATTAAGTGATCTACTTCCCCTTCAATTTCGTAGTTTGTGGGCTGACCCAAATGACTGTGATTTTTTAAAAGGCCTAAACAAAAAATTTGGGGACCCCTAAAAAAATCCAAATTGTAATGAAGAGTACGCACAAAATACGTAATATATAGGTTTAAATTTTTTTTGAGAGCCCTAAAAAAATGAGCCAAAATTGGGGCCCAAAGCCTCTACTATAGGGCCGGCCCTGGATGGAAACAGAGTGGCCGTCTTTTGATATCATATGGAGTTGCGCGTTGAAAAATGCCCTAATATATATACTAGTATAATGTACTGCACGTCTACAAAAAGTAAAGTCATCAAATTAAATAAATATATATCGAATAAGACAAAAATAGTTTATATTTAAATGTTTTGATTTGGGCTACACGTGTGGTGCACATTTATATTTGTTGGATATAGTTTGGACGTGTATTATACATGTTTATATAGTTACAAAGTTAGGATTTGTTTGTTACAAACTCCAACTCTCTCATTAAAATAGTAGAGATTTATGTGAATATTAAGCATGAAACATGATTTTTGCCAATCTGATTAAAAACAATTGTAACATTATGCATTTCAAATACGTACACATTCACATTCTAAAACAAAGACACTTTTACAATATTTGTACACATGCATACTTGTATTATGCATCCAATACAGTGATACAACATGAGCGAGCCAAATAATTTATATTAACAAGTAGTAGTTATTACTAATCCAAGTATCCAACCACAATTGCTTGCTTACCAGAGACTGACATTAATTCTTTATAGTCGTCAGCCATGTAACATGTAATCAGGAGTGAGAGGCCGAAAGACATGGCCAGCCTCCTCCTCCAAAACCTCCACCAAATCCTTAGCAAGATGCATGTAAACAACCCAGTCGCCATTTCGGCTCGCACTCGGCATCGGCATCACATAACCAGCACTCCCACCCCAGGGGAAGTGGTACGACCCAAACACGGGCTTTCCCCACCCTAACTCCACCTCCCTCACCGGAAATCCCCTACCTGAGGACACAACGAACGCCACCCCATCGCCATTCTCACCGTCGCCTTTCAGGTAAATCCTTGCCGCAGCTGGTTCTGGTCGCATCGTCTCGACCCAGTCGATTAGCCCAAGAAAGTGGTCCTCTGTCACTGCTTCCTTCACAAACTCATGCACCGTCTCGGCCACCTCGCTCACTTCCCTGTTCTCTAGGTCATCAACATCCATAATCCCGTACGGGATGGATAACACATTCCCGAAATAATTGTCCATCACCTGCATGTGGAAAATTTAACTTCTGTTTCATTAATAATAAGATATATATAACGGAACAAATTAATTATAGCTGCAGGAAGATAGATTTTCTCAGTACATATATATTCACCTGGTCATTATTGTTCAGACTTTTTCGACCATCTACCACAATCCCCATCCTACACACATTTACCTGCCGCCTCTTCATTGCGGCTTTACCAATCACTCGCCATAGGTAGGCACTGAACGACTCTAACTTGGTCCTCTTACTTACTTGCATCTGCTCGATCTCTGCTGCTGAAACGCAGTAGATGCGGTTGATTACTGGTGATGATGGTGGTAGTGGTGGTGGTACTATGGACAGAGGCACGTAGAGTCGGTTGAGGGTGGAGTTGTTAGAAGAGCATGGACGTCGAGGGCTTAGAAGAGATCTCCGGAATGAAGGAAGAGCGATAGGCTTCTTGATCATGTGATCGTCTTGATCAAGTCGGGTTGCCATTTCCGACCAGGCCACTAGAAACATGTTGGCTGAGTAGGCATCGGCGATGCGGTGGTCGAAGGTACATGCCAACACCATGCCTCCGCACTTGAGCTCGGTGACCTGCATTTATATATATCATTCATTATGATGTTCATGTGTCCCTGACCCACCTTTTGAAAATATTTGTGGGTCTGACCCACTTTCGAAAACAATTAGCGATTTGATCAAGTTTTGAACACGTCAGTATAAGCCGTTATTTTCAATAACGACATCATTTTATATATTTTTTTGATGCCGTTATTTGGAGTAACGACATAAGTATATTTCTCATACGAGCGTGAATCTTCTGACTAGAAAAAAATTCTAAGTATTGAAACAACTTATAAATAATGTCGTTATTCCCAAAAACGGCATTCGAATTACTGCTGTCGTTATTGCAACAGTTCATTTTATTATAATTGATGCCGTTATCTCCAATAATGGCATCAGTAATTCGAATGCCGTTCTTGGGGATAACGGCATTATTTATAAGTTGTTTCACTACTTAGAATTTTTTTTCAAGTCAGAAGATTCATACTCGTATGAGAAATATACTGATGCCCTTACTCCAAATAGCATCATGCAAAAAAAAATGTAAAATGATGCCGTTATTAAAAATAATGGCATATAAATAACCTATGTCGCTATTTTCAATAACGGCTTATGCTGACGTGTCCAAAATTGTGTCAGATCGCTAATTGTTTTCGAAAGTGGGTTAGACCCCAAATATTTTCAAAAAGTGGGTCAGTACAGCAAATTTTTCTATATATATTGTATGCACAAGTTTAAAGCTGTATTGTTATTACAAAGAAGACCGAATGAGGCCACAATGCATTTTACACATATTTATTTGTTTGTGAAGCTAATTTGCTTGCACAATACATATAATTTATCTAATTTGAAGTACATATATAAGAAGAGAATAAGGAATCTATCTAGAATGAACATTGTACTAAAATAATCGATGGCCATTCAATTTTCAAATATTGTTTTCATTAAATCTTTACACCAACTGATAGATTTGTTCTCCTAAAATAATGTCTACTTTTCATAATATTAGGAAAAAAAATTAGTTTTAAATTTTGTTATTTATTATCTTAGTAAATTATCTCTAATATTATAATGGGAGAAGGCCTTAGTGTCATTTGTCAATCTATCAACGCGTGTGACACACGTACATAACTAATATGAAGGAGGTTTCAGGTTAGAGTCCTCACTACATCAGAGTTTTTTATTTCATATATATATATATATATACACACACACACACACATATGGGTAAAAGGGATATGAGCAACTTGCTCATTTAGTAAATGAACAATTGATTATGTGGTATGCATATGATATATTGGACAACTAACCATTTTAAGAATTTTTTCAATCACATGTATGCCACTTCATCAATTGCTTATTTACTAAATAAGCAAGTTGCTCATGCCCCTTTTCGCTATATATATATATATATATATATATATATATATAGGCATGATTTGTTCGTGCATAACTAATATAAAAGAGGTCTCAGGTTTAAGGCCAGACCACATCAAAATTTTTACTTTAAAAAATATATAATTATTAAGACGTGCATCCAATGTGTAAATTACTAGTTGTTTGTAAATTGAATAAAAATTTTGAGTACTATATATATTCTTCCAACTAATTTTTTTGTAATTGCATGTTCAAACTATTCTGTCCTAACATTAAAATGAGTGTATGAAGTTATGGATTAATGGATATCATATGCATAGAGTCTGCATATTATATATGTATACCATGTTTCCAAGAAGAGGATAATCACCTAGCGTTGGCCTAACAGTGTTGGGCCTAACGTTGACAACTTCATTAAAAAAAAAATATGTATAGCATACGTACAAACATTACTAATCATAAACAAGTATTATAACATGGAAAATGTTTCAAGTGCATTTTTTAGTACGCTATACGATAGGGAAAAAAATCTATAATCCCCTAATATTTTTCATTTAAATCAAGACACTCTTTAGCGTTATTTTTCGCTTATTTAACTCTGTTCCGTTAAAATATTATATTAAAATCCAGTTGCGAAATGTCCAATTTGCTCTTTCTTTATCTTTAAAACCTCCAATGATGAATCTTAGAGTGCGACTAGAAGAAACGTTGACCCCTCTTGACCGTTCGCGGAAGAGAGTTGTCAGAGTTGTCGGAGAACGCTGTAGTGTACCCGGGGTTTGGGGGGGTTTTGAGTTTAGAGATAATGGTGATCAAACTAATGAAGATCATGAAGTGAGAGTAAATGGGAGAAGTAAAAAATAAGGAGAGGCAAAATAGTACTTGAAAGGTGAAAAGATGCATCAAGTCCATTTTTGGAGTACCAAATTTTTCTTTGCACAATTTGATAACTTTTACTTAGGTTATCTCTGCAAAAGTGATCGTCACCTCTCTCAAGTCCTTCCTATCTATTACACACATCACAATTAGTGAAAACCAATAAATATTAAATAGTACATGTAGCATTACTCATAAATAAAATTATACCTGGACACACAATACTCCTCCCTTCTTCTCAGGCACCAACTTCTTCTCCACCGTCTCATCAGGATTATGCACTTGTAACTCCCCGAGCTCCACATCCGCGTAAGCTACAACAAAATCCACCCCACGGTTATTGCAGAGCAGCTCCGGCTCGCCAGCCGTGTTAGTCACCACCTCACCGGCAAACGGGTAGTAAATCACCAAGGCCTGAGCCAAAGATACCTTAAGATGGCTAACTTTGGCCTCAAATTGCAGTTGCTGTTTGTTCTTCACATAACAGAAAAACACTCCAAAGTCCAAGGGTGGAAGGAGTAGGTCTAAGTTGGATAATGGTAGCCAATGTTCTTGAAGTGGAAGCACTGCTGCAATTCGCTCCTTCGATTTCGGGTTTACTTTGAATGCTATTATTCCCTTTGATTCTCCATTGCTTCCAGTACCCATGAGGAAAATTTTGAAATTAATGAAATGGAGAGTGAAGTGAAAACGAGAAGAGGAGGGTGATCAATCTATGTCAATATGCATTAGGAGACAATTAAGGGTAGTATACTTATAGGTAAGAAGAAAATGAGCTAGGTTTGCACCCTCCCTTATTTTTTATCAAGGGAACATTTTATTAAGCCCCTTATTTGGCTTTGTTACTTTTTTTATACACTTCACATCTCTTTAATTTTCCGATATGCTTCATAACATCGCCTTCTGTTGTAAATTTTTAGATGACAATGATTATGTTATCCTACTGTTTCTTGTCATAATATATATGGACTAAGCATCTTGTGTGGGTTTTACCTCTTGCAAAGCTTTGATCTGTACATAACTTTTGATTATAATATATGATTTTGGTGTGGCTGGAGTCGAGAGGCTCTATCCGTTCTCATCAAAAAATATATGTATATGGATGTACGTCTTGGTTAATTTATTTTTGATTGAAGAGAATTTCGGAAGTAGTTTAGAAGTACATAAGATTTATGTTGCACAAAATTAGTCGAAAGGGCTAATGGGAAGTTGATCAGGGTCAAATGAGGGGGCAAACAGAATTTTTGTTCATGTTTATGTTGACAATAGTCAACCACTTTTCCTAAACCATTTCCAACTAACTCACTTTCTAAACGAATTCTATGAGAGAGCAACTTTTAGACACATCAACATAGGTCGAAGTTGGAAATTGTAGCATCTTCGATTTCGGGGCTGCACACAAACCTTTTTTTTTTTGGGAGACTGCTATTTCTAACTACGGCCGGTCTCAGTTCATTTGATATTTTGGTTAGAGATACTTCGACACTTAAACAAAAATTGCTAAATTAAAATGTGTTAGACTTTGACACTAAGACAATAAATTGCTAAGCATAAGAGATGGTGCAGTTGGGAATTGCATCATCTGTTATATCTAGACCGGGTTATATCTAGACCGCAAATGACTATTACGACATAAGTTTAATACATTTTAACATAGCAAATTTTGTCTAGGTGTCGAAGTCTCTTTAATCCAAATATAAAATGAATTGAGATAGCAGTTGCAAATAATGACCTCGAAAAAAAAATTTATGAAGAGGCTGCAGTAGAATACTGCGGTCTCGAAATCGAAAAGGCTACAATTGGAAAGTGCGGCCTACGTTGATGTGTCTAAAGGTGGCTCAATGAGTGGGTTAGTTGGGGGAAATAGTTTGGGTAAAGTTGGTTAGTTAGGCAAAAAAATCGAGTGTGAGTGGTTGCGGGAGACAAGGGAGATAATAGTAGAAAGAGTGTGTGAGTGGTTGTGAAAAACAACTTTGTCATTTCTTGTTTTTGTAATGTTATATTAGAATAATTTAATATCAGTCCCCAATCTCCAATTGTTGCCATTTAACCTATCAAATCCCTATTCCCTTCCAACAATTTATGCCAACAATTTATGCCTTAACCTATCAAATCCCTATTCCCTTCCAACAATTTATGCCTTCTTCGTCAATCATTTTATTGGTTGAAACTACTAACTAGAAAGGAAGTTTTCAGAGGAAAAAATATCGATACAACTTATTGGCCTTTCCTTTTGAGGGCCTACATGCTCAAATATAAATATGATTTTTCACTCTCACGTTCATATCAGTTTTTGTCTAACACCTTTTGATATTCACTTATATTAGGTTTAGGTTTGGGTTTGTGGGAAACATTCAAAATTCTCAAACCAACGATATTATATATGGAAGGCCATGTTTTAAAATTTTGAAGAAAGAGATATTATATGATTGTAGGAGCCACTTAAATAATGAAATCTTTAAAACGTAAGTTACGTGCAAGGCTTCAAGTTACATACATACAAGGCATGGCCAGCCAAGGGCAAACCTTTCCGGAGCCTTGTTTAAGCATCGCAGGGAATGCTGTTAAGATAAATCAGAGTGATGAAGACAAATACTGAATATTGAATTGAGTTTAACCAAGTACAATATATACCACATATATATAGGAGGAGAACAAATATCAAAACAACTCTACAACCAATATGAGACTATAATAATATCTAACACCCCCACTCAAACACACGATGAGTCAAACAGTATGAGTTTGCCTACTAAGAGCATCCACAATGGTATTTCTCATATTGTATAATATGGCAGCTACAGTAATAGCATATGGGGGAAGGTCGTACAGTGGTTGTTTGTTATATTTTTCTCATTTACGTAGTCGGACGGTCGATGTTTTACCGTCCGCTGACGTGGCAAAAAATAAAATAAAGAGACGGGAAAACATATCCCGTCCCTCTCTTTTTTTTATAAAAAAAATACGCGGGACGGTATAACATATACCGTCGCGTATTATTTTTATAAAAAAAATTGGAGAGACGGTATAATATATACCATCCCATGAAAAAAAAATTAAAAAAAAAAAAGGTTAAAGTATCGGACGACATATCCCGTCCTAGAAATATGGCAACTTTATTTAAAAATATTAATTACTTATTAACTATTAAATTATGTTAATTAAATAAATTAAATAATATAATAATACTAAACCTAATTAAAAACTAACTAATTCTAATTAACTACACCTAACCTACCCACTAATTGCCTAAAATCTAGGACGGTACATGTTGTACCGTCCGGGATTTCAAGGATTTTTTATTTTATTTTAATTTTTTGGGCAAAATCTGGCCGTCGGATTTTTAAAAAAAATTTAAAAATAAAATAAAATTGGGACGGTATATGTTATACCGTTCGACCCCATTTTAAAAAATAAAAAATAAATTAAAATTTTGGGACGGTATATGTTATATCGTCCGAAGCGAATAAAAAATATTAAAATAAGAGGCAGGCCCGGCCCTAGGGGGAAGCAACTAAAGCCCTTGCTTTAGGCCTCCAAATTTTTCCCATATTTTAGGCCTCCATTTTTTCTTTTTTTCTTCTACTGAGTACTCACTCCCAGTCTCCCGCTGCCTATTCACCTTCCTTACTTGCTTTTGGTTTCCAAAAATGACTCCTTGAAATAAGAGGGTAGTTATTTTTGGTTTCCACTTTCCAAAAAATGACTCCTTGAAATACGAAAGGCCTCTTACTAATCCCCTAATTATAATCAGAGAGAAATGACTCCTTAAAACTGACTACTTATTGTACATAATAGATCAAGCAATTATTTCATTCCAAAGTAGATTTGAACAATTTAAAATATATCAAGATACTTTTGGTTTTCTATTTAGTATTGAGAAATTAAGGTCATTAGAAATTGAAATTTTAAAAGAAAGTTGTGTTAACCTTGAACGATCATTAAAATATGAGGACAACTGAGATATTGTTGGGTTAGATTTATTTTTAGAACTGAAAATTTTAAGAGAAATTATACAAGTGGAAAATGATACACCAATTGATATACTTAATTATATTAAAAGACTTGATTCTTTTCCAAATGCATATATTGCTTATAGAATAATGTTAACAATTCCCGTAACTGTTGCTTCGGCGGGAAGAAGTTTTTCAAAACTAAAATTAATAAAATCTTATCTAAGATCAACAATGTCTCAACAAAGATTAAATGGATTAGTTTTATTATCAATTGAAAAAGAAATGTTAAGTGAAATTGATTACAATAATATAATAAATGATTTTGCATCTCAAAAAGCCCAAAAGATAACATTTTAATAAAATATATTAATTTTAACAAATTATTATTATAAATTTTTAAAAGGCCTCATTTTGGAGTTCGCTTTAGGCCTCAATAAGTGTTGGGTCGGCCCTGATAAGAGGGACGGTATATGTTATACCGTCCTTTATAATTTGAGAATAGCTATTTTGTTTCTCATTTATGAGAAACGAGTATAGCATGTTTGCCAAAAAAATGGCAAAATAGAAAACCACTGCAGGCATCCATTTGCTATAAAATGGCAATTTGCCAAATATAAGAAACCACTGTGGATGCTCTAAGTATCTAAATCTCTGAAAAGTATGGGATTTGATGAAGAACTCTGCAGTCTGCTGGAAAGATGTAACAGAATTGAGAGAAATGGTCCCTGCCTCAAAGCGCTCACGAACATAATGGCAATCAATCTCTATATGCTTCGTTCGCTCGTGAAAGACCGGGTTGCTTGCAATGTGCAATGCACTCCGGTTATCACAATGAAGAGGAGTAGCTCCTGTAAGAGTGACACCCATATCTGATAACAGCCAACGAACATGAACAATCTCTCTAGTAGTAGCTGTCATTGCTCTGTACTCAGCTTCAGTCGAAGAACATGCAAAAACTGCATGTTTCTTACTTCGCCATGAGATCAGCGAATCACTAAGAAATAGACAGAAACTGGTGGTAGACCGTCTGGTAGTAGGATTACCTGCCCAATCTGAATCAGAATATGCACTCAGCTCTAGTTTGGATGTAGCATTCATGAATAATGAGCGAGTAATAGTGCACCGAAGATATCTGAGAATTCGAAAAAGAGCACCTGAGTGAACTGATGTAGGAGCAGAAATAAACTGACTGACAACACTGACTGCGTAAGCAATATCGGCTTTGGTCATGCATAAGTAGACAAGTTGTCCAACAATCTGTCTGTATCTAGTGGGATCAGGAAGGAGCTCACCATCAGTAGGACGAAGCTTCACATGAAGCTCTAAGGGTGTATCGGCTGATCTACTGTCAGAAAAGCATGCAGCGGAGATAATATCTTATGTGTATTTCTGTTAAGAAATGAGTATCCCCCGAGATCCATGAGCAATCTCTAGGCCCAGAAAATAACGTAGTCTGCCAAGGTCTTTCATATGGAACTGCTGATGAAGATATTTCTGGGTGGATGTAATGCCCGTAGAGTCATCCCTAATAATGATCATATCGTCAACATAGAGTAGTAGAATTACCCTTCTCTGCGGTGATGACCGCATAAACATAGAATGGTCCTGAGAACTCTGACTAAAACCAGCCTTGGTGATGACAAGGTGAAAACACTTAAACCAGTCTCGAGGGGCCTGCTTCAAACCATATATAGCCCGACGCAACCGGCAAACATGACGAGGAGGAGTAGGGAGGCCAGGAGGAGGATCCATATAAATAACCTCAGATAAGGTACCATGAAGAAAAGCATTCTTCACGTCCATCTAGTATAACGGCCATTGGCGGATGGCTGCAACAATAAGAAGAGTGCAAACAGTAGTCATCTGTGCAACGGGAGCAAAGGTCTCATCATAATCAATGCCATGCTCCTGAGTAAATCCTCGGGCTACTAGACGAGCCTTGTACCGCTCAATAGATCCATCAGGTTGATATTTGACCTTGAAGATCCACTTGCAGCTAATAGGCTGAACGCCCTCTGGTAGAGGAACAACATCCCAAGTGCCAGTCTGATCAAATGCACTAAATTTCTCTACAATAGCTTTCCTCCATTTAGGATATTGAATTGCATCTTGATAGGTTCTGGGCTCACGTGTAGAGTGTATAGCAGTGAGATATGCATGAAATTGTGGTGAGTAGGAAGCTAAGGTGGCAAAACCAAACTGGTCAGAAGGACCAGTGGCATCAGGTGTATAACGTACCGGAGGAATACCAGAAGTGGAACGGGTAAGCTGACGAAGAGGTGGTGGACTGACAGGGTGTGAGGGTGAGGACGGTGGGGTAGGTGCATGTGTCAGTGGGGAAGTAGGTGGGATGGGTGCGGGCTGCTGTGGGGATGCAGGTGGTGTTTCGATAGGCGGAGCAACAGGTGTAAGGACTGCAGGAGATGTGAATGGAGCCAGAGGAGTGGGATCAAAAGGAATGCGGGAAGATAAAGTCAGGGGGCTAGCAACAACCGGGGAATCGAGAAATCTAGTATCCTCGGGGGAGTCAGGTAGTAAGGGGAGTCTTCCACAAAGGATACATATCGAGAAATGTGGACACGACCCACTGATGGATCAAAACAACGATAACCTTTGTGTTCAGGACTGAGACCGAGGTGAACGCACTTAGCAACACGAGCGAAGAGCTTCGTGCACTCAGTAGGAGGGAGAAGGACGTAACAGGTACACCCAAAGGTACGGAGCATACTGTAGTCGGGAGGTGATTGATAAAGAGCTTCATAAGGCATCATATCAGCTAGGGTAGATGGGGGAGTAATGTTGATGAGACTAACAGAGGTCATGATAGCTTCGGCCCAGAAAGAACGAGGAGCGGAAGAGGAGAGTAAAAGAGCACGAGCCGTCTCAACGATGTGACGATGCTTGCGTTCAGCTACACCATTCTGCTCATGTGTGTGAGGGCATAATTGATAAAAAAAAGGGTGTCGTGAGACTGAAGGATCGATCTCATAGTGGTGAAAGTGTACTCACGTGCACCATCCGATCGAAAATTCTTAATGCGCACACCGAAGTGAGTGTGATTCATAGTTGTAAAGAACCGGTAAATATCAGGTATCTCAGATCGCTGACGGATAAGAAAAACCCATGTATGTCTAGTGAAGTCATCGATGAAGGCAACATAATAGAGATAGCCTTTCTATGAAGGTACGGGAAAGGGTCCCCATATGTCAGAATGAACAAGTTAAAAAGGATGAGTGGTTTCAGAAGTTCTTTTGTGACTAATGGGTAGGGCAATGTGTTTGGCCAAATGACAACCCTGACAATCAGATAATTGTTTAAAAGTGAGAGAACCAAGGGCACCACTGCGAGTTATAGTCTGGAGGCGTGATGCGCTAATATGACCTAAACGTCTGTGCCACATATCAGCATCAGAAGAAACAATACTGGCAAAACTAGAAGGAGAGTAATGTGCACGAAGAAAATCTAGATAATATAGATGACCCTGACGACTAGCACGCCCAAACTCACCGGTGGAGGAATCAGTAATAGAACAACCTAAAGAGTCAAAAGTAACGACAAGACCACTATCGCACAACGCACTAATAGAAATAAGGTTTATTGATAAATGAGGAGCATAAAGAACATTTGGCAATGTGAGAGTGGGAGAGCTAATTGTCCCTGAGTGTGTAATAAGAAGTGGTGAGCCATCAGCTGTGTGTAGAGATGGAGAGTGTGAGGAAAGTGCTGTGCAGGTGGTGAATAGTGTCTGATTACTAGTGAGATGATGTGATGCACCAGAATCTAAAATCCAAAACGAATTCATACCGGAAGTGGCAGAAAGTGCAGGAGTAGAGGAGCCAGCATTGATAAACCGACCCATAAGCTGTAGTTCCAGCTGAGTGAGGCGTTGCTGAAGATTAGCCCAATCAGCAGGAGACGGCAAGGCTGGAGTGACGGGCATGGCCGAGGATGTGAGGGACGACGCACTGTGAGGGCTGCTGTGACTGAGAGCACAATGTGGAGGGAGATGCTGCTGGTATCTGAATCGGGGTAGGGAGCAAGACGGTGCTACCGGTATCGGAAGTAGAGGTGAGGTAGGGTGAGCAATGATGTTAGGAGAAGGTAGGAGGCCGGAGGCAGACTGAAAGTGGCGCTGCTACTGTTTGAATTTGGAGGAGGAACGGGAGGCGGTTGCATCGGGGAAATCAGTGGAGGCGGAAATATGTTGGAGAGACTGAGATTCCATCAAGTAGTACAACCTATATATATATATATAAATAATAATAATAATAATAATAATAATAATAATAATAATAATAATATATTTTTTTCAGTTTTTTTTTGATTTTTTTTTAAAAAACAAAAACAGATAAAAATCAAGAAAGAGAAACAAAAGGAAAAAATAAATATAGAGTGAACAAACGCGGGGGGGGGGGGGGGGGGGGGGGGGTCTGTGGAAGCGGCGACCGGAGGTTGGGTCGTCGGGGTGGATGGCGACGATGGTGGGGTTTTGATGATGTAGAGGGAAAGACGGCTGGTAGTGGCAGGAGTTCGGCGACTGTGGATCTTGACGACGGGAGCGGTTGCAGGAGGCGGCGACTGTGGACGCCTCGACTACTGTGGAGATGACGATGATTGTGGAGACAACGAAGACTGTGCAGATGACGACTGTGGATGCCTTCGACGACTGTGGAGCGGTTGCGGTAGCGGTTGTGGATTTGAGAATTTTTGTAGAGGGAATTTAAGAAGGTAAAATTTGGATAATTGTCTCTGATACCATGTTAAGATAAATCAGAGTGATGACGACAATACTGAATATTGAATTGAGTTCAACCAAGTACAATACCACCTATATATAGGAGGAGAACAAATATCAAAACAACTCTACAACCAATATGGGACTATAATAATATTTAACAAATGCATACATCCATCACATATAGCAGTGGAGCGTGCGTGCATTTGATTGTGCTTCAAGCACAATTAACTTCATTAAATCTCAAAACCGGAAGATCAAGCAGGGGCACAACATCAAAATACCTCATTCTTTGTCACAGATATCCTACGAATTAATCTCGCTCATTTAGGGCATGTTTGTTTGCCCGTATAACTGTTACCTGGACAAAAAATTCATGAACTTGCACTGTTCACATGTTTGTTTTGCTGGATTTTGGCTGGATTTGAATTTCTACTGTACCGTTATTGTAGCTACTGTAGCGCTACTATAGCACTAGTGTAGCACATTCTGAAATCCGGAGAAAAAAAAACCATGTTTTTAAATTTGTTTCTCTCGCCTCTCTTTTTACACTATTCAATAAAACAATTTCACCAACTTCTCTATATTAATTTTTTATTACTTTTTTAAATTTTATCTCTCCTCTCTATCCTATCTATATAATAAATCGCGTGGCAATTTGAAAAAAAAAAGCTATCAAGTGACTCTCCTTCAATTAAAACAAAATCAATGTCTCGCATTCACCCTCCCAAAAGATATTTTTTTTCCAAAATTTTTTCCCCCAAACAATTTTTTTCCCCTAAAGCAAAAAATTCTTTTCACTTTATTACCATCTCTCTATCCTTTCTTCATTTTTTTCAGATATCTCTCTCTCTCTCTCTCTCTCTCTCTCTCTCTCTCTCTCTCTCTCTCTCTCTCTCTCTCTCTCTCTATATATATATATATATATATATATATATATACTAGATTTGCCCGTGGACACGTGCCTACAGCACGTCTTCAGAACGATACAGCATATGAAAAGCCTTGTAAACAGTAAATCAACAATTATGTAGCTCAAGTTTGAATTGTATGACAATAATTAGTTGTAAATAAAAGTCCATGTTTCCATTAGTATATGTTGAAAATTAATTATAAATGAGGGGGTAAATCTAACTTTTTAGAACCTTAAGTGTGGAAAATGATGAAACTTAACTGTTGAAGAAATATTTGTTATTTTCAATATAATATGTGCAATAAAAAAAACCATAAAAATTCTGAAAATTTACAAACCTGAAATCTTAAAATCTATATTTCTAATTAAATAAAGCAATAATGGGAGAGAGAGATAGGGAGAGAGAGAAAGAGAGAAATATGAAAAAGTGAATAGAGAAGAGACAGATAGTAATAAAGTAATGAATTTTTTAGTTTTGGGGGGAAAATTTTGATTTTGGGGTTTGAAATTTTGGGAGGGAAAATGCGTTTTGTGAGGTTAGATCTGGGCCTTTGATTTTGGGGGGACTGAAGGTGAGCCACTTGATAGCTTTCTTTGTGTTATATTATATATATATATATATATATATATATATATATATATATATATATATATATATATATATATGAGAGTACAGAAGCTCAGTTGCGAATAGGTCTATTTGCACAGACCCGTTTCGATCATGATCCAATGGCCAGGATCGATCCCGCCCATCTTCCCCTCTATCTCACTTAACTTTAAATTTGATATTTAGCCCCTAAATAACTCTTCACTTAGCATTTCACTCATACTCTCTCGCACTCGCCGCTGAATAGCTTTTATTTTTTTGGGCCAAATTTTATCTTAAGCCGTTGTTGGAAACAATGACGTAGGTACTTCGAAATCCATCTTCCAACCTTGGTCGTTGCTTCACACAACGGCCTATGTATAACCTAAATAGTTGTGAGGAACAACAACTTAGGTTATACAAGTGTTATAAAACACTTGTACAAATCTTGTTCTCCTCCTACATTCTATCTCTCACTATCACACTACCCTCTCTCTCTCGTTCATTCCCAAACCCAAACTCGAAACCCTAGCTCCTCCTTCACCTAATCCACCCATCCTCTGGCACTTGACTCTCTCACTCACTCACTTCTCTTCTCGAACTCTTGCCCTCTTCCTTTGAATCTCCCGATCCCAAAAACCCCTAACCCCAACAGCTCTCCAAAACCTTAGTCCTCCTCCTCCGTCAACAGCAGCGCAACCACCTCCTCTGTCTCCTTCTCAAAGACCCATATTGTGCAAGGTATTCACTATATTCTAACTTTTAGTAGATGTAGCTATGTTGGTTGATTGAATTATTGTTAAATTTTTTAGTCTATAATTTTTGTGTGATGCGTAGTTAGTTGTTTGATGTATATTGTATATAGTTTTTTGATAATTATAGATTGAATAGTAGAAGTAGTTATTTTTCCAAATTATAGTTGTAGTTGTAGATTATATTGCTAGTTTTTTTGTAAAAGCACACAAAGATCAAAAATTTTTGAAATTTTGCGAGTAGGTCAGACTCATCACGCACAAGTCAACGCAACTTGCAGAAGTGAGTTTCGATTCAATGTTTCGTGTATCGCTTTCAACTCTTTTTCGTGAGTGAAAGTGATACATTGCCATATATTGCAAACTGTTAGTCGTAACTCACTTGTATAAGTTACGTTGGCTTGTGTGTGGTTCGTTCGACCTACTTGCAAATTTTTGGAATTTTTTGATCTCGTTTGTGCGGTTTTCTCCCATATATCAAACAACAACAATAATTATACTTTGATATTTTTTGAGTGACTTTTCACTAGAAAATCTCACAAACGACATCCAAAAATACGAAATTTTGCAAGTAGGTCGGACTTACCAAACACAATCTAACACAACTTGTAGAAGTGAGTTTCGACTCACTGTTTGCATGATACGGCCGTGTATCGCTTTGTTTGCTTTTAATTTGAAATAAAGCGATACATTGTCATATCTTGTATCAAAACTCACTTCTACAAATTGCATTAGCTTGTGTGTGGTGAGTCCAACCTACTCGCAAAGTTTCGGAATTTTTTGATGTCATTTGTGCAGTTTTCTCACGTATTTTTTCGTAACTATATATATGAATAATGTATTGACCAATTGTCATAATTTTTTTTAAAGAAATGGTTAGAATGAGGGGAACCTGAAGGCCGTCTAGTAGTTGTAGGGGCGAACCTTCCACAGAAGTAAGTGTACTATTAGTTTTTATTGTGAATTTTATATACGTAATATTGTATGTACAATAATAAAATTTTAAACGTTGGTGAAGGTTGGTGCGTCGTCTTCGGGTGAATATCGCGGTCCAGGACCTTTACATTCAGACTTACTCACTTTGCAAGACCGCCACAGATCCGAGGAAGTGTGGAGAGGTACGACATAAAATTGTAACTTCTGTACGCACGAGACATTGACGATGCACCTACGTACCCACGAGTACCTTGTTGAAGCCGGTTTTTACATAGTTGGTTTGATGGGTAAGGTGAAACTAGACCGAGCACTTCTTGCAACCCTCGTCGAGTGATGGAGGCCAGAGACACACAGTTTTCATCTACCGGTTGGGGAGATAACGGTGACATTGCAAGATATTGTCATGATTTCTGGTCTTCCAATAGATGGGATGGCCATGACAGGTAATATGAATTTCCTAAAAATAGAGTTGTGTAATGAGCTTCTCGGTACAGGGTTTGATGATAATGAAGAGGATGAGAATGATACTTTTTTTGGACAATCAGTCCGACTGTCCTGGTTGAAGCAAAACTTTGAAGGAAAATTGACTGATGCATCGAGCAACCAGGATGTGCAGTGCTACACTATGGCATATATTCTAACAGTGCTTGGAGGTGTTCTCTTTCCTAACTCCACCGAAGATACCATCCCTCTTATGTATCTACGATTGCTCGTCGACCTAAGCTTAGCCGACCGGTATAGTTGGGGAAGTTGCACATTAGCCACCCTGTACAGGACATTGTGTGCAGTTGCTCTAAATAGAGTTGAGATGACTAGGCTGTTGGTCTTGCTTCATATTTGGGCATGGGAACATATACACTTGGGTCGTCCCCGTATTACGAGACCCACGGAGGGTTGGGTGGCCGCTGCAACCATCGTTGAGATGCGACCACCTTTAGGTGTGTATTGGGCCGGTAGACGAAGCTACAAAGACAACCCTAAAGGAGTTTTAACATACTACAGAGACGAGCTTGACAACTGCGAGATGAATTGGTAATTTGGGAGCCGTATACCCCCGAGCGCGTGGAAAGACTACCACCAGCATGTATGGCTAGTTCGCAGTTGTGGTTGACGTTGGCAGCGCTCGTCAACTTTGGTACGGTGGAGCATCATTGGCCGGATAGAGTCCTTCACCAATTTGGGCTGGAGCAGGAAATTCCCATCTGTCGTTGGTACAATGCTGAGTTACACACCATTAAAGGTACAAGTTGTATGCCCAATCATGACTGGGTGGTTTTCCACCGTGGTGTTGTAGCAATTTTAAATGAGCGAATGTTTGAAATGATATTTGATGATGTCAAGCTGTACGATGACACTTCAATTATAACTACATGACTTGGTACCGGGGAATGACACATTTGTATATATTTACAAAGACCGAAGTACCAGTTGGCATCTAAGTACTATTCCTGAGAGAGAGGGATCCACCACTGGCGTATTCTACGTCACAACCCATGTACCAGACGAAGACATCATCATATCGGTTGTTGGTAAGTCAAATTTATTTGAAATATTTTTTTTTTATTCACATTAATTGTTTTTAAATTGATGATTTCATCATGGAATTGTGCTACAATATTTTCATCTTTGTTGTAGACCGATAATACATGAGATATTGCAAAGGAATGTGCACAGGTACTTAAGAGCAATGCCACCGCGAACATGAAAGCTTTCGCTCGGAAGATGCTTACTTCATGCCGAGGCTCACTAGAAGAGGTAGGAGATGGCGAACAATTGGCCCATTATTTAAATACTAACTTACATTCATAGCGCCGTAAGAGCGTGATTAATATGTCATCTCGCTCAGGGGAACAACGGTTACACCAACCTCCACCACAAGAAGAAGCGCAACAAGAAAGCATCATGAAGAGGACGGAGAAGAAGACCAAGAAGTGCAAGAAGAAGATACCAGTCCTTCACAAGTAACCCAAATTGGGCATACTCGGCGACAACCTACTCGGAAAAGGCGAGCGCCACAACACTACACACCGGGGTAGGTTAAGTGTTTTTTGATTTGTGTTGTACGTAAAACTTGGTATTAATGTTAATGTTAATGTTTTTATGTTAATTAACTTTAAAAATCCTTTATCTTATTGATGGTGATTATATTGTATTTTTTGTTAGTTTTTATGTGGATTGAAGTGATTGTGAAGCTATTGTTGTTAGTTAAAAATCCTTTGTCATTATTTTTTTTTTCATTAACTTGATGCAACAATGGCCTATGCTCAAAGTCCAAATGAAGACAAAAGAATTGCTTTATGACTTGGTATGCCTATTTTATAATAACTGAAGCCGTTGTCCAAGACAACTACATAATATAACCTTGGCCATCGTTGGAGACAACAACGGCTTCAGTTAATATATAAATTTTTGTTTCAGTTCCCTTACTCTCTGACTTGAACAATAGCCATTTGTATGTTGTTAAGGTATAACTGAAGCCGTTGTTTAAGGCAACGACTTCATTTAACCTTGGTCGTCGTTGGAGACAATGGCCTAAGTTAATTCTCATTCTTTATCTCATCTCCCTTTTTAAAACTTTCTTGTTATGTCTCTACGAATAAAGGTTCTTGAACTCTACACCAAAGACATCTATAATCTTTGTTTTTCGTCTCAATATTTTATTAATTTCATTTTTTAGCAAAAAAAAGAACAAGATAATAGTAAGGATAAATAGCTTAATTTTTTTGCTTGGAATTTTAAAATAAAAAAAAATTTGAAGTAAATTTTTTTTCCATAACTTAGGTTGTCGTTCCCAACAATGACCTAAGTTCATTGTCCCACTATTTTTAAAGACTTTTCGGGGGTGTGCAACCCTTTTTATTTTATTTATTTATTTATTTTGTTTTTTTAGGATAATTTCTTATTCTTTTATTTTATTCATAATGGTAATGTTTCCCATATTATTAATACTAATCGGAAGCCTTGCTCTCTGACTTGACCTAGGCTTACCAAGGTTATGAATTTTTTTTTCCATTAACCTAGTCCATTGTTGCACACAATGGCCTAAGCTCAATGCCAAAATGAAGACAAAAGAATTTCTCTCTAACTTGACATGCCTATTTTATAACAACTGAAGCCATTGTCCATGACAACGACTTACTATAACCTAGGCCGTCATTGGATACAACGGCTTCAGTTGATATGAAACTTTTTATTTAAGTTGCCTTGCTCGTTGACTTGAACACTAGTCATTCGTATGTTGTTGAGGTATAACTAAAGCCATTGTCGAATACAACGACCTCCTTTAACCTTGGTCGTCGTTGGAGACAACTGCTTTAGTTAATTCTCCTTCTTCATCTCTACGTTCATCTCATCTCCCTTTTTACAACTTTCTCTTCTCTACGAACAGAGGTTCTTGAACTCTACACAAAAGATATCCATAATCTTTTTTTTCATCTCTATATTTTATTAATTTCATTTTTTAGCAGCAAAAACGAACAAGATAATATTAAGGGTAAGTAGCTTAAATATTTTATAGAAAAAAACTTGAACAAGATTTTATAAAAACAAAAATATTCCCAACAACGACCTAAGCTCATTCTCCAACTTTTTTTAAGGACTTTTCGGGGGTATGTACCACCTTTACACCTTTTTTTTGTTGAGCAAATGTTTTTTTATTATTGGTTTACAATGTTAATAAGGGAAATGTCCTACTCAACGGTGAACATATATTTTACAATATTTTTTTTAATTAGTTATATGATGACATCACTATGGAATGGGATGAGCACATCTATTGTGATCATGTACATCGTAAGGGAACGCTCCCATAAATTTTAAGAGGTAATTTTTATTATTTAATACTAAACTAAAGTCATTCTTTTATTTAATGTCTAACCATACCTACTCTACCACTGACATATTTTGGAACACAACGATTTTTTTTTTTTAAAATCTTCTGGAGAATTTTATTTTATATTTTTTATAATGGTAATGTTTCCAATATTTTAAATACTAAACGGAAGTCGTTGTTCCATCCAACGACCTAGTATAACTTACCCAATAGGAATTTGTTGTTTATGTAATTTTGTTGGTATTTTTGAATATTTTATATGGAAAACTTTAATTATTTTTTTGATCTTCTAAATTATACTATATCTATATATAACATACATATTTGATATATTTTGGAACATAAAAATTTGGGGACATTCAAAATATGAGAGAGAGTACATTCCTGCTCAGCTTATCTGAACCCTCTTACACTGACCCTAAACCTAACCCCTAACCCTCCAACCATACCCTTGACCTTAACCAGTAAGATATCCCTATCTATAATCACTTAAATATCTATTATCATATGTCTAACCCTAACCCTAAAATATATTTTATTCATGCTCTTCAAATTTTGGTTATTTAAAAAAAATGGAAAAAACAAAACAAACAAACAAACAAATAGTTTTATTTTATTTTTTTTGTTTAGCTTTGGCCGTTATTTGGGACAACGGCCTAGGCAACCCTAGGTCGTTGTTTCCAATAACAGCTTTACTTTATATCCCAGTTTTGAACAAGTTGTAATGATCTCTGACTTGGAACCCATATAGTAACCCTATATTGTGAATAATTTTTGTCTAAGTCGTTGTTGCAAACAACGACCTAAGGGTTAACCATAAATGTCCAGAAACTAATTGTGCTCTCTGACTTTGAGGGGGTATGAACCTTTTTTTTCAAATGTATTTTTCTTTTCTTTTCAAAGTGTATTGGTTTTTTGGGACTAAAGTGTAGTGGTAAAGTGAACCTGGATATTGAAGAATTTTATTTATTTTGTAAATGTGATGACATCTCTAAGGAAGGGGATGAACACATCTATTGGGATCATGTAGAACGTAAGGAACAATTTTTTTTTAAAGAGTTGCATGGATTTTAAATAAATTTAAACTAAAATTAAGAAGAGCATTTCAAATATACCCTAATCTCAATTAACCAAATAAAAATGAACTTGTTGAACACTTTCAAGTAGTTGGGATTTCTATGTGCAAATGAGTAGTACTTGCCAGTTTTAAGGATAGAGAAAAAAATAGTTCATACTTATCTCTGATTGTGGGAATTGGAATTCATGTGATCCGTATTCTATTCCCAGCCTTCATCGTTCCCTAAAAAATTATGTTCAAATAAGTTCCAATGTATTATCCAATAGATAGAATCGTTTGTGTACACACTAACCCTAACCCTAATCCTCCCTAACCTTTACCTACCCTAACCCTACCCTAATGTAGGCCGTTGTTTTGAACAACGACTAAAGTTAGTATGGTATTTCAAGAATATTGGCTAGTTCAAGTCAGAGTGCATACCAAATTTTGGCCTCATTATTTTGTACCTTAGGCCATTGTATGAGACATCGACCTAAATCAATCTACATCAAGTCTTAGATAATGACTGTCGTTGGTAAAAAAAATGGTCACCACAAGTCAGAGAGCAGAGTGCTTCACTTTTTTTGTTGATCTTAGGCCGTTGTTTGGGACAACGACCTAGGTAACCCTAGGCTGTTATTTCCAACAACAACTTTAGTTTATATCCCAATTTTGAATAAATTGCATTGCTCTCTAACTTGAACCCTCCAATATTAAAAGAAATTTCTAGTTTAGCCTTAAGCCGTTGGGTCTTAAGCAAAAAACAATAATAATAATAATAATAATAAGAAAAAGAACACTGCTGCCAAAACCAGCATCAGCTGCTACAACAACATTTTTTGTTCAGCTGCTACTATCATATATTTCATACCTCATCTCATTCAACCTTCACAATACTTGTCTTCTTCCGATAAGAACAGATTACTAATCAACAATCAACACCCAAAACAAAAACATAATGAATATCAACTAAAACAACAAAAACATTATGAACAAACTCACTACATCCTCACATCCATTTACATTCGTTTGGAACATATATTATCATCAAACCAAAAAAAAACAACCTAAGACACATAACTTTAACCGATTACATATGTAACACACTAGTTTTTTAAATAATGTTTTTGAGGTTAAATGAATTAAAGTGATTTTTGGTGATTTAATAAACATTTTTCTGAAATTTATCTTTTTACACGTGCAAATATTTTTTTGGGAAGTTCAAAGTCAGAAACCATTTTGGGAAAACCTAATATTTATTAGTATGTATTAATTATGAATTTTCTGGATTTTTCTGATATTTATTTGGCATATTTGAAAATATTACAAAAAGATAGGCTTTTGTGCAAAATTACCACTTGGAGTAAAAACTCCAGAATTTTATTTTTCTGGACTGAGCATGATGGCTAGCCAACTCAGAGGTAAAGAGTTTACTTTTTGTTGCAATAGATTTGGTTTATTTCGCAAATTTGTTAAAGAAGGGTATTTTTACAAAATTGCCACTAAGAGGCAAAAATTACAAAATTTATTTTCTGGATTTGAAACTAGTGCCGGCCAGATCAGGGTAGTTATTTTTTATTTTTTAAATCTCAATTGAATTGGTTAATCTAATTTCCTAGTACAAGGATTTATATATGTAAATATATATTCTAAAGGGATATTTTGCAAAATCTTCTCAAAACCCTAATACCCTGAATTCCGGCCTATTAAAAGAGAAGTTATAGCCGGCGCTTTGCTGCACAAACAAAGGGTTTTCTTTATTATTGATTTATTGGAGTTTCGAAACGAGGATCTTGGATTTCTTACGAAATGAAGGAATTTTCTTATTCTCTTTATTATTTCGGTTGATTCTTCAATAAGGTGAGTGACATATGTTTGTTTTCTTATTATTCTATGCATGTTGTATGTGGTGATTTTCCTATTAGAAAGCATGTCAGAGGGTTGTATGATGATATAATGAGTTATTGGTGGATGGATGAATAAAGATTGAATCTTTTCATGAAAACTATGTTATTGATGATTAAAACCCTACATAGATGACTTGAGATTGTCGAACCTAATAGAAACCATGGGTATGTTGCTTTATTTCATATTATTGCTGATTTGATTATATATAATGAGATTGTATGATGTATATTGCATAAAAGTAAATGAAGAAGGGTTCTTTACTGCGTATGTATATATATATATATGATCTGTTTTAGGTATTTTGATGAAAAGAACTAGACTAATACATGTTGCGATTGCATATATTCAAGGGTAAACTGATGTAAGAAGTTGTATGTGTGTTTAATGAATTGCAAAAGGAGTTTTATGGATCAAAAGATCAGGGTTTTTGAAGATTATATGGGGTTTGATTTTTGGGTCTGATGCATTATAGGCCGAAGTTGTTTTTTTTGATTTTGTGATATTTTCAAGAGGATTTCGATGTATGTTGATACTGAGTTTGAATTGAGACATATGCTACTTATACACAATGAATTTTGATGCTTTAACTGATGCAAACATAAACATATATTCACTTATATATTCATGTTTACTGTTTTGAAGAGTTTTGTCGAAAAATTGCTCTTTTATGAAATTGATGAGATTTTGATATGTTTTATAAACTCCAGTATGTTAGACAAGTTATATTTGACCATCTCAAGGGTTTTAAATTTACAATTCATGTTTTAAAAGAGTATAATCATGTATCATTCGAAAAAGTGCACAATTTTGAAACTAGTCGAGTAGCAGCTAACGGTCGACCGGCCCCATTTTGAACTAAGATGTGCGGTCGACCGTCATTTGAAAAATTGAATTTTCTGGGCTTGTGCAGTCGACCGTCGTTCTTTTGAACTGTTTTCGACAGTCGACCGTGACCTGCTATTTTTGATGGTTTGTTGAGTTTTCTTACTGATTTCTTGAATGATTATTTCTTCAAACTTATGGATTATTGATCTACTGTTTTAGATGATATTTTCACTACAGATTACTGTATTTACAGATAGTTATATTTTGATTTTTATAGAATTTAATTTGTATTTTAAAAAGCAAATTATATATGGATTTCAAGATATGGATATTTTGTGATATTCTATGACTTCAAAATATGATTCTCAGTTATTTAATGAATTTAATATCTTATTTCAGTTTTGAAAATTTGTGAGTATATTGAATGATTTGGATTTTTGAAGTTTTCTTCATATAAACGTTTTGTTGATGGAATTAAGAGTTTTAAATGAAAGATTTTGTATTGATATTCGATTTGTGAATCTCTAGGAGTTGGGTGGGATTCCTGTGAATCGGTAAATGAGATTTTGTGGATTTTGACCAGTTGGGGTCTTGCGGTTGTTTTGTGGAATTAAGTCCGACAGGATACACTAACTTTAGAGAAGGGAAAATTGTATTTTAATTAATAATAATCTACCTAAGGACAGGCACTAGTGGAGATGTGATGGAACTTGGGAAACGTAAGTATATGCTTTAGAGGTCTAGTCCAACGGATGCGTTCCAGGACTGTGTGTTGTTCTGTCTCGAGAGTACAGTTGGTATGTTCGCGTGTCAAGGGTCTGCAGGCCTATTCATGGAACATACAGGTGCATTCGCGTGTCGAGGGTTGGCAGGCCTATTCATGGGATGTAATTGTGTATCTGCACGTCGTGGGTCGGCAAGCCTATTCGTGGGGTACACGGCAGGGAGGTGATTCTCCAGGGAGTCAGAGCTATTCTTACATGATGCTTGTGCATCGAGGGTTGTCAGGCCTATTCGCGGAGTAATCTGGATCTTGTTTCTATCACCGTAGTAGGATTAGTTGCATAACGAGAGATCTAACCCTATAAAGTGGAGAACGATAAGGGCTTGCACCGGACCTATGTAGTATGGAATGCATAGAATCCGACAAGTATGCATTAGAGAGTCATCCATACTGCATTTGTGTTTTCTTGACTTGATTTTATGCAAGTTCGTTTTCTGTTTTCTTACACTTGACACTTAGCTTAGTTTCACTTAATGTTTTCATGCTTTATTTATTATTATCTCATTTCCATTCGTTACTACTATTGGTATGTGTAGATTATGACTTTATTCTTTACGTTTTATTTATGTTGTATTTTTTTTTATGTCACTCACACCGTTATGGCTGATCCCTGTAGTTTTGGGGGTTAGGATTATCTCTAGTCTCATGTTTTACAGGTAGGTACCTATAGCTTAGGATGTGGATGCATGTGGTAGAATGATAATGTGGCTTATGCAATTTGTAAAAGAGTGTGATGTAAAAGAAAGAAATTGTAATTCAAGGTGTTTAATTTTCTGCTGTGCTTTGTAAAGAAATAATATAATAAAAGTTGAAAAAATTTCTGTGTTTGGCTATGTTTACTATTACATTGAGGTAAATGTTGGGAATTGTGCCATATATTTCTGAGATATTATATTGAAAATTCAGGGCGCTACAACATATAAATATATACATAGATTTAATTAAGAATATGATGCCAGAAGAGACAAGGGAGCTTCCTCCAATATACCCCAGCAAGATTTTAAAAAACTAACAAAGGAGATTAGTATTGTAAGTCTACAAACTTCAAATACTTCACCCCGTTAAAATTTTACCTCACAATAGTTCATCAAAATTATCGTCGGAACTCTCTTCATCGGTTGGAACAACTTTGTCAGGAATGGTTTCTCAAAAATAAATGCATAGATTTGAGTTAGTCAACATTTTATATATCAACTTCAAAATATAAAACAAGACTGAATATTTTCAATATATGTTAACAAAAGGAAGAAATATATTACCCCTTAGCTAGGGTTGGACGTATTTATAAATATATGTATGTATATATATATAGGGAAAGGATCCGTTGCACACTACTTTGGTGCTCACCGCGTGAACACTACGCCTTCGAGCGTTCATATCGAAAATCCGAACCGTTCACATTGATCTACACATCTAAATTAGTCTAAATATGTAAAATCAAATCATTTGAAATTTATTTGCCCATTCATTGAAGTGTTACAAAATTGTATGGCTGAAATTATGCATATATAAATCGACATTGTCTAGCATCGAACCTAAGACCTCCTTTATATTAGTTATGCATGTGCATTGCAAGTGTTAGTTTGGTTACAATGCACGTGTTTGTTTAGTTACAAATAAAGTTTGTTTGGTGACAAACTCTTCCACTAAAATAGCAGATATATATATATATATACCCCGAAATTTAGATTTTCATATTTCAGGTTTGTAAATTTTTAGATTTTTTAAATTTTTTATACTTTTTTTGATTGTTCATGTAGAAAATTTCACTGAGTTCCCTGATTGATTTCAAATGCAAGAGAAGATTTAAATGTATTTTCACTTGGGTAAATCTCAACCTCTAAAGTTACACTGAAAGTAGCAAATATCTACTCAAAAGTTAAATTTCATCATTTTGCACCCTCAAAGTTCTAAGAAGTTGGATTTTACACTCCATTTATAATTATTTTTTAACATAGGTTGATGGAAACATGAATTTTTATTTACAACTAATTGTTGTCTTACTATTCTAACCGGAGCCACATAAACTCCATGATGGAAGTTTCAGATGCATCAGAAAATGCTGGAAAGTAAATGCATCCCCTACTCTTTGAAACTGTCAAGAATTTTATGGTATATTTTACTATTTATAGGCCTTTTCATATGATGCATCGTTCCGAAGACGTGCCATAGGCACGTGTCCACAGACAAACCTAGTACTACAATAAAATTACATTTAAAAGAACCACTTTTCAGAACTCATTTTTAAAAAAAAATCCCTACAATAATATTTATGGATTGGAAACATTTTATAAACAACCAAACACCCCCTTACCCCTAGTTGCTGATAAGCCCTCCTTACCAACCTCTGTATTTTATCTTGTTTCCATAGAAAGCCGTACAAGTCCATGAAAGTCGTGATATTTGGTCCATGGTGTGACTGATGGATTAATATTCAAGCCAACAGCCAGTTGAATAGTACCAAGTAATCAGCAACAGAAGAGACTATGGTGAGACATTATAATCAAACTAACACATATTGATTAATCTATATGGATTACTAAACGATTATTTCCACCTAACCTCACCCACAACACTGCGTACTGCATACACTAACTCCCTGTAGGAAAAATAAGTACGTAGATACTAGTAGGTTGGTGTGGTTTAGTTTGGTTTGGTTTGATCTGATGCAGATGACATGGAAAAATGACTTCGACAACCCCACCTCGTCTCAAAAATTTTACTCGGCCCAAACCCTCAACGTTGGGAAGTAGAAGATATTGAAACTTGATTCCTCCTGAAACTCAAATTAGTTGGCATCAAAAGGCAATAACAAAGGTCACATAAAGGTTGAGGCAATTGAAAAGTTCGATGATAATTTACGTGAAAGCTCTGTGGTTGGTCCGAATTGTTAGGTACAACGAAGGAATCATAACCTTTTTTTCACAATAATACCACCTAATAAAGTTTTCTCTTTTCCTAAAAAAAAGTGAAATCTATATATATACAAGTGGCAATAAATATGTATGTAACTCTGTAAACTTCAAATAAAGGTAAGAATACGGTTATCTACAGTACAGGTTGGAGGGGAAAAATCAGTTGAAAATCAGCAGTACTCTTCTATCAGACCTATTGTACACTGGCATTCATTGTAAACACAATCCTGAAGACCAAGACATAAATTTTATGTCATACCATTTTTCTAAAAAAAAGTTAATGACAACAATTATACGCATGAACATATAGAATCTAGGTGATACCAACATACAGACAGATATACATCAGAAACCCAAGTATTACAACCTTTCTCAGTTCAAGAAACTCCGCACAAGTAGGAGCCAGCAGTAAGGATGACTGGTGAGGATAAACAGTATTTCTAGGACATGAATGCAAAAGATAAACTGAAGCACTTGTGAAAAGATTGATTAACCATTTACATACATGTAATTACAATATAATCTCCACTACTGATGTATCTCAAAACATAGGCTGTTCCCTCGTGTCAATGCAGAACCCCAAAAAAACATTTGACAGTGAGCAATAATTGATATGATATGTACATGCTGTGAAAGGAAACTGGTCACAACCTAAGGCTTGCCACAATGCTATATAAATCAGATAGGAATCTGATCTAAAGGTGAGGCTGCTGAAACTGCACATTGTCAATTTTCAACCAGGATAAGCTTCATATGATTTGTGCTCACATGCCCACACAGTTGAAAGAAACGGCTCTGCAGCAGTAGAAAATCCAAGTTAACATATGATCAACCATGCGACATTAAGTTTCCATTCTCCACAGAGCCGAACAATTAAAATCATGATGATCTCAGATAAGATACTCCAACAATTAAAATCATGATGATCTCAGATAAGGATACTAGGTTTCTCGTTGGTAACTGAAAATCACCATGAAGTTGACATAAGGAATTAAGGATAATAATGTCACAAATAAAATAAATCATAAAACAACAGTTCAACAGTTCTCAATAAATCATGTCAATGCCAATGCATTTGAAATTTCCATTGAAGTAACCACCAGCAATAAATCATGTCAATGCCAATGCAGTTGAAATTTCCATTGAAGTAACCATCAGCAATAAATCATGTCAATGCCAATGCAGTTGAAATTTCCATTGAAGTAACCACCATCCACCAGCAATAAATCATGTCAATGCCAATGCAGTTGAAATTTCCATTGAAGTAACCATCAGCAATAAATCATGTCAATGCCAATGCAGTTGAAATTGAAAATTTTGCTGCACTGCCCCATTTTTTGAAAATATTTAGCGATATGCCCTACTTCCCAAAACAATTAGCGATATGCCCTTGTTGAGGACACGTCAGCAAGAAACGTTATTGGGAAAAACGGCATAGGTTATTTCCATGCCGTTCTTCCCAATAACGGCATCTGTTTGAAAAAAAAATTGCATGTCGTTATTTGGAATAACGGCATCAGTATATTTGTCTTACAAGTGTGAATCTTCTAAGTTTAAAAAGTTCTAAGTGTGAAAAAAACTTATAAATAATGTCGTTATCCTGAATAACGGCATTCGAATGCCTGATGCCGTTATTGGAGATAACGGCATCAGTTATATATCTATATGCACTCTTGCCGTTGTTTGGAAACAGAAAGAATTGATAAAAAGTAAAAAAAAAAAAAAAAAAAAAATAATTATAACTGATGCCGTTATTCGGAATAACGGCATCAGTTATATATATATATATATATTTTTTTTTTTTTACTTATTCATCAGAGAGGATGAATAATAAGTTACTTTTTCATTAAAAAAATTTATAACTGATGCCGTTATTCCAATATTCCAAATAACGGCATCAGTATTGAGAATGCCGTTATTTGAAATAACGGCATCTGTTATAAGGTTTTTCATACTTGCAATTTTTCTCTAAGTGAAGACTACAAGCTCTCGAAAAACAAAACAACCTATGCCGTTATTCCAAATAACGGCATGCAATTTTTTTTCCAAACAGATGCCGTTATTGGGAAGAACGGCATGGAAATAACCTATGCCGTTTTTCCCAATAACGTTTCTTGCTGACGTGTCATAAACAAGGGCACATCGCTAATTGTTTTGGGAAGTGGGGCAGAGCGCTAAATATTTTCAAAAAGTGGGGTAGTACGGCAAAATCTTCGTTGAAATTTCCATTGAAGTAACCACCAGCAATAAATCATGTCAATGCCAATGCAGTTGAAATTTCCATTGAAGTAACCATCAGCAATAAATCATGTCAATGCCAATGCAGTTGAAATTTCCATTGAAGTAACCACCAGCAATAAATCATGTCAATGCCAATGCAGTTGAAATTGAAAATTTTGCTGCACTGCCCCACTTTTTGAAAATATTTAGCGATATGCCCTACTTCCCAAAACAATTAGCGATATGCCCTTGTTGAGGACACGTCAGCAAGAAACGTTATTGGGAAAAACGGCATAGGTTATTTCCATGCCGTTCTTCCCAATAACGGCATCTGTTTGAAAAAAAATTGCATGCCGTTATTTGGAATAACGGTATCAGTATATTTGTCTTACAAGTGTGAATCTTCTAAGTTTAAAAAGTTCTAAGTGTGAAAAAAACTTATAAACAATGCCGTTATCCTGAATAACGGCATTCGAATGCCTGATGCCGTTATTGGAGATAACGGCATCAGTTATATATCAATATGCACTCTTGCCGTTGTTTGGAAACAGAAAGAATTGATAAAAAGTAAAAAAAAAAAAAAAAAAAAAATTTATAACTGATGCCGTTATTCGGAATAACGGCATCAGTTATAATTTTTTTTTTTTTACTTATTCATCAGAGAGGATGAATAATAAGTTACTTTTTCATTAAAAAAATTTATAACTGATGCCGTTATTCCAAATAACGGCATCAGTATTGAGAATGCCGTTATTTGAAATAACGGCATCTGTTATAAGGTTTTTCATACTTGCAATTTTTTCTCTAAGTGGAGACTACAAGCTCTCGAAAAACAAAACAACCTATGCTGTTATTCCAAATAACGGCATGCAATTTTTTTTCCAAACAGATGCCGTTATTGGGAAGAACGGCATGGAAATAACCTATGCCGTTTTTCCCAATAACGTTTCTTGCTGACGTGTCCTAAACAAGGGCACATCGCTAATTGTTTTGGGAAGTGGGGCAGAGCGCTAAATATTTTCAAAAAGTTGGGTAGTACGGCAAAATCTTCGTTGAAATTTCCATTGAAGTAACCACTAGCAATAAATCATGTCAATGCCAATGCAGTTGAAATTTCCATTGAAGTAACCACCAGAAAGCAACAGAGGAATCAATTCCATACAACTTAAAACAGTTCTTGTGGGTGATGGTCAACCCTTTTTTTAACGGATTTTGAACTATACTATCTTTGCAAATTATGGTCCCCACCGTGGGACACATTCCGAGAGATTCTGAATTTCACAATTTTAGCCAACTTTTTTGTGCAGTTCACCGGTTTTAGCCGACTTTAAGAAATTCTAAATTTCACTATTTTAGGTATCTTTCACACATATATTTGTTTATTTTGGAAGATCTCGAGCAATCCTAAATTTAACCTTTTAAGCCAAAATTTATGGGGTTATAGTCCATCGTCTTTAGCTGAATTCAAATATAGTCCCAGTGTTATGCCAATTTTGAAAACATCTCAATTCAATAGATTTAGTGAAATTCTAAATTTCACTATTTTAGCTATATTTTGTGGGTGAATATCAACTATATTTTGTGTTTATAACAAATTTTAGCTAATTTCGAGAAACAATCTAGGCAGTTAAAATCAGTTTTTTGAACTAATCGGTGTAGGAGCGATTAGCGATTAATCGATTAATAGGAAAATAACAATGATTAAATCGAAAAAATCATGTCCCCCCCTTCCGCTGTGCACTCGTCACCGTGTGCATTCGGCCTTTGGCTTCGTATCGACGATCCGAACCGTTCACATTGATCTACACGTCAAAATTAGTCTAAATATGTCAAATCAAGTCATCTGAAATTTATTTCTCCATGCATTGAAATGTTACAAAATTGTATGGTTGGATATCGTTTTTTTTATAATGTCACGATGGATAAACAAATGAATTTCAAATGACTTGATTTTACATATTAGACTAATTTAGACGTGTAGATCAGTGTGAACAGTTTGGATCGTCGATACGAAAACCAAAAGGCCAAGTGCACACGGAGGCGAGTGCACGACGAAAAATTCATATATATATATATATATATATATATATGCCATATAGTCAAATGCTCCATTGAAAACGAGTTTGTTTTCACGGGTTGGAAAACACGAATCTGAGCCATTGGATCGCTAATGATCTCGATCAGCGGCTCAGATCGCCTCCGCCCATCACCCAATATGACTTAAGTGGCGGAGGGTTATTTTGAAAATTTCGTCCCAAATAACTCTTCGCCTGATTCGTTCCGAAAAAAATGATATAATCTAGGTCGTCGTTGGGAACAACGGCCTAGGTTATAAAAAATTGAATCATAGGCCGTTGTTTGGAACAACGACCTTGTTCTCAATTTTTATAACTTAGGCCGTTGTTCCCAACAACGGCCTAGGATATAAAATTTCTATAAATTTCTATAAATTTTTATAGCCTAAGCCGTTGTTCCCAACAACGGCCTAGATTATAAAAATTAAGAACAAGGCCGTTGTTCCAAACAACGACCTATGATTCAATTTTTTATAACCTAGGCCGTTGTTCCCAACAACGGCCTAGGTTATATCATTTTTTTTAAAATCAGTGAGGCGAAGAGTTATTTGGGACGAAATTCCCAAAATAACCCTCCGCTCATCAATCGAAACGGGTGATGGGGGGCTCGATCTGAGCCGCTGATCGCGATCATGAGCGATCCAATGGCTCAGATTCGTGTTTTCCAACCCATGAAAACTAGACCCATTTTCAATGGAGCATTTGCCATATATATATAGTCTCCCGTTGTGCACCACCTATGGTGCACACGGCATGTGCACTCGGCCTTCCCGCCTTCGTATCGACGATCCAAACCGTTCAAATTGATCTATACGTCTAAATTAGTCTAAATATGTAAAATCAAATCATTTGAAATTCATTTGCCCATCCATTGAAGTGTTACAAAATGGTATGGCTGGAAATCATTGTTTTTTATAGTCACACGATGGATGGGCAAATGAATTTCAAATGATTTAGTTTTACATATTTAGACTAATTTAAATGTGTAGATCAATGTGAACGGTTCGGATCGTGGATACGAAGACGGGAAGGTCGAGTGCATATGGAGGGATGATGCACAATGGAAGATTTTCCTATATATATATATATATATATATATATATATATATATATATATAATTAAAAAAATGATCTATCCTCATTATGTAGCAACCCTAAACCCTAATATAAAACTATAATGAGATTATCAAATTGGAACATATAGTTATAGAGAAGAAAAAAAGTACTTGGTTTATGCTGAGTTTGAATCTTGGATGTGGGTCGGGTCGGGTTTGCTGGTTGGTTCCAACAAACAAAAATAATTAAGGAGGATAAGCAGCACAAGCATCAAGAAGGGGAGGTGCAGCAGATGCGGGTCGGGTCAAGTTTGCGACAGCACAAGGAGAGCGACGACGGGTCAGGACTCGAGTTTGGGTTTGCTTGAGAAAGAAGAAGAGAATCGGTTTAGGTTTCGGTTTGCGAAAGGAAAAAGAGAGTGGTGGCGGGTCGGGTTTGGGTTTGCGCGAGGAAGAAGAGAGCGGCGACAGGTTGGGTTTGGGTTAGCGCAAAACTAGAAGGGGTTTGGATTTGAGTTCGGGCTAGATTGAGTCCAAATAATGCAAACGAGCATGAAAATTGGAGGGGATTTAATCAGTTAATCGGCTACTTAAAATCGGCCATTTACCACTAATCGGCCGATCATACCCGATTAAATTGCTAACTATTAATATATAGAAAATTGCTAAAAAAAAAATAATAGCTTAGCCTCTGATTTGCTATTAATCGGACGATTAATCGGATTTTAACTACTTAAGAAATAATCCATTATTTTAAGCCAATATCTGTCAGTTTTTGTGGGCTATGGTATGTTGTTTTTTTTACCAATTCTTAACACCTCTAAATTTCAGTGCTGTCACCATAATGGGCCAAAGGCAGTGGACAATAGTTCACAAATGTTGGCAAAAATAGTGAAATGAAGACTTTAAAAAAAGGTCAACGATAATGGACTATTAAGTCACAAAAATTCACAAAATATTACCGTTCAGAATTTCTTGACACCGACAAAAAAAGTGGACTACACCTAAAAAGAATATGACTAAAACAGTGAAATTTCAAAGGTTCTCAAACTGGGCAAAAAAAAGTGGACTATATATCATTCACAAAAATTGGACAAAACACTGCACCAGACAAAAAACTGCTGACACCCGTGAAAGTTGGTTAAAAGGTGAAATTTAAAAAATTTCAAAATCACTAAAAAAAATTAGATTATAACCCCTTTATTTATTTATTTTTTGCTGAAAAAATGAAATTCAGAATTTGTCAAAATCGGCCAAAATCGTTGGGCTATTGCGACGAGAGTTAGCTGAAATAATGAAATTCAATTCTTTCTTAAATTGTAAAAAATATTTAACAATAGCTTGCTAAAGCTGGCTTTTACTCCACTCTCTTACAATTAGTTAAAGAAGGTGGACAATAACATTAAAAAAATTGCAAATTAGTACAATATATAATTTATCACAGTCGGCAAAAAAGGTGGATTATCACCCATAAAACTTGGCCACAACATCGACATTCATAAATTCTTGAAATTGGCAACTTGCATTACAAGAGATAGTTTGCTCAAATGAAAATTTTGTGGAAATCCTAAAGCAAAACCTTGTTCATGTCCCGGTGTAATGACCCAATTTGGCAGTGGATAAGTGAAAAGGTTTGTGAGTATCTTAAAGCAAGCCTTGTCAATGCATCTTTGTACTGAGGAGTGGAAACTTGGATGGTTTCTGAAAAAAGGAGAAATCCTGTAGTACACAACTAAATATGCACTGTTGGCGAACTCGAGGCATTCAACCCCTCCCTAAAGTTAAAAAAGACATATTTCAAAATGTGCCTCTACATTAATGCATGCATCTTAAAACCAATCACCGACAGAAGACGGTCCTTATAATAATTCTCTAAAGCATATGTACTATTGATTTTTCTTTCTAGTAACTAGATTATTAGCACGTTCAACACACTGGTCTATATCTTAATGATGTTAATAGAAACCTCATTTTTGTCATGTGCACTCTGATATGTACGAGTAAACGCCCTTCTCACATTATAACATTATACAGTAGCATAGATGTTTAAAACTTGATATATACTAAGTAGAAAAATCTTAAATGTTAGGTTCACATTCAGTGATCCTGCATATGTATGAATAGGATGAGCCCAGAGATAACGCTGAGCAAAAAATAGCACGGTATATGCATGTGTGGCAACAATGCGCTCGAAGTAAGTCCTAAGGAAGAAATATGGAAGACACTGAGTCCAATTACCTATCATACCTTATCCAATGGCAGTGTCAGGGTGTTAGCATGAAATAACATGTGAGTATTTAAACGATTATACTATTGCTGTATAGTTTTCTTGATAGTTTAATTTACCAAGATTGGAAAACTATGACATAAAGAAGACGATCACCATCGAATCTGAATGAAGGTCTTGCTTTCAACTTTACATCGAGAGGCTTTACTCCGGAAGATTTAATCGATTAAAAAATACCAAGAAATGGTATTCAGGCGCCCAATAAACAAATCCAATAACAGGCCCCCCTCTGATGTACTGCAAACCGCCAATCAATATTTAGTAAACATGATGCTGAATAGAGAGCATAAAAGGACAGACTTGCATCTCGTATGCACGAAATCATGTCTACCTACCTTTCCATCAAGTATCACAAGCTCCCCATCAACCCATTGAGGGTTCTGGAACCCAGGATCAGCAATCCTTCCTTGTCCCTTGAATCTAGCAATCTTTTTAAAGGTATAAATTAGCATATATAAAATAAATCATTGCAGATTCAACTAACCATCTACAAGTATATTACCACGCCCAATTCTTCAGGTATAATTCCCTTATGGGGAAGCTCATATTGCGTACCAACCTTCGCACGGAAAGCAACCTGCATAAACCAGATAATATCACAAGCGCTAAAATCTTAGGCATAATTATAGAGTAATATTATAGTCATTTCTCTTGTCTACTTCCTTAAAATTGTCATGTTGTGTACCATGTCATGTCCCATTTCTCTTCCAAGTCGTAGGAAGATAAGGAATAATCATTTTTTGAAGGAATTGAACAGTTATTACATGCATGTATATATATTATATCCCAATTTCCAAAAGTAGTTTGTATTTCTATTAAAAAAGAATTTTTTCGTAAGTATTGCAGATTAAAAAACCACAAATTTCAATAATTGCCTACTACTCCTTAAAAATTTGTCAAATAAGCAGAAATATGATCTAGTGTGCTCATCTTCAGCTTGACACATTCAAGCTTGTACCTAAGCTTGGTTTGAGATTGTTTGGCTAAAACTCATACTTAGTATACTAGACGTCCATTTAGAGCAATGTTTAATGAGCTGAGGTAATAACTGAGACAAGTCAAGCTCATATAATATGACACCTAAAGAGCCGAGCTGATATCAGTCTTAACTGTTGATGTGGAACATTATGCTCATGTTCCTTCATTTATTTCATTTAATTCGAATTTTAGGTTGAGCACAAATGAAAGTTGACTAGTTAAGGCTAACCAAATCATATCTACAACTTAAAATCTGCTAGGAAACAAATATGTCCAGATCACACCAACAATCACTGGTCAAAGCGCACACCACTTCTTAAGGCAAACATACACAAAGGAAATAAGAAAGAAAGTACTACATTATTATTACACCAAACCATCATCAAGTTTCACAAGAACAAACATGAATAATTACCTGACCAGCTGGAACAGAAATGCCCCCAGTTAGTTTGTGAGCTTCAACATATTCATAAAACTCCAAATCTGCATGCTTCGCATTTGCATCATCCTCTTGCCACTGACCAAATTTGCGTTTCAGATGAAGTATCTCAGACATATACATTCCATGTGCACCGACATACAAGCCTGTATAACAAAGTACTCAAATATGAAATTTCAATGCGAATAGTCTTGAAGTTTTACACATTATGGACACAAGTAGAAATATAACTTTCTAAATTATATAAAAGAAACATATATCCAAAAAATGAGAAAACAACAACAATAATCTGAAAAATAAATTACCACTAAGAGGATCTGAGTTAGATGGTATCTCAATTCTATTAAAGAGTGTAGATCCAGAAATTTTTTGATGAC